>OU343051.1:51677651-52200993 GCA_910593695.2 Ocypus olens
ACTTCTGTCAATGCAAATAATATGTTAAACGTAGTCGTCGCAATAATTTTCATTAGAAAAATAATGTTCTCCACTTCATTTACTAGCCACCATCAACACTGTATACTAGGGGCCCTAATAATTCGAAGCTTCGAAGAATCCGAAGGAACGGAAAGAGCTTGGTATATCGAAGTTTTCGAATTTTTTTAAGAATCGAGGAATCGAAGTTGCGAATGGTCGAAACTTCAAACTTCAATTTTCGATTTTCTGTAAATCTTCGAAACTTCAAACTCCGAAGATTTTCTCTAAATCTTTGAATCTTCGGAGCTTCGAACCTTCGAAACTTCTAACTTTCAAGATTTTCTATAAATCTTCGAATCTTCAAAATTGGAAATTTTCGAAGAACATTTCCAGCCCTACTAATTACTTTCTCAATGCAATTTAAATATTACAAAATGCATCATTTGCCAAAATTACGTGGAGAAATATCTTTTGGTTTACTGTCGACATTTATTTATTTATTTTATTTACTATATTGAAGTCACCAACTAATTCCTGACCGTCTTTGTAAATTTTGACTAACTTTTCTGCAACCTTGTGTAGCTCCGACATGCTTAGATCCTTAAAATGATTCAAAAAACCAATTTATCTCTGGCAACGTCGAAAGCTCGAATTCTTTCATGAAAACCTGACCTATTACTGGAGTAAAACTTACTCTTCGAATTTTTTTCATAGGTGACAACTGAGCATCTGAGTATTTCGCATAATCCCATTTCATGACCCAGAGCGTGCTCGAATACATTCATTAGTATCTGCTTCTTCGTATTTCTCAAACTTTCCACTTTTTTTTAATCTACTAATCTGAGCCAGTTCGGAAGCGCGCATTTACAAAAAAATGCCTCAAAAAGTTAAAAATACGAGTTCTTATCGTAATGTGCTTTCCAGGCATAAAAACTTTTAACGTTTTTTTCTCAAACCAAGTTTTTGGAACTTGCGTGCACGATATCCCAAGAGTGGCTGGACCGATTTCAATTTAAAAAAATATCTAATTACAGAGGATAGAATTCTCCAAGGACTGACGAAGTCAAAATTTATTTAATTTTTTTTAATATCGTTTTTAACCAAATTGAAAAAAAAAATACAAAAAAAAAATCATGTAAAAAAAGAGTTGGACGAATTAAAACGAAACGTCAATCCGTAAAGGACATAATAATGAACCAAAAATATACATACTTTTTCTTCTAGAGTGAATTCTGAAGGCTCTTCAATGCACGCAAGTTTCCCTCATTAAAACGGCGTGGTCCACTTTGAGTGCTCAGATCAGAGCCCTGCAGAAGCGGGTTTTTGAAAGCCCGGCCCGGCCCGGCCCGATAGTGAAAATTTAAAACCCGGCCCGGCCCGGCCCGATGAAATAAAAATGTGTTGCGGGCCCGGCCCGGCCCGGCCCGAAGCTGAATATTCAAAGCCCGGCCCGGCCCAGCCCGGCCCGTCCCCGAAAAATGTTGAATTAAATAAATAAAATTACTGGACCCATGTACTCCTTACAATCCTTAAAATACATTTAATGCATGTTAATAAATATAACCCAATTTATTTTTCACTGCACTTGGTTATTACTTTCCAAACCATAATAAAATTAAATTTATCCAAGCCCGGCCCGGCCCGGCCCGGAGTTTGAAAAATACGGCGCGGCCCGGCCCGGCCCGACGTCGGGCCGGGCCGGGCTTTCCGGGCAGGCCTCTGGCTCAGATCTCGGAACTAAGACAGACTTTCAACGAAAGATTCATTTTGTAATATTAAGTCAATGAGGAAGTACAACTGTCTTTAATCTCATGGTCCCACGATGAATACTTTTGCTTCAATCCAAATGTCGGACATCGACCAACCTACCAAGGTACATTAATAACTTTATTAATGTCAGTACATCTACAAAGGATGTTTACACAGGTAAAGAAAAATATAATAATACATTCAACTTATATCACTATTTCTATTATCTAACAATATAATAATTCTAAATTTATTGGCTCAAATATTCTTCCACTGAAAAGTAAGCTTGCGCAATCAATATTTTTTCGACTACAAGTATTTCATATGCCCTAAAACAGACACTATTAGTGTGGAACCACTAGCGACCGGAAAACAAGCAAAGGAAGAATTCAGTACTTTGCAACAGTTGTAAAATGAACATTTTTTGCCTTCGCAAAGATGACTAACGTATTGTTTTTTGAAGGTTGGGTGTTATGGGACAAAGCAAAGGTATCAAGGTCATTCAGCTACTAACGTTTTTTGTAAATTGTATTCTTAGAAACGTAAAGCGACAGACACTAAATAATCCACGAATATTATTCGTTGGAAAAAGAAGACCGCGTAGACGAGTCTTCAACCAGGTGGGGCAAGTTTTTTTTTCAAAAAACCTACAATTTGACAGTCCATTGCTGTCCATCAAAAGATATTTTTATCATTCTTCGACAATTGTATGTTATCATAGCTGCTTATTATCGAACGCTACACGACTCAAAACGCTCGAACGAATGAAAGAGAAGACCTTCGACTCTCAATTCGTCGTCGTTCACAGGAGTTTAGCATTTTCGCGAATTATGTTGGAAGATTTGGGACTCAGATTCGCCGATTGGTGTCCGAAGCAGTTGGAAGTCGATTTCAACTTTGGCGAAAAAAAATTTCGTCAGCGACGAAACTCATTTTTGGTTCAATGGCTTCGTATAAGCAAAACTGCCGGATCTGGAGAATCCACAAGAGGTTTTGCATGTGCATTATAATTTTGCAGTATATTTCCTCTCCGCAGTGTGGTTTAAATCCTATGTGAAGCTTCTTTTCTTCTGGAATTCTTCTAAAATAATACAGGCAGCGGCAGAAAAGACACACATTTGAAAAGTCAATTTTTTTTTTCGTGAATTATACGGGTACAGGACGGCAAATGTAAGTTGGCCAGACGCGCAGAGAGCAAGCGAAAGCTCTCTTTCTCTACAGCCGGCCGAGTACAGTCTCTGTAATAAGCAAGCACATATTCTTCGCGTGCGCTATTCATTTACAACTCTATCGGGCGCTCTCCTCCACATAATTGAATGTACCAGGCGCGCGAACTCTTCACGAAATCTATCGAGAGCGCCCTTCGAAGGTTCCGCCCACAATTTTGCCACTGCGCAACGGCAAGTTACGTTTGCCGTCCTGTAAGTATCCAGACAAAATTCAATTGACTCATGAACTCGGGCTAAATGATCTTTTAGATCGATTTAGATTTGCCGATTGGTGTAGGAAGCAGCTAGAAGTCGATCCAAATTTTGATTAAAAAAATTTACTTCAGCGACGAAACAAATTTTGGATTCAATGACTTCGTCAGTAAGCAAAACTACCGGATCTGGTTAATCCACAAGAGGTCTTGCAAGTGCATTATAATTTTGCAGTATATTTCCTCACCGTGGTGAATTTTAGAATTCTTCTAAAATAATGCAGATGGCGGCAGAATGGACTCCCACATTTCAAAACTCAATACGAAACGAACGGCATTTACAAACAAAAATGCTTCATTTTCGAAAAGTACATATCATCTGGGTTTTTCCACTACTTTCTCAAAATTACATCGCGTGGAGAAGTTCTCCAAGATTTCACCGACTAAAGGTTTACTGTCACGGTTTCACCATCTTCCAAGAAAACGTAAGGTCCCGCTTCACCTAAACGGGATGCAGCTCAGTGACGCGAGGACTGTGCAGAGATATTTGGTGAATTTGACAGGGATTAGTCTCTGCCCAATAGCTCTCAAAAATTTTGCTTGTTACAGTCCCGGGCACTACATCGCTGCACCACAGTATAAGTTCTGCGGGATTCCCAAATACTGACAATTATAGTGCTATTCTGAGCAACTGTTATGTGCAATTGAAACTTTTTTGATGAAAACACAAACCACGAAATAACCTCAAAATATATCACCATTAACAATCTCGTAACGTCGACCGTTTTGACAAGTGTTGCTCTACATCGAAAATGTTAATATACATCGTTGTTAGTTGACATTTTGTACAGAATCGTATATTCATAACATCTGTCTGAATAAATAAATCTGCAAAAAACCTCAATTTTAACCTTTAAATTACACTTTATTAAACATGATTAAAAATATGAAAACCAGTTATAAACCTAGTTTTAACCTTTATCTATGGCCATGCCAAATATGGTTTCTTCATTTTCATTAACAACTTCATAATTTTCTATCGCCGATCATGTGAAATTGCATGTTTTTTCGAGCGGCACTTGCCGCCTTAATACCACATCTTGTACTCGTGTATTTGAAGGTCTAATTGGTGGTTTTCCTAGCTTTAAAATGTATTTTTGATTTACTACAATAGTATCAAAGCCGTGATGATAATGGTCGGCAGTATAAAGAACACGATATAAACCCGCGCAAGATGTGACACGGACCGATGAAAGTCTCAACCCCAAAATTTGTGGCCGTTTTATTCGTTCGGTAGGGCGAACAGGATGACACTACAAACAATAAAGTCCGCGTTATTATATGTGTCCCGCATTTGAATTGCCCCCATTGTTCCCAGTCGGCAATAAAGTTAGCTTTCCGCATTTGGGGCCGCACTACTTTTCCTGCAACATCATTATAAATTCATCGCCGCACGTTTACACGCCACCCCCTCAATGTTGCATAAACACACAGACACAACCAACATTCTCCACCCGCATACACACACAACGTAAAAATCTTTCAATTCGGCACACAAACGCGATATCTCCCCATCAAGCCGTCGAGTAATCATGCCGAATGTCTCTCGTAACGTTTATATCTTAAATTCTATGCAAGTGCAAGCGCATGTTTTATGCATCTCGCTATAAACTGTAGCTACCGGCATTCACGGTTTATGGCTGAAAGGTATATCTATTAAACATTTCCACTCCGTCGCAGGACAATGAGTGCGGTTTTCAAAACTATTTCTTTGCTTTATTTTGTGTTGACAGTAGAGCTAAATATACTTCGGAAAATTTTATGGGGTTTTAACATTTTAACTCACACGACGCGCCGGGCGTCGTACCAGAATGCACCCATAATACGACCGATATGTGTTTCACAAATTTTACTAAATTAAATGTTTCACTACAATCCTTATTTTCAAAAATTTAATGAAATTATAAATCATGTAAATTCAACTGCCGCATGTCGGTGCTTAGTTCGATCGAAACCCGTCCCCACTTAAAATACAATTATGAGGTAATAAAATTAATAAACCTAGTTCACTTCTTGCCCTTAAGTGATCGACTGACGGAAAATTTTCTTTCGTTATATGATTTCTATCAGTTAATGCCATATCTGTAATTTTTTCATCTTCCAATTTTTGGTGCGTCATCTTCAAAAATTCGAATAACTAAAATGTTTATTTTGATATTTTTTTAATATATTTATCAACAATTGAACAGTAATTTTATATAAAATTATTGGTAATATTTTTGTAGTAATTTTCTTTTCAGTTTCGTATAAATATGTTACCACATTTTTGCCAACATATGACCTTGAAACCCTCGAAAAATTAGTTTAGTTTAGTTTAGTTTTAGTTTATTTAATAAATACTTAACCACAATTTGTGGATGTATACGTCAATTACAAATAAAATATTAATTTAGTTTAAGATTTTATTTTTTTAATCACTAAAAATTATTATAATAATCTGAAAAATTCACATATATTTTTTACCCGAATAAAAGTTTATTTAGGGTATTATTTTTTTTTTAGATTAATCATTTTTTTTCACCCTTTCTAACCTTGAAAATTTTTACTTAATTTGGTATTTGGGATAAAAATATTTATGATTTTTTTTCAGATTTTTATAATGGTTAAAAACAAAAATCCATTTTTCATAGTCATATCTTGGTAAACAATTGGGTTGTTTATACGAAACTGAAAAAAAATTAATACTAAAATACTAATAATAACTTTACATAAAATGACTGTTGAAAGATAAAAAAATTACATAGATGGTATTTATTGATAGCAATCATATGACGAAATAAAATTTTAAATTACACTTTTTCAAGACTTTTTAGCACTTTTTTCAAGACAAATTTTTCCAGTACTCTTTTTAGTATTTTGTTCAGGACAATTTTTTCCAGTACTCTTTGTGGCATTTCTTTCAGTTCACTTTTTCAAGACTTTTTAGCATTTTCTTGGGATAATTTATTTTAGTACCCTTAAGACTCTTTGGCATTTTTTGCAAGACAATTTTTTTCAGTACTCTTTTTGGCATTTTATTTAGGACAATTTTTTCCAGTACTCTTTTTGGCATTTTTTCAGTTTACTTTTTTAAGACTTTTTAGCATTTTTTTGCGACAATTTTTTTTGGACTCTTGAGACTGGCATTTTTTCCAAGACAATTTTTTCCAGTACTCATTTTGGCATTTTATTCAGGACAATTTTTTGCAGTACTCTTTCTGGCATTTTATTTAGTACAATTTTTTCCAGTACTCTTTTTGGCATTTTTTTTAGTTCATTTTTTCAATACTTTTCAGCATTTTCTTGGGAAAATTTATTTTAGTACCCTTAAGACTCTTTGGCATTTTTTGCAAGACAATTTTTTCCAGTACTCTTTTTGGCATTTTATTCAGGACAATTTTTTTCAAGGCAATTTTTTTCTGTACTCTTTTTGGCATTTTCTTTAAACACATTTTTTCAGTGCTCAATTAGCATTTTTTTCAGGACAATTTTTTCAGTACTCTTTTTCAAGACTACTATAGCATTTTTTTTTAAGACAATTTTCTTCAGTATTCTTTTCCAAAACTCTTTTTGGCATTTTTTTTCAAGAGAATCTTTTTAGTACTCTTTCTCAAGACAAAATCGTTACTTCTACAGCAGGCTTTCTATAGCAAAACATAATTCAAAAATTATATAATTACGTAACACCAAGAATCTCTTTTAACCAAGTTATTTTAAGTTGTTTCGTGAATACATGTCTGAATTTAACTTTATGTATTTTATACCTGACGTGTCCAATATTGTAAAGGCAATATAATGATCTAATAAAATTGTATTTTATTCTATTCTATTTTTAAGACTCTTTTAGGCATTTTTTTAGACAATTTTTTCCGGTACGCTTTTTGGTATTTATTTTCAGTACTCTTTCAAGACTACTTTTGGCACTTTTTGTGCCTTTCAGGACAATTTTTTTTCAGTACAATTTTTTAGTACTCTTTTCGGTATTTTTTTTAGAAAATTTTTCCAGTTCTCTTTTTGGCATTTTTTTTTCTGGACAATTTTTTTTAGTACTCTTTTTCAAGACTAGTTTTGGCATATTTTTTCAAGACAATTTTTTTCAGTACTTCTCTTCAAGACTCTTTTTGGCATTTTTACTTTCTCCGTTACGAAGTACGAGAAAGTATTGTGATCGCGAAAAAATTTTCAAAAATTTTTTTTACGGAAATATCCGTTTTGGGGTCCCTAGATGCCATTTTAACAATTTCTGGAAACAAAAATTGTGCTGTGTATCTGTGTGTGTGCGTGCGTGTGTCTGTCTGTCTGTCTCTCTGTCTGTCAGTATGTGTGCGCTGTATCTCAAAAACTAACGGAGCAATTGATATGAAACTTTAAACATAAGTCTTATTTGAGAATCTGAATAACTGAAAAGCTTTTGATAAAATTTCATACACTCGAAGTGGGTGTTTACCTTAACTGTTTTTTGTTTTTTCCCGATATTTTTTTAAATATGAAAAATGTCACAAATCATTTAAACGAATATTGAAGACAACAAATAAATTAATATCTTTTGTTATTAATTTGTTTTTCATTTTTTCATTTTTGGTTTGTAATTATGAAACGATAATAGTTACAGTAAATTTATGAATAATAAAATTAACAACTTATAAAGAAGTTTTTTTCGAAATCTCGTTGGTTTTTAAGTAAACTGAGTTTTTGAATTTGAAGTATATTGTTTCCATCTTTCATAACTTTGAGGTTTCTAACGTCAGTTTCATCCAAGTCGACAAAACGCTCGATGCACATTTAAATTGAAAATAAACCATGAAAGCGTAAATATAAATTATACTACCAAGTCGGAGAAAGTAACATGATGACCACATCACTATTTTTTTTTCAGGACAATTTTTTCAAGACTCTTTTTGATATTTTTTTTTTCAAGACAATTTTTTCCAGTACTCTTTTTGGCATTTTTTCGGGACAATTTTTTTCAGTATTCTTTTTCAAGACTACTTTTGGCATTTTTGTGGGCAAATTTTCTTTTTTTATTTTCAAACATTTTTTTAATATTGTAAATAACGTTCAGTGACCTTGACAAAATTCACCTAATCTGGTATTTGGGTCAATAATATATGTGATTTTTTCAGATTTTTTAAATAATTTTTTAGTGGTTTTTTTATATTTGAAAGAATCTTATTTTGGGGCTTCCCGGGTCATGTAGGGGTTTTTTTGATATACGGCTACTTTGGTTTAAGGGCACAACTAATGATATTTTAATATTTATTTAAAATCTGTGTCGGGTGGCATTTTGACCATCTTATCTCGGGATACCCTTTTATTACCTCATAAATGGATTTTAAGCAGGGAGTGGTTTCGACCGAACTAAGCAGCGACATCCGGCAGCATCCCTCGCCGATCGAGTCTCGCATTTGTATTTTCTCTGACTGTACGTGTGAACGCTGTATTGATGGGAAACAATAATTTATGCTATTGTACTTACAATCAAATATAAGTTTCGCCCGCCATTCACGGCAGAGATCCGTGGCCAGAAATGGTTCAAACACAGAGTAGAGATCCCATGACGTAATAAACCATTCTACTATTTGAATAATGAAACCATTTACATATTTTATCAATGAAATATTTAAAACGAATTTAAATAAGCGTCGAGCCCGTCGGAGAGGAAATGTCCGCGATATTAATTTGGAATTATGAAGTAATAACTGTAACGTGATATTAAACTAGGCGAGGGCTCAGTACGGTCGGGAGGATTTGCAGGAATGTCGGTGGCGGGGGAGGTTTGGAAACGAGGACAGGGCTCAGGGTTGGTAATTGAGAGAGATTAAGAGATCGGGAGCGCCGCATAAACACGAGACCCTCTCACTCGGGCGGAAATCAGTTTTCAATTTGAGATCATTGAATAATTAATATTGACTCGCGGTGTCTTTAACTATTAGCCGCCTCTTTACTGGTCGGCTAATTGAGATACGGATACCCACCCGGATAGCGATCGCTTTATTATGCCCGACGACGGTCGCAACCACTAATCGAAGGCCAATTACCATTCCCCGCTACAACAATTAAAGCCTGGGGACCGTAAAAGAATTTTAATGCATATCTATTCCCCTTCCACTCCAGTAGGAAGACATTGTATATAATTTGCGGATTTGGCAGTATTCCTAAACGTTTAGACGATCTAGTTTTATAAGAATTGCGTTTGGCTCCGGTCCAAACTAATAAAATGAAATCGTTCCCCACTGATGGCGTATAATGTTACCCAAATTATATTGCTAGATCTCAAGGCGGCATAAATAAGGAGACCGTTAATAATGCCTGAAGGAAGGTTGACGTTTTCGCTTTTGTAAATGTTGCAGATGATGCAATTCAGTAACGGTGTTTTACTTAAAACTATAAAAGTGGATGAGTTCCGTTATGGAGCACAATAACTTTGAATGTTTTCCACGACTGGTGGTAGTTACAAAAGCGCAAAGCAGTAAGGATATTGGATTATCGCTCGAGCGTGCGAGTCTACCGCGAGAATTTCAGGCGTCACAAAGCACTTCGCACTTAACCGTTTGAAGGTTTGCACCTCCTCATTTTTTTGCGGAATGTACGCTCGCTCTGAGGGGGCGGAAATGTATGGATGCATGTCTGTGTCCCCTTTTTTATGCTCCGACACTATTTACCGCGTTCCGGAGATCAAAGGAGAAGCTTTCAAAATCCACCCCATGCTTAACTCCACCGGAATTGTGTTGAGTGGAAGGGGGTGCAAATTAAAAATTCAGAAGGGCATTGGATACCGACGAAGAAATCGAAATGTAAACAAATCTACCCCTTGCTCTTGCACCTAACCCGCGAAAGCCCTAGAAGAGCACCATATGTGATATTAATGTAGCGAGACAAGGATGTGGTCGTCAAGAGTGGACCAGTCACTTGAATGAAATATTGGCGCTCAGCACTATTATACTTATTTGGCTTGACTGACTATTAGAATCTTGTTACTTTCTCCGTAACGAAGTACGAGAAAGTATTGTGATCGTGATTTTTTTTTCAAAAATTTTTTTTACGGAAATATCCGTTTTGGGGTCCCTAGATGCCATTTCAACAATTTCTGGAAAAAAAAATTGTGTGTCTGTGTGTGTGTGTGTGTGTCTGTATGTGTGTGTGTGTGTGTGTGTTCGTGTGTGTGCGCGCTGTATCTCAAAAACTAATAGACCAATTGAAATGAAACTTTGAACATAAGTTTTATTTGATAATCCGAAGAACTGAAAAGCTTTTGGTAAAATTTCGAACACCGGAAGTGGGTGTTTACCTTGACTGTTTTTTGTTTTTTGCTAATATTTTCTTAAATATGAAAAATATCACAAAAACATTTGAACAAATATTGAAGACAATAAAGAAATGCAATTATTTTGTTTGAAAACATTTTTCATAAAATTATTGTTATTCGAGAAAAAAATTTATTAATTTTTTTTTCATTTTTGGTATACAAGTATGAAACGCTAATAGTTACAGCAAATTTATGTTAATAATAATTGTAGAAAATGGCAAAATGAACAATTTATAAAGAATAAGTTTTTTTCGAAATCTGTTTAGTTTTTGAGTAAACTGAGTTTTTGAATTTGAAGTACATTTTTCCATCTTTCATAATTTTGACATTTTAAACGTCAGTTTTATCCGAGTCTACGAAACGTTCGATGCACACTTAAATAATGATTTAAATTAAAAATAAACCATGGAAGCGTAAATATAAATAATTTAACATGATGGCCACATCACCATTTTTTTTTTAGGTCTCGAATATACTTATTTAAGAGTATTTGAATTGGAAGTATAATTTGTTATTCATAACTTTGACGTTTTAAACGTCAGTATCATCCGATCTATGAAAATAAACCATGGTAGTATAAATACAAATAACTATTATGCAATCAAAATCGGAGAAAGTAACATGATGGCCACATCACCATTTTGTATGTTTGTAAAAGGGAGGGATCGTCTTATCTAAAGTGACGACAGATTTATGTAAATTCATTAACGGAAAATCTCAGCTTCAAGCGCGCTTGTTCAGAATATTTCCGTAGTGTTGGCTTCGATGATGAATTCACTATTCTTGTTATTTTTTTCAAAATTGACGTATAATTTTTTTAAGGAAGTTTTTTGTTATTTCCGATATTTTTCTAAATATGAAAAATATTACAAACATTTTAACAAAAGTTGAACACAAAGTAAAAATGAACAAATTAATAAATATTTTTAATTAACCCCTTAATTTCCGAATAAACAAAAAATTATAACATTTTGTTTTGGTACAATTATGAAATTGCAATTGTGGCATGAAATTTTAATATACAATTGTAGAAAACGCCAAAATTAATGATTTATAAGTAATTATATATTTATATATTTTCTAAATATTGTTTGTAAATCCCTATACACTGGAGGTATGTCTTATTATTATTATTACTATTAATTAGTATTTCACGAAATCTCACCAGTTTTTGTATAAAATCGATAAATATGAAAAATATCTCGAAAAAACAATACTATAGATAAATCGGAGAAAGTAATGATGGTGGCCACATATTTTTTTAATACCTAAATAGTATATTAAAAAACGAGTTCAATAAGCTCGTCGTTTTCTAGGCATGGACGCGTGCGAAAAAACGCCTTTTAAACGAGATTTCTACAGTATTTTTTCTATTTTGCCCTTTTTATTCCATTTCTAAATTAAAAAATCGTCGATACATATTCAGAAAATTGTATGGTGGTTGGTAACACTAATAATTGACTTTTCAATTTGAAATTAGTTTGCAATTTCCACGCATCTCATAACCTCAAAACTATCTCGCCGAAAATTTATCACAGGTTGACAGCTCTGAATTTCAACGGTGCCAACCTTGAAAAATTAAATTATTAAAGCACTCGGCGAGCCATTAACGAACCGATATGTGTGCGTTAATGACTCCGTTTTAGACGCAAAATAGAAAAAACATATTTATATAATGACAGTATACCTTACTCTTTTTACTTAAAAAAACACCATATTTAGTTTTTAACTTGGTTCTCATTGATCACTTGATGAAACATGATTTAAAATTAAAAAACGATTAAATTTAAGAAAAATCACTTGATATGTACATTCCTTGAAAATGGCTTGCAGCTGAAAGTAGTCGGAATTAATTATTTAATATGTGAAACATATCAAGTGATTTTTTTTTAATTTAATCGTTTTTTTTTTAATAAAAAAAAGAACATATTTAATTTGTAATTCAGAAGAAAAGTTGGGCCAATTGATGTATCTAATCCGTGATTTCTAGCTTTTCTAGAGTCTATTCATTCTAGTGACATGTGACTAAGGAAAAAGCCTTTTAAAAGTTTAAATTTAATTTTAAATTAATATACCTCTACGAGAATTCCTTGATGAGCATGAATAATAAAATAACAAGATCACCCTTCCTGTTATATTAAGCTGTCCCTGATTTTGGTAGTAATGATTATTCCTGTTTAATTTTATTGTATCATCATTTGCTCTGAAAACGAAACGTTACTGCTGCTTCACATTGTGTTTCGTATTGCCTACGTTTTCAAAAATTTACTCTTTTTCCACCAATAAATTTGAAAACAATTGAAGTATTCTACATTATTAGCGTCTACATGCGATACCATCATGACCGACTTTTCAAAGTGAACAATAATAGTAGATTGTATATCAAGGGAGAGAAATGAGTGATTTTTCCCGAGATGCAAATTTGTATCCAGAGGGCGAAAACCTAAGGGATACAACGCACTGAGGGAAAAATAGCATTCTCTCCCGAGATATACAGGGTGTCTACGCTAAACCGTTCGTTAGAAGTTTACGGGATTGTCGTTGTACTAAAAATTTGAAAAAAAAACTCATCAAGATTGAATCAGTTCTCCTCATGTGAAATATTTTCGACTCTCTAGCACCAAATTTGTTATTTTAAATGGAACACCCTATATATTATTATAATTTTGAATTCCTCGTTTAAATTGCAACATATTTTGTAGGAACGTTTGTACACTTATCTCTTTTAGTTTTCAAGAAAATTAATTGTTTCAATAATTTTGACCTCAAAAAGGCATCTTGAAATCCGCCTGAAACTTCTCGTAAGAATAAGACAGAAATATGATTTGTACCTCTAATTGTACCTAGAGCATGCCTCTATGAGTAATATAATTGGAAACTGTCGAAGAAGTTACAGGCAGATTTAAAGTTGCTCTTTTGAGTACAAAATTTTAGAAATAATTAATTTTCTTGAAAACTAAAATAGATAAGTGTAGTAACGTTGCTACAAAATATATTGAAATTTAAGAGGAATCCAAAAATATACTAATATATAGGGTGTTCCATTTAAAATAATAAATTTGGTGCTACTTCCGGTGGAACCGGAAGTGATAGAAAGTTGAAAATATTTCACGAGGAGAACTGATTCAATCGTATGACAAGTATTTGTTTTCAAATTTTTAATACAACGGCAACCTCTTAAACTTTTAACGAACGGTTTAGCGTAGGCACCCTGTATATACCATTTTTTCACAAACGGGATATTTTAAGAATAAAACATTCGTTTCTAAAATCCAACCTTGAAAAAAAGTCTATCGGGCGTGACAGTTAAAATAAATAATGGAACCTCGCAGGGAGAGAAGTAATAATTTCTCTCTCTGGGGAAAGGTTAGTCCAATGTTGAACAAACATTAGATTTCGAAAATAAAACATTTGTTAGCCTAAGGGAACGAATAAGTGAACTAAAATACACTAATTCGATTATGCTAGATAAGATGCACTCGCTTGAAGAGGAACTTAACAAATTCAATTTAAGCAAGTCCAAATTGAGGCTATTAAAATCTCACAGAGGAGTTAAATACCATATGCCAAATTCTTTAACAAACCATCTAAAGAAACTCGCATTACCGAGATCTAATTAATCTACATTAATTTTTAATCTTTAATCTTTAATTTTTAATTTTTAATTTTTAATTTTTAATTTTTAATTTTTAATTTTTAATTTTTAATTTTTAATTTTTAATTTTTAATTTTTAATTTTTAATTTTTAATTTTTAATTTTTAATTTTTAATTTTTAATTTTTAATTTTTTTAATTTTGAATTTTGAATTTTGAATTTTTAATTATTAATTATTAATTTTTAATTTTTAATTTTTTATTTTTAATAATATTAATTAATCTAAACATATTTTTTGCATTGATGCAAGAGATACAAATTATTAATTTCATTTCTTAATTTTGTAGTACATTACAGGCTAATCTAAAGTATTTCAATGAAAAACGCAGAAATCGACGAAAAGCCCTCGGGTAGATAGCCGGTTGTCAGGACCGAAGAGAAGAAATTTTAACCATAAATACATTGTATATTGGCAATAAAGATTTGTTATATATTTATTGAAACCCAATAATTTCATACATGTGTTTTTGTATGAGTCGTTAATCCCTCCTGCCACGAAAGAGGTATATGTTTAGTAACACCACTGTGTAATTTAGATAACGCGGCTAAAGTTACAGCGAGAACCCGCCTTGGGAACGCCTCCTCTCATATGCACAGCCCGTTAAACAATAACGCCGCAGAGGGCGCACTACGACAGAGTATTAAAATGAATAACTTATTATTCAAATTTCGGATACAGTTTCGAAAATATGAAAAAATATTATTTGAATAATAAATTTTAAATAAATTACCCCAGAGTACGACGGATTTCTTTTTCTAAATTACAGAAATATTAGTATTGAAATTGTTTATAAACATTATTATAAAAAAAATAAATCCGTGCTACTCTTTAGAATATATTTACAGAGGTGAATTCAAAATTTCACTTTTAAGTCTTTATCCGTTTGTGAATAATGTTTTAAATGAATTTAGAGGTACGCTCCAGGAGCCTTAAATAGAACAAATATCGGATGGCCATCGTGATAATCGCTTGAACGCGTCGTCACGGCGCTGATGCCATCAGTGCGAAACTTCGCCACTAAAAGCCACGGCCTAATATATGTACTCATAGCAACGCAGATTACAAATGTGCGTGAGTGGACAACCCTTTTCCATCCACCTTTATCAGAAGGCCGGCAATGCGATAATTCGATGAAATATTTACGTATCGCATAAAATATGCTCCATGTTCATGCATATTTTATGAGGACTAGAAACGGCAGCGAACTTAACCATTAGAGAAAAAGTTCGCAACATAAAGAGGGCGAAAAAGCGGGCAAACAGTGTTAATAAGAATGAGGGCCGCCGCCATTCCCCCTCGGCTGCATATTTAAAAAGAGCTTATCAAGCACATTTATATCGATTTATGGAACTAATTTTCCATTGCAGTTTCCCCGGAAACTTTTTAATGGTTTCCAATATTTAACAGGGCACGCCGGGGCCGAGGGGGTGGGGGCGTTCCTTTTCATAAACAACGAGCTCTCGGGCTCAGGTTGTGAAGTGCACGGCGACGAAGGTTGTTATTTCGCAACGTGAAGAATGTTTTCCTTTACAAGTTTAAAACAATACCCGATCGAGGGGATCATAAATATTCTGTAGAGCGGGCGAAGTGGAACATGCCTACATATTTGATACACATGAATGTATAACAGATGCAGATGTGTTGTGACACATTGCTGCATCGAATTTTTGACACATATTCACACGTGTAACTTATTGTCTACCCGTATCAGCCTTGAAATATTAGAAATTACTTATTGTGTATCAAGGACCTTTTTTATTACTTTATCCTATAAAAGGATATTCAATAACCAATACGCTTTTCCTCATATTCTGTCAAATAAATAAAAAAAAGCCACTTTATAATCTCCTAGTCAACAACGATATAAATTGATTTATTGGAAGTGTAATGACTTGTGTAAAACATTTTTGTTAAAGGACCAATGAATGATAGATTTGATTAATATATTTTAGCTATTTTCCCATCAAAGGGCCAATAGATGTTGGGTAATACATTATTATTATTATTGTAAATCATTATTTTTGAGAAAATATACTTTTGATAACCGAGAAGCTGTTTTTTCCAAATTGACAAAATATGAGGAATAGTTATTTTTCGCATCTTATTAAATAATATAAACATTGTTAAATCGTTTTTGATTGAGAAAGTTGTCCATTATTCGGCCGAATCATTTTCTCCACAGGTGTCGTCCAATCAAATGATAGCAATTTCATTGCCCAACAGGTGACGTCCAATCAAATGATAGCGTTTTCATTGCCCAACAGTTTAGTTGTTACTATGGTTACATTCGTTTTTTGTCAGCGAACTGACGCAATTGCCTAATAGAAAACTTATTCGTTATAATTTAATACAAACAGAAAAATCTTTAGGTAATTATTTAATATGATGCGAAAAAGTATAGTATTAAACTCGTGAACTAGTTGGCCATTGCCACTCAGGTAAATTGCTTCACCCTCGTGGCAATGGCCAACTTTTTCACTCGTTTAATAATATACTGTTATTATACGAGTGTGGAATATACGTAATTAGCTATTGTTTCCAAGGCCATTCAAGGTTATTTAGATCCTTTTAAAAAAGCCAAAAGTTTTTAAATCGATTTTTAACCAGGAACAGTTATCTGCTAAAGAATAAGGGTTCTTCGAAATCATACTAGTTTTTGAAATAAGCCAATAAATATGAAAAATATCACTAAAAACTAAGTCACCATTAAATCTCAAAACGTGATGACCCCAATACAATTATTTGACTTAAATATGAGTTTTTACTAAAAGTGGGTCTTGGCAGGAGAGATTCAGACTTCAAACTTCTCAAATCCATTAGAAATATTGTATTTTTGACAAACTGGAAAATGACAAAATGTCAGCCATCGAAACTTGATTTTTAGAAAAAACAGAATTTGCATCTTGTGATTTAGAAAATTCTAAAAAAATAATGACTGCCATAATTAGGTTAAAAACTTCTCACATCCATCCAGAAATATAGTATTTTTAACATACTGGAAAATAATCGATATACCCCAACTGGAAACAAAATGTCAGCAGTCGAAACTTGATTTTTAGAAAAATATAATTTGCATTTTGTGAGTCAAAAAATAAAATAAAAAATGGTATTTGTTAGAATTAGCTTTAAACTTCTCAAATCCATCCAGAAATATTGTATTTTTAATAAACTAAATAATGATCGACACACCTCCGCTGGAAACAAAATGTCAGCACTCGAAACTTGATTTTTAGAAAAACGAAATTTGCATCTTGTGATTTTAAAAAAATCTAAAAAAATTGTGACTGCCAGAATTAGCTTCAAACTTCTCAAATCCATCCAGAAATATTGTATATTTGACAAACTGGAAAATCATCGACATACCTCAGCTAGAAACAAAATGTCAGCCATCTAAACTTGATTTTTAGAAAAAACAGAATTTGCATCTTGTGATTTAAAGAATTATAAAAAAATTGTGACTGCCAGAATTAGCTTCAAATTTCCCAAATACATCCAGAAATATTGTATTTTTGACATACTGGAAAATGATCGACGTACCCCCACTGGAAACAACTTGATTTTTAGAAAAATTTAATTCGAGTTTTGTGATTGAAAAAATTCAAAAAAATTGTGATTGCCAGAATTAGCTTCAAACTTCTCAAATCCATTCAGAAATATTGTATTTTTGACATTCTGGAAAATGCTCGACATTTTTTTGAAACTTAGCAAGGAGTTGCATTTGTCGCCAACAGAACTGTGAATCAATGTTTTGTTATCCAAACACGTGGTTTCAACAAGGCGGCGCTACGTGCCATACTGCATTCATTGGAAGAGATATAAGAATCACCACCTACACAACTTGTTTTTATTTAATTCCAAAGATCTAGCGTTCTCAATGAAAAAGTATTTATAATCAGTTTTCAAGTTTTTCTTGAATCTTTTATCGAATCATAAGGGTGGATATGTTATATTCAAAAACCACTTATTGTTTACTAACAAAAAGTTATTTCGATGTGAAAGAGTTGATATGATCCGGATCAGAGTATGAACATAAAAAAGTTTTATCCAAAATCGGGTGTAATAATCGAATTACTGTGTTCATTTGAGGAAAGTATGTTGTTCATTACCCACTAGTGAGATAATATCTCGGACTCACGGAATACATAGATCCTTCGTAGAATTTTTGAAATAATTCAAATTGACACCAAATACCTCAAAATTTTACCAAACTTCAAAAGTTTTGAAGCTAATTATAGCAGTCACAATTTTTTTATAATTCTTTAAATCACAAGATGCAAATTCCGTTTTTCTAAACTCAAGTTTTGAGTACTGACATTTTGTTTCCAGTGGGAGTATATCGATCATTTTCCAGTATGTTAGAAATACTATATTTCTGAATAGATTTGAGAAGTTTGAAGGTAATTCTGGTAGTAACTATTTTTTTTTATTTTTTAAATCACAAGATGCAAATTCTGTTTTTTCTAAAAATCAAGTTTAGATGGCTGACATTTTGTTTATAGCTGAGGTATGTCGATCATTTTCCAGTTTGTCAAATATACAATATTTCTGGATGGATTTGAGAAGTTTTAAGCTAATTCTGGCAGTCACATTTTTTTTAGATTTTTTTTAAATCACAAGATGCAAATTTCGTTTTCCTAAAAATCAAGTTTCGAGTGTTCACATTTTGTTTCCAGTGGGGGTACGTCTATTATTTTTCAGTATGTTAAAAATACAATATTTCTGGATGCATTTGGGAAATTTGAAGCTAATTCAGGCAGTCACTATTTTTTAGAATTTTTTAAATCACAGCATGCAAATTTCGTTTTTCAAAAAATCAAGTTTCAAGTGCCGACATTTTGTTTCCAGTGGTGGTACGTCGATCATTTTTCAGTATATCAAAAATACAATATTTCTGGATGCATTTGGGAAATTTGAAGCTAATTCAGGCAGTCACTATTTTTTGGATTTTTTTTTTATCACAAATCATAACATGCAAATTTCGTTTTCCTAAAAATAAAGTTTCAAGTGCTGACATTTTTTTTCCAGTGGGGGTATGTCGATCATTTTCCAGTATGATAAAAATGCAATATTTCTGGATGGATTTGAGAAATTTTTTTGGAATTTTTTAAATCATAAATTTCGCTTTTCTAAAAATCAAGTTTCAAGTGCTGAAAATTTGTTTCCAGTGGGGGTACGTAGATCATTTTCCAGTGTATCAAAAATACAATATTTCTGAATGGATTTGAGAAGCTACTTCAGGCGGTCACTCTTTGTTGCAATAGCTTCCAGCTTTAGTGCGTCGATTTTGAAAATTCATAAATACGAATGAGAAAGTTTAATCGAGATATACACTTAAAAAACAATTAGCTTTAAGGGTGTACGGAAGAAAACTTATTTTTTGTATTCCATGTGTTTTGTTTGGGGTGAGGTTGCGTGGACGAAGAACGGTATTACAGATTTAGTGCCCACCTGGGACATAATTAAAATACACGACAAATCGTAAAAATAAATAATATGTTCATTATTTCTTCAAAAATGAGACGGGGGGATATATTTTTGTGTGCTAAGTGGCTCTACCAATAAAATATTTCACGAGCCGTCACTGACTCAATCTGTGATTTAATATATCCTACTCTACAATTTTTGGAAAAAAAGAAACGTACAGTTTGTCTAGCGAGTCTTGGCAGGAGTGTGAAAGTATTAGAAGAGAACGAGAACCGAATTGAATAGGAATTATCACTTCGTAACGATTCTGTGTCTATATTTACATTATGTTCACTCGGCGGCACTCGCTGAATAATTATGAGTTTCTGGCGCCTCCCTTGAAATTTAATATGGTCAGCACAATTAGTCACGGCTCGCTAGACTAGCTGTACTTACTGGAGCCTGGTTGATCAAGTTAATGATCTTAATCTATCTGGCGGTAAGAAGAGTAAGTAAGGCAAGTAATTTGCTGTTCCCTATTTCTCCAAAATTCAACAAACTATCGAAAACTGCTGTTTTATAGACACAAATAAATTACCCATGATTATATATATTAAGACAGACAGGCACACTGTTTGATTTTCCTCCTTCCCCCATTATTTGCATTCCTTATTTGTCGTGTCGTTTGCTCATTACATATTTATCCCGTCTTTATTTATGTTTATGTACATTAAAGCTGCGTAATTACAAGTCGGCGGCAGTATATTAAGGCAATGGCACGAAACGCACGAATAGTGGGCTGGGTGAGCTAGTGCAAATATGACGGTTTATGTTCAAAACCCCCCGCCGCCGTCTCCGCCCTCCTTCCACCAGCAGTTAGTTTATTCTTGTTGACTCTGGTATCGCGTGCCTAATGCACTTTACCCGGTGCCGTTCTTTATAAAAACATTAACTTACTTTCACGAGTAGTTTACATTAGCAATTCAGATGCAGAATGGCGCAAAAATACGATTTGCGCGCTGCTAAGGTTAATGACGTGATTTTTTTTTATTTATCGGTGGTAGAAGTACAATTAGGGAATTGTAGGTCTTCGAATAATCTATTTCATTAAAATGAAAGTGCCGTTTGTATGTTTCTTCCATTATGCGTGCACCTCATGTAAATTAAACTACCTAGAGCTTGAAACTTATTCGTTAGAACCTTTTTTCCTACTATAAGCTACTCCCGCAATATGTGTACAAAAATAAATATTTGCGCCCGACGCGTCATGTCGTATGCAACCAGATATACGCATTTATGTCGGTTTGTATATTTTCCAACACATCTCTGAGTATTTTATTACAACATTTATGGCATTTTTTAGGAGTGTTAATTCTTGTGCGTTTATAGTTTTAATGCGTGCTGGCATAGAGATAGCTTAAAAATATGACCCGACTTGAACGCTATACGACATTCCTTACACTGGCTACAGGTTGAGCTTTTAAGTGATTTGTGGATGTAGTAGGTGGCAGAGGTAGAGGTAGGTGCAAAGTCCCCAGACGGCGGGGAATATGAACATATGTTAGCATCGCTTCTAATTTAGTACGCTATAAATTGTTAGCGGACAGGAAACACTGATCGAGTACAAAAGCAGTAATCAATTCGACCATCCTGTGCCCACATGTTATTACACTGGTATATCTGTGTGTAAATTCGCTAATTATTCTCTGTATGTATAATTGACCGCATTGGGGAAATGGATTTTATTATCTCTATTATCTATTTATATTATCGAACGTGCCACGTTCGTATTAATATTCTGTCCATAAAACGATAAACGTAATTCCCGCGGAAACTGCGCCGCTGCACCCCTCCTTTTTACAGCGTTTCGCAAATATTTATGGCAAACAATAATTAATCTAATTACATTTGAATTAATAATGTAATTGAGTCAATATTTCACCCCTAATATTTATCCCTGTTAATTAATTTTCTACTACGTTGTGTAATCATAGAGCCATGGATGTTGTTGTTTGTATTTATTTAGAAATTCTATACGCGCTCATAATTGAATTTAATCATTTTGGCTTACATTAATTATTACTCTCTTTTACTGATAAAGGCAGACCTATATCAAACTATTAGTCTGCATCAGTATCGGCGGCTCATGAATCTTCGTAGAGGAGGCTAGCACTACTTACTCCTATAAAGGACGAACAAGGACGTGATTTAGTCACATTTTCTTCCATAGCCTCCTCGCTGAACATCACGAGCCGCCGCTACAATCACTAAAGGCCGATTCGGACAAACGGACGAAAGGCCGATAGAGAAGAGGCCGAAGCACAGAAGGCCAGAAAAATACTGGGGACACTGTTAGGGAATCCGATGCTCTAACAATAAGTTTAAAGAAAACCAAAATCATGGTATTTAAACGCAGACTATAACAACCGTATCATCAAACAACACCATAATCTAAAGAGTAAAAAGCTATCAATACTTGGTGACAACAACGACCAAACTAAGGAAATTAATAAATGAATAAAACATTCAAGACCAACCTTCGTAAAAATGAGGAAACTTTTCGTAGAGTTTGCGAACCAGAATGGTGTTTTTTATTATGTATGCCATGGAAGCGTGAATGTTAAAGAAAGAAAACATGAACAAGATAGAACCGTTCGAGATGTCGCACACTCAAAATACCCAGGATAATACCTTTTTCTTCATCAGAAGAACGAGCTAAGTTGATTGGCGTTAAAAAATCTTCAATTGCAAAAAAATTAGGGTGTCACAATGAACATCTTGGAAAATTTCAAAAAAAGTCGATTTTGTAGACTTTGAACGGCCGTAGCGGCTAAACAAAAACTTCAAATTGAACGCGGTTTTCAAATCTGTGCTCCTTGTGTGTAACTTAGTCGGATTCCATTAAAATTGGCGATTTAAAATTTTTACCACCCAAGGGTCCCCCCTTCTTACTTTTGCTCAAAAATTGGCTTTGAAATAATTCCCTGAAGAAACCACTGGTTGGATTCGGTGTTTCTTCACATCACTGGAAAGATCCCTTCAAGACGCCTCGGAAAATGTACTTTCGAAAGAACAAATGTCAATTTGAAGCCCGTGGCGCGTCAGCAAAGAAAACTTTAAAATGGAAAAAGTCGAAAAAATCAACTTTTTTAACATTAAACATCCTAGACCTTTACGTTATACTTTATTTTCGTCAGAAGAACGAGCTAAACCGATTGGCGTTAAAAAATTTCATCTAGGTAAAAATGCAAAAAAATTAGTCACCATGTACATGTTGGAAAATTTTCAAAAAAAAGTCGATTTTTCAGATTTTTCAAGATGCCTCGGAAAATGTACTTTCGCAAGAACAAATGTCAATTTTAAGCCCGTGACGCGTCAGCATAGAATACTCGAAAATGAAAAAAAATCGAAAAAATCAACTCTTTTAATAATCATCGTAGACCCTTATATACCTTTTTCTTTATCAGAAGAACGAGCCAAATCAATTGGCGTTAAAAAAATTCATCTAGGTAAAAATGCAAAAACATTAGTCACCATGTACATGTTGGAAAATGTTCAAAAAAAAAGTCGATTTTTCAGATTTTTCAAGATGCCTCGGAAAATGTACTTTCGCAAGAACAATAAATTATTTTCTTCATCAGAAAAATGACCCAAATCGATTGGCGCTGTAAAAGTTCATCTAGGAAAAAATGCAAAAAAATAGCGTGTCACTATGAACATGATTTTTTTTTTTAAAGTGGATTTTTCAGACTTTGAACGGCCGTAGCGGCTAAACGAAAATTCTAAATTGAACGCGGTTTTCAAATCTGTGCTCCTCGTATGTAAAATAGTCGGTTTCAATTAAAATTGGCGATTTTAATTTTTTTGACGAAAACTTGAAAATGTACACGTTACAGCCCTTGGAACTTTTGCTCAAAAAATGCAACTTTTTTAATAATTATCGTGGACCATTGAAGTATACCTTCTTTTTCATCAGAAAAACGAGAGAAATTGATTGGTGTTAACAAATTTCAGCTTTCTTCAATAGTAAAAATTTCAAAAAAGTGGATTTTTCAGACTTTGAACGGCCGTAGCGGCTAAACGAAAACTCCAAATTAAACGCGGTTTTCAAATCTGAGCCCCTTGTGTGTGTAGCCGGATTCCATTAAAATTGGAGATTCAAAAATTTGACGAAAATCTGAAAAACTACCCAAGGGTCCCCCCTTCAGATCTTCTAACCTGTGAAGAAGTTTTGCGTTGAATGAACATAGAAAAGGAACGTTTACTAACAATAAAGAAACGAAAACTCGAGTACTTAGGACATATTTGTAAGAGGATAAAGATACTCGACTCTCCTACTCCAACAAATCCGGGATACGAGATCCAGAAGATACCGCAGAACATCATTCAGATTCGGATTCAGATGGTTGTAGAAGGTACGAAAATGTTACGAAGAAACATCAACCGGACTCTTTAGAGCTGCAGCGTCGGAAATGAGTACCGTTATGATGATTGCTAACGTGCAATAGGAGACCGCACTATAAGTTGAAGAAGAAAAAGGCTAACTTGCAGGGGCGGCTCGTTATATAAAGCCAAGGAGCCATGGCACTACCTGTAGTTTCAAGCTCAGCAAGAATTTTTAATTAATTCTTAAAACACTTTTTCGCCATTTACTTTACTGTAGGAACATACATCATTCTTTGTTTCTTTAAAAAGGAGGGGATATATTGTATAAGTGGCTATACCATCAACACGTTCCAGGAGCCGCCACAGGTTATAACTGTTCGTAGTTAAACATGCATTTTTGAATTGCGTTCAAAATTGATAATTTTCTAAAATAAATAAAAAATAGTAGAAATTGTTTAAAAATTCTAAAATAATTCTACAGAACTCCCACATTACTATATTTTAAGAATATAATCAACTTCTTTAATTCCAACAATATTTTAATGGGTTATACCCGTTGGTTGTTAAACAAGCATTTTTTAATTGCGTTTAAAATTGATCATTTTCTAAAATAAATAAAAAATAGTAGAAATTGATCAAAAATTCCGAAATAATTCTACACAACTCCCACATTATTATATTTTAAGAATATGATCAACTTCTTAAATTCCAACAACATTTTAATGGGTTATAACTGTTGGTTGTTAAACAAGCATTTTTTAATTGCGTTTAAAATTGATCATTTTCTAAAATAAAAAAAAAATAGTAGAAATTAATCAAAAATTCCGAAATAATTCTACACAACTCCCACATTATTATATTTTAAGAATATAATCAACTTCTTAAATTCCAACAATATTTTAATGGGTTATAACCGTTGGTTGTTAAACAAGCATTTTTTAATTGCGTTTAAAATTGATCATTTTCTAAAATAAATAAAAAATAGTAAAAATTAATAGAAAACTCCGAAATAATTCTACACAACTCCCACATTATTATATTTTAAGAATATAATCAACTTCTTAAATTCCAACAATTTTTTAATGGGTTATAACTGTTAGTTGTTAAACAAGCATTTTTAATTGCGTTTAAAATTGATCATTTTCTAAAATAAATTAAAAAAAAGTAGTAGTAGTTCTGTAAGTGACGTAATAAATAGATAATTTTACATAATTTATCTGCAGTATTATTACCGTGTTCATGCCAATTTAATTTACTATCTAATGTTATTCCTAGAAATTTTGAATATGACACTTCGCTGTTCTTTTTGAGGGTAAAAATTACGTTGACTGTTTTGTCAGAATTTAATGATAATTTATTAGAAACGAACCACTCCAAAATATTTGTATTTGATGTTTCACTATTGGTGAGTGCAATTTGAAGGTCATGTGACTTGTTAATGCAAGTTGTATCGTCTGCATATAATATAACAGAAGAATCAACACTTTTTGGTAAATCATTGATGTAAATTAAAAAAAGTAAGGGTCCTGGTATAGACCCTTGAGGCACCCCATGTGAAATTGTTGCATCCGTTGATAATTGTTTGTTTGAAAGTACCCGTTGCATTCTGTTTGTTAGGTAGCTGTTTAACATTCGACAACTTTCCGGGCAAAAATTATAGAAATATAGTTTTCTCAAGAGAATGTCATGAGAGACGCAGTCGAATGCTTTATCATACTTTAAGAATATAATGAACTTCTTAAATTCTAACAATTTTTAATGGGTTATAACTGTTAGTTGTTAAACAAGCATTTTTAATTGCGTTCAAAATTGATCATTTTCTAAAATAAATAAAAAATAGTAGAATTTGTTTAAAAATTCTAAAATAATTCTACAGAACTCCCACATTATTATATTTTAAGAATATAATCAACTTCTTTAATTCCAACAATATTTAATGGGTTATAACCGTTGGTTGTTAAACAAGCATTTTTTAATTGCGTTTAAAATTGATCATTTTCTAAAATAAATAAAAAATAGTAGAAATTAATCAAAAATTCCGAAATAATTCTACACAAATCCCACATTATTATATTTTAAGAATATAATCAACTTCTTAAATTCAAACATTTTTTTAATGGGTTATAACTGTTAGTTGTTAAACAAGCATTTTTTAAATGCGTTCAAAATTGATCATTTTCTAAAATAAATAAGAAATAGTAGAAATTGATTAAAAATTCCGAAATAATTCTACACAACTCCCAAATTATCATACTTTAAGAATATAATCAACTTCTTGAATTCCAACAATTTTTTAATGGGTTATAACTGTTCGTAGTTGAACAAGCATTTTTTAACTGCGTTCAAAATTGATCATTTTCTAAAATAAATAAGAAATAGTAGAAATTGATTAAAAATTCCGAAATAATTCTACACAACTCCTACATTATCATACTTTAAGAATATAATCAACTTCTTAAATTCTAATAATTTTTTAATGGGTTATAACTGTTCGTTGTTAAACAAGCATTTTTAATTGCGTTCAAAATTGATAATTTTCTAAAATAAATAAAAAATAGTAGAATTTGTTTAAAAATTCTAAAATAATTCTACAGAACTCCCACAGTATTATATTTTAAGAATATAATCAACTACTTTAATTCCAACAATATTTTAATGGGTTATACTTGTTGGTTGTTAAACAAGCATTTTTAATTGCGTTTAAAATTGATCATTTTCTAAAATAAATAAAAAACAGTAGAAGTTGATTAAAAATTCCGAAATAATTCTACACAACTCCCACATTATCATACTTTAAGAATATAATCAACTTCTTAAATTCCAACAATTTTGGGTTATAACTGTTCGTAGTTAAACATGCATTTTTTAATTGCGTTCAAAATTGAGCATTTTCTAAAATAATCAAAAAATATTAATAATTGTTTAAAATTTCTGAAATAATTCTATACAACTGCGTTATAACCAGGGGCGGCTCGTTATAGAGACAAGGAGCCGTGGCACTACCTGTAGTTTCAAGCTCAGCAAGAATATTTAATTAATTCTTAAAATACTTTTCCGCCAATTACTGAAGATAAATCGTTGTTTCTTAAAAAAAAGAGGGAGGGGGGGGGCGATATATTGTATAAGTGGCTCTACCATCAACATGTTCCACGAGCCGCCACTGCTAACTTGGATAAAAGACTTAATATCTGCCTCTGTATCATTATTAGGAATGATTTAAAAATCGAAACTAGTCGGAATAAAAAAAAATTGTGAAACCAACCAAGTGCCTCATTTTAACAATCCTCAATATTTCTTTGAAAAGGTCGATTCGTATGTTAGTATCAGTTTCCATCATGTCAATCATATTAGATGAAAAAATCGAAGATATACTCCAAAGGATACAAACATTTTTCTTCAACTATCCTAAACAACGTAGCGTCCAGAAAATTAATACTCAAACAAAAGAAGCAGACGAAATTCGAATACCTGGACCACTTTATGATAAACTTTTAACGTCTAATGTAACATCAAATGTTAGAAAGAAAGGAATCGGTCAAACAGAGAATATCTGTTCAAAAGGACTAACAAAATCTAGTTCTAAGACAGAGAAAGAAGAGACTTATTCCACTCCCAGGAATTGCTTTCTCTCTTTCATCTTACAAGGAGAGGATCAGATGTGTGACTCACCAATTTGATCCATCTTTGGCATATTTGTAGGTCATGACTAGGAGTGTAACAGGTCCAAGTAATAGGGCGCACTATTCAGCCGTTTTCGAAAAAAAATGTTTTTTTAAATTTGTTATTCATTCGTATATTTATATACCTTTTGCGTGAACAAACATTTACCGACCGTTTGGCGCATCGATAAAACCTCCAATTCGAAGTCGGAAGGTCGAAGGATCGAACCCCATGGTTGAAGTTGGGTTCATTCATTTTTTTAAATAGTTTTTATAAATCCATGTGTATTTAAATATCATAATTTAAGAATCAATCAATTTTTTTTACGAAAACGGCTGAATAGTGCGCCCTATTGTTACACTCCTGGTCATGACCTACACGTGTGCCAAAGATGGATCAAATCGGTGAGTCACATACCTGATCCTCTCCTTGTTAAAGAAATAATTCAAATAAGCGTTGAGCGGATGTATACCAGGACTGTTAGGCTTTGTTTGGTGGTTTATTTTGTTTAGGTATAGCGTCGAGTGGTTAGAAAAGAGGGTGCTTGCTAGAGTCATGTCTGACCTATATTAGAGAGGTAGTTCTTTGACAGGTGCACAGGTCACTTTCTATTTTTTAAGGAAGCTCCCTGTGTGGCCAGAGCATCTGCCCTGTCATTCCCCTTTGTGTTTGATTTTGCTTTGATCCAGGAGAGAGTAATTATGTTGTTTGCAGATGCCTCCTCCAGTGCCAGAACGCATTTCTATACCAGACCTTAGGATTTGTTATGCCTGTAAGGCTGGTTTTGCTGTCTGTAAGGATGCAGATATCTTCATCCTTAATATTCAGTTCAGTTATTTTTTTGGGCACTGTTAGTTCCGCTTGAGCATCGTAGCGTGATTTTGCAGAGTTATTTTTAGGTCAAGATTCAGCTCCTGCTTCTTCCTTGTTTTTAGCTCCGTCCGTGAATATCTCTATTTTCGCTTTCGGGCTCTCGTTTTCTAACGTGTAGTGCTTGTGATATATACCAACACAGGCTTTGTTTGGTGGTTGATTTTGTTTAGGTATAACTTTGAGTGATTCGAGAAGAGGGGTGCATTTAAATATCTGAAAATGAAAACGGAATCCCCTTTCATAATGCACAATAGAATGAACTCGGTATAGGAGTAATACCCAATCTGTGAGTCATAATGCGAAACAATATTTAATAAATTAATCCGATAATCCACCCCCCGGCAAACAAGGACGGAGTGAGCGCGTACACAAATAAAATCTGCTATCCACCCTCTCGTGTGGAGGATTAAACTGGCACCTTTTTATCATCGCAAGTCGTGTAATATTTTTCCATTCCCCCTGTCTGTATCTAATCCATTTAACGTCCCTATCCGCTCCCGCTGGCTGTCAGCCGCGCTTAATGCCGCTCTTTATTTCCTCTCTTCTTCTCCCTCGCCGGCCCGGATAAAAAATCTTATCCTTCTAAAAGCGACGCCTAGACGGGCGGAAGGGTGGAATCCTCCTGTCCGTTCCGGAGGGTGAACTTAAAATTCCGAAAGTGCGGATAATTATCTGTATCTGACACGAATTAATTAAAGCCTTTTAAAAAATGCGTCCCGGAAGATCCACCATCCCTTTCAACAAATCATAACGCAAACAATGGTCGGCCGCACATCCACTAAATTATAATAAATGGGATTCCATCTAAACTGTGTAATATAATCGAGCGCCGGCTGAAAAATCGCGAGGCCCTAATCAATTTACAGTCAGCGGAAAAACTACCATCACATTCTTCTGCCAGGAGCAGGCCGGCCTTAATCTATTGTTAAATCCGACCCTTTATTGTGTGTTCTCTCCCCCGTGTTAGGCGTCGCTTCAAATCACAAATCCCTTTGTTCCGCCCCGGTGAAATACTATTTTATATTCCCGGAAGTTTTTCCATCGCCATTATTGTTCTGCGCAAATTGGTTTATATTTTATAATAACCGCGTGGATATATCAGCGCGATTTAATTTCATTAACACGAGCGCGGCGGCCGCAAAAAACACGCCAGTCATGAATCTCTAATCGAGATAATAACGTGGATGAAGCAAATGGGGTTTTGAATGAAGGGAAGCTGTAGAATTCCGAGGGGTTGGTTGAAGAAGTTATTTGTGCCAAAAACTTATTTATCGTGATATTATGCGGGATTCGAATAAATAGCATATTCTATAACTCGTAAATCAACGGGAGATGGAAGAGAAGATTATGTTAGTTGAGAAACTGAAGGGGACGTTATGACTAGAGAGTCTACTTTTATTTCTTAGAGGGCGCGCGTAAATGGGGACACGCGACGGCTGGCTAGGAGCGGGCATGTTGCGGTCGCAGATCGCGGAGTGCTGTAGAACACTACATTACTGTTTAATCACTTAAAAAAGTATTCTTGGTTATGACCAGCTGAAAGGATGTTCGCCTATGTCGATAACGGATATCGAACCATCAAATATGTGTCTAATAATAATCGGTATGCATACAATAACGTCGGTATGACCTTTTTCTTAATTTGACCTGTTACCGGCGTTGCTCAGCAGGGTAGCAAATGGGAAATGGTATGACTCTGTGAACAAACCAGATATTAATGACTAGCAGGTGTGAGGTGGTCCCCGTGACCTCGTTAGTAAGTAAGGAGCGCATGTCGGACTTTCCGGACCACTGAGTGGATAGATGGTTGGGGCAAGAGTGCACCGATTAACAACCGCAGCTAGTCGATTAGTACTCAGTGAGACGATTAATCAGTTTTGGACATTGCGCTTCCTACCTGAGCTCCAGTACCACAATACTGGAGTCAACCGGCGGATAACGGTATCCGCCGGAGGGTTACAAGACCGAGTGAAGATGTGATGTTTTCGGCAGCCACTATAACACTGGGCACTGTGGTGAGCGTTATTGTGTTATATTCCCGAGACACTAGGCACTGTTCCAGGTTATACTTGGCAGTGGCCCCGCACGAGGCTGGGCACTATTCCAACCTGGGCACCGTGCCAGAGTCACGCAACAATGTAACTGCTATATTGTAACAGACCTTCTATCTCTTCAAATGCAGAAGTTTTCCAGGTTGCCCCTTCGAAATCTGGGCACCATCTATACGAGGTCCGGCTCTTAAATAACGAGACTGCGCGCACAGAACGCGTACCAGAACTAATAGTATTTCTATTCCTCATCGTCAAAAGAAAGATCATTAATGGGAAGATGAGGAGAGGCCACCACAGAGCTAATAGTATTTCTATTCCTTATCGTCCAATGAGAAATATAGTGAATGGGAAGATGAGGAGAGGACCTGGATGATCGGGAGGCTAATGGGGGGAATGGGAAGGTTGAGAAGAGTAATGATGATAATGAGGAGGAGGATGAAGGTAAAGATAAGGAGGAGAATAGAAAGGTAGTAGAGAAAGATGAGAAGAACGATTGAGAGAATGATGAGGAGGAGAATGTGGAGGAGAGTGAAGAGGACGATGATGATGAGGACACTGAGAATAATGAGGAGAATCAAAAGGAGAATGGGGAGAGGGCGAAGTGGAGACTAGGGAAGAGTATAAAGAAGAGAATGAACAGAAGTTCAGTTATTTTTTGGGCATTTATAAGTATCCCTATTAGTTTTGCTTGAAGTATCGTAGCTTGATTTTCCAAAAGTATTTTTAGGTCAATATTCAGTCCGGCACAATATATGCCAAGCTCCTGCTCCTTCCTTGTTTTTAGCTCCGTCCGTGAAAATCTCTATTTTCGCTTTCGGGCTCTTGACGTTTTTTAAGATGTAGTGCCTTTCAAAACGGTAAGGTCGGAACATCACGATCTTGACTCTTTCTTAGAAGGGTGTTATTCTAAACCGTCCCTTCCAGGATTGCCCCGTGCTTAGTCCATCCTGCCTTGGGACACCATAGTCCGTTGCCTCTTAGTCTTAGCGCTGTAAGCAGGGCCATCTCTTGTACATGAAGGTCCAAGAAGGAGAGACCCAGGCTAAAATAGGTGTGGTGGACATGGTTACAGTGATCCCCGTACATACAAGACGTGTTGGAGTTGATTTGTTGCAGTTTTTTAACTCTTGGCCACCAAATAGCTAATAGTATTTCTATTCCTCATCGCCCAATGAGAAAGATAGTGAATGGGAAGATGAGGAGAGGAGCAGGATGATCGGGTGGTTCAATAGGAGGTAATGGGGGGGGGAATGAGGAGGCTGAGAAGAATATTGATGTGAATGAGGAGGAGGATGAAGATAAAGATAAGGAGTAGAATAGAAACGATGAAGAGAATGATGAGGAAGAGAATGTAGAGGGGAGTGGAGAGGACGATGATGATGACATTGAGAATCATGAGGAGAAACAAAGGAAGGATGGGGAGAGGGCGAAGTAGAGAATGAACAGAAGGATGAAGGGGATAATGAAGAGAAGAAGGAAGATGAAGATAAAGATAAGGAGGAGAGTATGAAGGTAGTAGAGAAAAATGAAGAGAATGATGAGGAGTAGCATGTGGAGGAGAGTGAAGAGGACGATGATGATAACATTGAGAATAATGAGGAGAATCAAACGGAGAATGGGCAGAGGGCGAAGTAGAGAATGAACAGAAGGATGAAGGGGATAATGAAGAGGAGGAGGAGGATGAAGATAAAGATAAGGAGAAGAGTATGAAGGTAGTAGAGAAAGATGAAGAGAATGATGAGGAGGAGAATATGGAGGAGAGTGAAGAGGACGATGATGATGACATTGAGAATAATAAGGAGAATCAAACGGAGAATGGGGAGAGGGCGAAATAGAGAATGAACAGAAGGATGAAGGGGATAATGAAGAGAAGGAGGATGAACATAAAGATAAGAAGGAGAGTATGAAGGTAGTAGAGAACGATGAAGAGAATGATGAGGAGGAGAATGTGGGGGAGAGTGAAGAGGACGATGATGATGACATTGAGAATAATGAGGAGAATCAAACGGAGAATGGGCAGAGGGCGAAGTAGAGAATGAACAGAAGGATGAAGGGGATAATGAAGAGGAGGAGGAGGATGAAGATAAAGATAAGGAGAAGAGTATGAAGGTAGTAGAGAAAGATGAAGAGAATGATGAGGAGGAGAATATGGAGGAGAGTGAAGAGGACGATGATGATGACATTGAGAATAATAAGGAGAATCAAACGGAGAATGGGGAGAGGGCGAAGTAGAGAATGAACAAAAGGATGAAGGGGATAATGAAGAGGAGGAGGAGGATGAAGATAAAGATAAGGAGGAGAGTATGAAGGTAGTAGAGAAAGATGAAGAGAACGATGAAGAGAATGATGAGGAGGAGAATGTGGAGGAGAGTGAAGAGGACGATGATGACGACATTGAGAATAATGAGGAGAATCAAACGGAAATGGGGAGAGGGTGAACGGTTCTAAGTTCTAAATAAAACGTCATTCAAATGGCCTCCACGACTTCTTCTGCAGGAACGAATTCGATGAACCCAATTTTCGAGCACTTTTTCCACTAAATCAAGTCGTATGTCATGAATGGCATGTTCAATATTGACTTGTAAAGCTTGAAGAGAGTCTGGTTTATTTCGAAAGACCAATGACTTCAAATAACTCCACAAGAAATAGTCTAATGGTGTTAAATCACAACTTCTTGGAGGCCATTCAATATCACAATTTCTTGAAATAATCGAATCTCCAAACTTTTCTCGCAATAATTCAATTGTTGCATTTGCTGTGTGGCACGTAGCCCCGTCTTGTTGGAACCAAATGTTGTCAAGATCAACTTCTTCCAATTTCGGCCATAAAAAGTTGGTTAGCATCGATCTATACCGCTCTCCATTGACAGTAACGGTGTTACCAGCTTCATTTCAAAAGAAGTACGGACCGATGATTCCACCAGACCAAAAACCACACCAAACAGTCAATTTAGGTGAATGTAATTGTTTTTCTTAAATATTTTGTGGATTTTCTTCGCACCAGAATCGACAGTTTTGTTTATTTGCCGCACCACTCAGATGAAAGTGAGCCTCATCGGAGAAGATGATTTTCTTAAAAAAATCGTTATCGTTTTCAAGTTGTTCCAAGGCAAAATCAGCAAATTCACGACATTTACGGTGGTCCAATGGCTTCAGTTCTTGAGTGAGAACAATTTTATATGGATGCAAACCCAAATCCTTTTTCAAATTCCACCAGGTTGTGGTTTGAGACAGTCCCAATTGTTGAGAACGTCTTGAAATCGACAAATTGCGGTCGTCTTCAGCAACACTTGCCTGAACGGCAGCAATATTTGCATTACTTCGAGCGGTTCTTTGTCTTATTGGCACTTTAAAATTATGTAAAGAAAATGTACGCTCAAAATTTTCAACAATTCGACGAATAGCGAGCACATTTGCACGATTATTATGACCATAAAATGGCAAAAGCGCACGAAACGATTATTTTGATAATAAAACTGAATAATTTGTAAACGTTGTTCTTGCGTATATCTCTCCATGATGAAATTAGTAAACACTACTGAATACAATGAAAAATAAATGACAGATCATGACATATTACAAATGGCCGAAACGTCACTTCAAAATCATATCATCCCTATTGGAAAACCTTTTATAGGGAAAAGGATGGCGAGGAGCAGACCACTTGTGACTTTTACAGTGTTGCTAGTTTAAACCGAATCACTTTCTGGCACCGTACTTGCTAAAACCCACGACTCTTTGGTATATCTTTGTTGTAGAAAGAGCCTCAAAAGCAGCGAGATAGCCTATCGTTACTTTTGTGTATACATACGAAACATAAGGAAAAGTATTCCGATTTGCAAGCAGTAACAAACATTGTTGAAGATGTTCCTACGCCGGTGTTTTTCTCGCTGACCTTGCGCTATCAAATACAAATTCGTATAGCTAAGTGAATGCAACAAAGCAGCGCGTTCTTCCAATGACACATGCGTGATTTATTACGAGTTATCTGTATGTTAAAAATAGCATCTGATCTTTTAGCAACCTACTTGTGTAACGTCAGATAGCGACTTCTTTGAAACCTCTGAGGTATCTTGGATTATTATAATCCAAGGACTTCTTATCCACATATGACTAACAGAAAACTGATCTTCCTTAAAGTTTAAAATGTGCAACCTCTATGCATCTCTTCCATTTGCTAACTGAATGAAATAACTTAAATGTATAACTAAACTTTTTCTCGCAAACAGCTGTAAGCATTTGGATAATACAGGGTCCGGCAGGGAGGTATGGAAGATTTGAAAAAACTGTAACTCACTCATTTTTTACCTAAACTCAAATTTTATTTTTTTAATGTGTACCTTAGATGTTGCCATTACAAAACCAGTTAAGAGTAAGAAAACAAAAATTGATTAGGTACGAAAAATAACGTCAGTCCATTTTTGGCAAAACACTCCTGAAGACAGTGAGAAGTTCTGCGTACTCCTCCGAAGCATTTCACGTGGAACTGCACGAATCTCTTGGGTTATTGTCTCACTTAGGGCTTCGAGTGTACGTGGTTTGTTTATGTACACTCATGCTTTGAGATAGCCCCATAAAAAGTAATCACATGGTGAGAGGTCCGATAATCGAGTGGGCCACTCCACATCTCCTCGCAATGAAATCAGACGTCCAGGGAATGTTCCTTAAAAAATCCATTGTTGCTCTTGATGTATGGCAAGTCGCCCCATCTTGTTGAAATCATACAGTATTCAGGTTGATACGTCGTCTTCTCAGTTCTGGCAGAAAATAATCACGCAACATCTGTAGGTAACGAACGATCTGTGTTGATAGTGACGGTGCGACCGTTTTCACGAAAAAAGTACGGACCAATAATGAAGTTTCGACTAATGCCATACCAAACAGTTACCTTTTCGCTGTGGAAAGGTCGTTCATGGAGCTGTTGCGGGTTTTCAGAGGCCCAATAGCGGAAGTTTTGTTTATTAACCACCCCTGACAAATGAAAGTGGGCCTCGTCACTCATTATCAAAACAATGTTATCTGTCAAGATTTCCAACATCGCTTCTGCCGTCTGCCGTAGTCGTTTTGCTGCAATTCTTGAACAACCATCATCTTATACGGATGAAAATGCAAGTCGAGGTGTAAAATTCGGCGAACTGTCATCCGTAGAGCCCGAGCGTGACGTACCGCTGGCTTCAACTGCTTGACGCACCCTTTAAATGTTTCCGGGGTCCTTACCGATCGATCACCTCGCGCAGTTCCAGGTCTCAAAGATCCAGTTCTTTGAAAGGTATTCACCCACTTCATGATCGTTTCAAACTTCGGAACACGACCGTGACGGCCAACGTTAAAATGATTTCGGAATCGTCTCTGTTTGAATGACAGAACGACCCGTTTCAATGAAAGTGTTATTAACAAACACACGATGTTCAATAGACCACGGCTCCAATGTAACTAAAATGGCATCTCGTGACGAGTAGATACGACCTATTCCGAAAACATTAGGTTCACCCCACTTTGCTTGGCGCCCCGATCAAATCTTCCATACCTCCCTGCCGGACCCTGTATAAGGTGATGTGCCTTTCTCGGATTTGAGAAAGTGATCGATTTTTTGCGAATCGAAGAGAGCATTTACAGCTCACGTCATGAAAAGCGATGTAACATCTAACGGATAGTACCCTCTTCATCGGGGACTCATATCTGTATTCTTCACTAGCCACTTAATTTGATGTATGCCTTATATGACAGCACAGCATTTCAGTTGATAATTCTTTTTAGCTTAGAAAAGGTGATTAATTTCTATTTTTCTGTCAACATTTTGCCTTTATATGACTTGTGTAAAGAAATCTCAGAGTAATTAAAATAATTCTGGTTTTCAATTGTAATGAACCACATTTCCCCCACATGTATATATATATATATATATGACACGTCGATTTTTCCGTTGCTATATTCAACTCCTTCGGCTCTCCGAAACCGACATTCCATCTCTGATATGGCGTCCATCTTGGTTCAATTACCATGTTAATTAATCAAGTTTTTTAATCTGTTCACGCGTAATGTTTTCATCATCCATCATTGTCCCTTGTGTTTCTATGTAACTTTTTAAAGATGTTTCCAATATTCACGGTTGCTAGTTTTACTAAAAACTCACTATTTAGTAAGTATAACATAAATATTGTAGGTTATGTTAACTAATACCACGTGTTGATCGTTTTCACTTAGAGCCCTGATGAAGCTGTAAAATAAACGGCGAAATATTGGCAGTAAATAACAAGAGTTTTCCTACCAGACCCAAGCCGCACACCCGTTACTTAAATTCGGTTTTATATATATATATATATATATATATATATATATATATGTATATATATATATATATATATATATATATATGTATATATATATATATATATATATATATATATATATATATATAAAGGAGTCGCAGGAGGCTGTGAGTGTGCAATTTACCCACTTTGCAGTCTAAATTAGGACTGAGAAGTGCGACTAACATAGCTCCTTCCATAAATTACACAATTACAGCGGAGTCGGGTGTGAACAACTCGAATAGGGTAAAGCAACGACACCCTCGAGGTGCAATTACACTCTAGATCCTTCAAACAACCCCATCTGGCAAATACGAGTAAGACAAAAGGCCTCGTTACCGGCAAAAAATCCCAGAACTCCGGGGCGCGCAGTTTTCTTAATTTAATTAAGGACTGAGTTATGGAGGCGCGGAGAAGAGGTTTCTGTGAAATTTAATTTGGGTAACTTAGTATTGTCACAAGTTTAAATCTCATTCCCCCTTCTTTGTGACTGGAGATAATTTGGTAATTCACTGCGCGAATGCATTAGAATCCAAACTTTGAAATTCATTATTCATTTTGGAGGTGTGCGGTGGCACAATTTGCATAAATGCGTTTCTTGTTTAAGTTCCAAGTCGTCGGAAGAAGTGGAAATGATTTAATTGCTTCCGAGTGCATGCGTACAGGTGACGAGATTTTCAATTTATGCTAACTAATCAATAAAGAGCGGATCCATCAAGAGTAATAACGACGCAATCAAATATTCGTCTCCATTAACATCGCGATTACGCGCCAACTCGGGTTAATTAAATGTGTGACTTCCTCGAGAAAGTGGTGGTGCTTTAATTACATTCTACTGTGCTCGTGGCTGCTCAAGACGTCTCGAAACCCCCACCGTCCCGACAGCCCCAAACTCCCCCATCGCCGCCCGCCCTCTCATTCTCCACCCCATTCCTAAAACATCCGGCATTTAGCGCTGAGATATGCTGGAACAAATAAAGCGCTCAGCGAGATGAAATTCTACAGAATTTCAATGCGAGACGGCGAGATTTGCAATCCCCAAGATTTCCAGCCTCTTAGAAATGCGTTTTCATTTTGGGATTCATACATGCAAATTATATGTTTTCCGGATCATCGTAACGAATGAAATCCGGTAACGTTCTGAAGGGCGGGTGTGAAAAACTCAAGTGGAACACGAAGGGGAATATTATTATAACATAATCCATCTACTCAAATGATATACTGACCTATTCATCTACTATTCAACTCTTAACTTTTTATTAGTTAATGCATATGTGCGAGTTATTGTGTAACTCCGCCCATCAAGAATTGTTTAATAAAAGAAGTCAAAATTAAGGGATTATCTTTTTTTAAGCTGAGTCAGCACTTGGTCAGGGTTTCTTAACCTTTTTGTAGACACGGCTCACTTTCAAAATTTTAACAATCTGACGGACGCCTTCCAAACTTAATTGTAAGAAAAGAAAACAAGGTATTTAGAAAAAAAAACTTGTATTTATTATCAAGACAAAGTAAAGATTAGCGCGTAACGGTTGTTTAGTGAGACGGTTGCTGCTGCTTCCGTTCGAAAAGCAGATTAAATTGATGAATTATCTTAGACAACGCAAGGCGCATTTCACCTTTGACGTCTAATAAAGCAAAGTTCCTAACAACCAATGATTAATCGTGACATAAGGAACCTCTTTCTTTCTTTCTTGCTGCAAAACCAGTAGTGTTTCCGAGCATCAAAGGTGCTTCATCTGTACGTAAGCTGCAAGTTTATTCTTCCAATCTAAATCGTGCTTCGAAAGACTTTTATCATATTGAAGACACCCCAAAAATGGGTCGAAAAAAGAAACTCTTCTTTAATATTCTGAGTTTCATGATGTACATAACGTACGAACACCAAGACTGGAAGACTTACTAAGCTTTACGAAAAGTTTGTTCTTTCAAAAATTTAATTACAACTTAACGTGCATACAAAGCAGTGGCGGCTCGTAGAACATGTTGATGGTAGAGGCACTTAACCCCTCCTCCCCCCTCATTTTTGAAGAAAAAAGAACGATTTATCTTCCTAGACAAAAGTAAGTGTTTTAAGAATTAATTAAAAATTCTTGCTGAGCTTGAAACAGGTACGATTGACTCCCATCGTTTCCATACTTCAATTATTTAGAGGATAATTCTTGAATGGATGATAAATTTCGAAAAATGTTCAGATTTGGTGTTGATAAAATAAAAAAATTAAATTCGCCCTTCAGTTGTATTTCAATTGTTTGTTTTCCTCGGATAACCCTTGAACCAGCGCTGGCTTGTGGATGTTCGGCGAGGAGGCTGAGAAGGAAAATTTGACCAAAACAGCAGCATATTTTCTTTCTCTATAAGAGAAAGTAGTACAGCACGAGCGTCATTTCTGTAGTAGCCTCCTCTACAGAGATTCACGAGCCTCCGCTGCCTTGAATGAATGAAGAATGAAGTCTAGTATTGTACTTGGCAAATAAGTTTAGATCATACGAAAAACCGAAATTAGACATTTAATTTGTCGCAGAAAATCAAAAATTCCTACAAATATTTGAAAATCAAATAATCCTTGAAAATTAAATCCCGCAGACTATATCTTCCAGATAAATATCAAAGTAAATTAATTTTATCTAAAAATAAACCAGATTTTTAAATTAAAACTCACTAAAACAAAGAATATAAAATTAAATAAAAAACCTAAAATTAATGCAAAACCCTTGAAAATACCGGTCAAAAAATTCAAAACTGTAGATTGCAAAATCTAAAATAAAGGGCACAAATTGAAAACTTTGACCACAAAAAAAAATTCCGCAAAAAAATCAAAAATTTCCGTGTAAAAATTAATATTTTAAGTTAAAAGAAACTAAAATGTAGCACAAAAAGTCAAAAATTTTGACCAGAACGTCGGTCCTGAAAATCAAAAATGCTGAAATATCGAAAATTTCAATAAACCAATCGAAAATGTAGGCTAAAATAAAGAATAATTGATTTATATGCCAGAATTTTTTTTTCGGGTATTTTCGTGTTTGTTGAAATTTTCGATTTTTTGGTCTGCATTCAAATTTCAAGTCTAAAAATAAAAAAAATGCCGACCAAGAAATCCAAAATTTCAAAGAAAAATAATTTAGCATTTTCAGCCCCAAAAATAACTCATTTTAGCTTAAAATAAGTTCGGATGAGAAATTCAAAAATAAAAACGCACAACAAAATCAATAATTCAGGTTAAGAAAATCTAAAATATGGGACAAAAAATACAAAATTAAGACCAAAACTCTAAAATTCGTACCTAGAAATGAAAGTGGTGGACCAAAAAATTAAAAATTTGAACAAACAAATAAAAAATTTAAGTCAAAATAAAGAAATTTTCAGCCGAAAGACCAAAAATTTCAACCGAAAAAAATCGAAAATTCAAAATATATCGGCCGTAAAGATGAAAATGACAAAATCGAAAATTTTGATCGAAATAAAGAATATTTAGGCCAAAAATTTAAAATATAGGCGAAAGAATCAAGAATCCTAAACTAAAAATAAAAAACGCAGACAAAAAAATTGAAAATTTAGGCAGGAGCAAAATAATTTCAGTTCCCAAGAATAAGTTTCTGACCAGAAATTTGAAAATAACAGTGAAAATGTACAATGCGGGCAAAGAAATCGAAAATTTAAACAATTAAAGCAAAAATTTGGGTCAATATTAAGGATATTCAGGCTAAAAGATAAAAAAATTATACCAAAAAACTGGTCAAAAATTAAAAATTAATGATTCGGCCTGAAAAATAAAAATTATGGACCAAACAGTCCAGATCAACAAATGATCGAGCGACGACGATCAATCAAAAGATCGAGCAGCGTTGATCGATCAAAAGATCGAGCGGCTCGAGTACTCGATGTTTTTTTGATCAAATTAAAAACTTTGACCACAAAAAAAAATTCCGCAAAAAAATCAAAAATTTCCGTGTAAAAATTAATATTTTAAGTTAAAAGAAACTAAAATGTAGCACAAAAAGTCAAAAATTTTGACCAGAACGTCGGTCCTGAAAATCAAAAATGCTGAAATATCGAAAATTTCAATAAACCAATCGAAAATGTAGGCTAAAATAAAGAATAATTGATTTATATGCCAGAATTTTTTTTTCGGGTATTTTCGTGTTTGTTGAAATTTTCGATTTTTTGGTCTGCATTCAAATTTCAAGTCTAAAAATAAAAAAAATGCCGACCAAGAAATCCAAAATTTCAAAGAAAAATAATTTAGCATTTTCAGCCCCAAAAATAACTCATTTTAGCTTAAAATAAGTTCGGATGAGAAATTCGAAAATAAAAACGCAAATCAATAATTCAGGTTAAGAAAATCTAAAATATGGGACAAAAAATACAAAATTAAGACCAAAACTCTAAAATTCGTACCTAGAAATGAAAGTGGTGGACCAAAAAATTAAAAATTTGAACAAACAAATAAAAAATTTAAGTCAAAATAAAGATATTTTCAGCCGAAAGACCAAAAATTTCAACCGAAAAAAATCGAAAATTCAAAATATATCGGCCGTAAAGATGAAAATGACAAAATCGAAAATTTTGATCGAAATAAAGAATATTTAGGCCAAAAATTTAAAATATAGGCGAAAGAATCAAGAATCCTAAACTAAAAATAAAAAACGCAGACAAAAAAATTGAAAATTTAGGCAGGAGCAAAATAATTTCAGTTCCCAAGAATAAGTTTCTGACCAGAAATTTGAAAATAACAGTGAAAATGTACAATGCGGGCAAAGAAATCGAAAATTTAAACAATTAAAGCAAAAATTTGGGTCAATATTAAGGATATTCAAGCTAAAAGATAAAAAAATTATACCAAAAAACTGGTCAAAAATTAAAAATTAATGATTCGGCCTGAAAAATAAAAAATATGGACCAAACAGTCCAGATCAACAAATGATCGAGCGACGACGATCAATCAAAAGATCGAACGGCTCGAGTACTCGATGTTTTTTGATCGATCTTGCCCATCACTAATTTACATCACTGAAGTGCTATAACTCAATCCATTGTCTTCGGATCTTAGCGACTGTCCATCACTGCCCTAGAGGCTGATTTTGCTAGCAAGCCGTTAAAAGGTGGAAGTGCTTGATCTGATTACAAATCACGCGCACACAAACATGAAATATTTTCCAAGTTTTTCTTACGTGAAATTTGCACCTAATTAATTATAGTCTCTGAATTTAATTATCCTACGCATATATTTACATAACTGAAAACTAAAGTACCATAACTCAAGTCTTCTAATCTCAGTTTTTAACACGCATTATCACTTCTTATCGTTTCATACGTGTGACTTATTAATTTACGAATTATAATGCATTATATTAATTACAAGAAAGGGCAAGGTTCATTGCCTAATTCACTGTTCACCACGTACTCAAATAGAGGTAACAGTAAAATTTGATATGGCCCATAACAAGCAAAATAAGCGTCGGCTCGCCGGGGAACGTTATTAGTTACTAGAGTGGGGACAAGCGGAGCCATTAAGCAACATATTGTCCATTATGAGTATGAGAGTCACTTAGGGGTGACGTGGCGCTCGCCAAGCCCCGTCGAGGGTTCCTTCCCTTATTGCTTATCCGCTACTTGTCCGCTATTATGTCGTGCTCATCTGTCAACTTACCAGATTTTATAACTCCCGGAATGCCTGCGGGGAGACCGAGGAAATAAATAAAGTAGAAAAATGACTGGGGGAGACATGACTGCTAGAGAGAGAGAGCGGGAGTAGTTCCAACCGCGCGCTAATAAGTTCATTAAACTGGCACGCATTGTGTGATTACCTCGTTGGGATAGTCATCATATCGTCGTCGACCTGGTCATTATATCGATAATCGTGAAAATTATATTCGAATACTTGAATAATGGACGAACGCGGTGCGGCTTATTGATGGGGATTATTGTATACGAAACTACAAAGCTGCGGCGTTGAAACTGTAATGTGAGATATTAATCCTAGTGTAACGTGCGTTAATTTGTTATTCCTTGATAAATTCGTTGTAATAATAATGGAATTTAATACGCCACCACTTTCCAATTCGAGCTGATTGAAATATACATTTTGAACTACAACAGTGATGTTCGGCTCGGTACTTGGTGAGCGCTCGAAGGAGAGGTAGTGTGTAAATTAGGGAAAAATAATAGGGCTGGCCTGGGTTTCAATCTGCAAACATAACGTACATTATAACCGTAACGAGGGCTAGGCGAAAGAGGCGCACGCCATGGGCGCAACTGGGTTTGGGGCGCAAAACCAAGGAAAACGGTCTAGTTGAGAGTTGCACGTGGTTTTTATTTAACTTAACATACGAGTACCTCCATAAAGTTGGCACCCCCACTTCTTTGGATTTGCATAAAAAGTAGTCTATAATTTAGGACTAATTTAGGACTAATTTGTACCCAAAAAATTAGAATTTGTACCCACGCCGTTTAGCCGGTATACCGCTATGAAAAGTGGGGGTGCTAACTTTAGTAAGGACAGCACCCCCACTGTCTCTGATCAAGTTGAAATATGGACGACTGGCAAAAACTAATTTAAGACTAATTTGTAACGACCGTCATTTTTTTATAATCATTTTTGTTTATTGCAAAATTTGAAAAATTCGTATTACGCCAAGCAGATTCCACCGTTCGTTCACACTACATCTCAAGAACCACTTGAATGACCAATATTGTTTTATAAACAAAATTTGTTTATAAACAAATCGATGTTTTTTTTTATTTTTAAGAGGTGATTTTCGCTGAAATGAAAAACATATCCTCACGGCCAAAGAAATATAAGACAATTTTCAAAATCTCCTTTTCTAAATTTACGACGAATTTGCACCGAACTTACTTTTATACCAAAACAAACTTGTTACAAACAAATTGCCATTTTTGAAAACTGCGCCACGTGTATATCACTTCATCTGATGTAAATCACTTAAGATATTCAACACCAATGAACAGGCTTCAGAATCTTAATATCTGAATTTAAGATTAATTTGTACCCAATTCAGATTTGCGAAAAAATCAATTTCATGTCAGCAAATCGATACTTTTGACAACTGCGCCACGTGGTTATGAAAAAACCGTATGCAAATTAAACTCCATGAAGCCATTACAGAATCAATAAACAAATTGTGGAATCTTCATTAACGAATTTATGACTAATTTGTATTCAACTCAGTTTTTCGAAAAAAATCAATTTGTTGTCAACAAATTGATACTTTTGATAACTGCGCCACGTGGTTATGAAAACACCGTATGCAAATTAAACTCCATTAAGACGTACAGATTCATCAGACAAAATGCAGAACCGTTATAACTGAATTAAAGACTAATTTGTACCCAGCTCAGTTTTGCAAAAAAAATCAATGTGTTATTAACAAATTCATATTTTGGAAAAGGCGTCGCGTGCGAATAAACAAACTTCAGAATCGCAATCTCTCAATTTAAGACTAATTTGTACCCAAGTAAGTTTTGCCAAAAAAATCAATTTGTTCTCAACAATCTGATACTTTTGATAACTGCGCCACGAGGTTATGAAAACACCGTATGCAAATCAAACACCATGAAGCCATTACAGAATCAATAAACAAAATGTGGAATCTTCATTAACAAATTTATGACTAATTTGTACCCAATTCAGTTTTGTGAAAAAATCAATTTGATGTTGACAAATTCATATTTTTTTGAAAAGCGTCACGTGCCAATGAACAAACTTCAGAATCTCAATCTCTGAATTTAAGACTAATTTGTACCCAAGTCAGTTTTGCCAAAAAAATCAATTTGTTCTCACCAAATTTATACTTTTGATAACTGCGCCACGAGGTTATTAAAACAACGTATGCAAAATAAACACCATGAAGCCATTACAGAATCAATAAACAAATTGTGGAATCTTCTTATGCATACGGTGTTTTCATAATCACATGGCGCAGTTATCAAAAAAATTAATTAGTTGACAACAAAGTGATTTTTTTCACACAACTGAGTTGGGTACAAATTAGTCTTAAATTTAGAGATTGAGATTCTAAAGTTTGTTCATTGGCACGTGACGCTTTTAAAAAAAAATATGAATTTGTTAACATCAAATTGATTTTTTCACAAAACTGAATTGGGTACAAATTAGTCATAAATTTGTTAATGAAGATTCCACATTTTGTTTATTGATTCTGTAATGGCTTCATGGTGTTTGATTTGCATACGGTGTTTTCATAACCTCGTGGCACGTGACGCTTTTTCCAAAAATAGGAATTTGTGAATAACAAATTAATTTTTTTTGCAAAACGGAGTTGGGTACAAATTAGTCTTAAATTCAGTTATGATGGTTCTGCGTTTAATTCGATGAATCTGTAACTCTTAATGGTGTTTTATTTGCATACGGTGTTTCAATAATCACGTGGCGCAGTCATCAAAAGTATCAATTTGTTGACAACAAATTGATTTTTTGGCAAATCTGAGTTGGGTACAAATTAGTCATAAATTCAGTCATAAAGTTTCCGTATTTTGTTTATTGGTTCTGTAATGGCTTCATGGTTTTTGATTTGCATACGGTCCTTTTATTACCACGTGGCGAGGTTATCAAAAGTATCAATTTGTTGACAACAATTTGATTTTTTTGCAAAACTGAGTTGGGTACAAATTAGTCATAAATTCAGAGATTGAGATTCTGAAGTTTGTTCATTTGCACGCGAATTTTTTCCAAAAGTATTAATTTGTTGACAAGAAATTGATTTTTTTGCAAAACTGAGTTGGGTATAAATTAGCCATAAATTCAGTCATGAAGATTCTGAATTTGGTTTATTGGTTCTGTATGTCTAAATGGTGTCTGATTTGCAAACGCTGTTTTCATAATCACATGGCGCAGTTATCAAAAAAATTAATTTGCTGAGAACTAAATGATTTTTTTCGCAAATCTGAGTTGGGTACAAATTAGTCATAAATTCAGTCATAAAGATTCCGTATTTTGTTTATTGGTTCTGTAATGGCTTCATGGTGTTTGATTTGCATACGGTCCTTTTATTACCCCGTGGCGCGGTTATAAAAAATATCAAGTTGTTGACAACAAACTGATTTTTTTTGCAAAACTGAATTGGGTAAAAATTAGTCTTAAATTCAGAGATTGAGATTCTGAAGTTTGTTCATTTACACGCGACGTTTTTTCCAAACGTATCATTTTGTTGACAACAAATTGATTTTTTTCCAAACTGAATTGGTTACAAATTAATCTTAAATTCATATATTAAGATTCTGAAGACTGTTCATTGGTGTCGAATATCTTAAGCGATTTCCATGTGATGCAGTGATATACACGTGGCGCAGTTTTCAAAAATAGCAATTTGTTTATAACAAATTTGTTTTGGTATAAAAGTAAGTTCGGTGCAAATTCATCATAAATTTAGAAAGAGAGATTTTGCAAATTGTCTTATATTTCTTTGGCTGTAAGGATATGTTTTTCATTTCAGCGAAAATCACCTCTTAAAAATGTAAAAAAACATCGATTTGTTTATAAACAAATGTTGTTTATAAAACAATATTGGTCATTCAAGTGGTTTTTAAGATGTAGTGTGAACGAACGGTGGAATCTGCTTAGCGTAATACGAATTTTTCAAATTTTGCAATAAACAAAAATATTTATAAAAAAATGACGGTCGTTACAAATTAGTCTTAAATTAGTTCTTGCCAGTCGTCCATATTTCAACTCGATCACTGACAGTGGGGGTGCTGTCCTTACTAAAGTTAGCACCCCCACTTTTCATAGCGGTATACCGGCTAAACGGCGTGGGTACAAATTCTAATTTTTTGGGTACAAATTAGTTCTAAATTAGTCCTAAATTATAGACTACTTTTAATGCAAATCCAAAGAAGTGGGGGTGCCAACTTTATGGAGGTCATACGAGTCAACACCGAGAGCCACTGGCTTTTCGTCTCTTAACCAATTTGACAAAGATAGTGCCGAATGCTCAAAGTGCCCAAAGTGCCGAATTTCATACTACTGACCATGCCCAAAGTGCCAAACGACGCTTTACTTTTTGGTTACTTTTTGACTACCATTTTAGAGTTTCTGGTCGGCAACTTATTTTGAGCTAAAGAGTTATTTTGGGAGCTGAAAATGGCAAATTATTTTCGTTTTCCTTGATTTTTCAATCTTTTTGTTTGATTTTTTTGGCCTATATTTTAGATCTTTGACCCGTATTTTTCATTTCTTCGTTCAAAATTTTAGAGTTTTTGCCCGGAATATTCTTTTTCGCGGATTGATATGAAATGTAAAATTTTTCGGACTGCTTTTAGGTCGTGAAATATTACTTTTGCGGACTAGGCTTTCAAAATGCTTATTTATGCCTAGGCTGTAAAAGTAATGAGCCAATCAGGTGAGACTACGTCATGTTATTTCGCCAATCAGATGAGACACCGCGTCGACCAATAAAAGCCGCCCGAAAATTTGTTTGACATTACAATGTATTTTTCGCTTCATTAAGAGTTGCCTTCAAATTTCCCGTACCAAAAAGGCCAAAAACAGGTTCCATAAACCGCTTATTAAATTATTTAATTCCACCGGGCGATAAAAAGTTTTAGGGTCTCAAAAATAAATGACGTCGCATTGTTCGTAAACAAGGCGTCGGACCCGAATACGAATCGGCAGTTTGGACATTCGGCACTTTGTCCTCGAACCGACCTATCAATAAAGCCCAAAGTGCCGAATGCTAGCCGATTCGGCACTTTGGTCAATCGATACAACGTCCTCGCTCGCACGCGCCTACGAGCAAGGCCCAAAATGCCGAATAATTTATGTTTTAATACATTTAAAACAAAATTACAATTTGTTTTATTTTAAATTTAAAAAAAAAAGATTTTTCAACCCTGAAACCATCTGCCTTCCATTGATAAACTTGTATTATTTTTGCACATTACGAACATTCATGAGTTGGTGCATTCGGCATTTTGGTCCTTACTCGTAGGTGCGCGGGTGGACGTCGTGGTGTCGACAACGATTCGGCACTTTGGGCCTTACTGATAGGTCGGTGCGAGGACAAAGTGCCGAATGTCCAAACTGCTGATTCGCATTCGGCTCCGACGCCTTGTTTACGAACGATGCGACGTCACATGGCGTCGTTCGGCACTTTTGGCATGGTCGGTAGTACAAAATTCGGCACTTTGGGCTAAATACCAATTCGGCTCTTTGGGCGGGTCTGTGCAGCTGTGCCATAATTGAACCAGTAGAGCAGTAATGGCCAATCACTAGCAAATATGAGGACATCAATATTTAATCTCGTTATAATATCATCATGAATGAAGAAATTGATGAGAGCCCAGATTAGAACCCTGTGGCACATCGGAATTAGCAACGAAAGCGTTCAATTTATATCCTCTGATCGAGAAAACTTTTGATTAATTCACAGAATGATGAGGAAAATCCAATTGAATATATGTAGTCATACACGTACAGCAAACCTTGAGGATTGGACTGTGCAGTCCAGACCTTGAGGAATTCCCCAATGTATGTGGACCACTTGTCGACTGTGCAGTCCCCGGAATCCCGAACAAAATACAATTACTTTTCCAACTTGAGACCGAAACTATGTAATGCAATAGCCGCCAAAATATCATCATCCGTTGATGTCAAGAAAGAAAACTAAATTTCCAAATTCGTGAGAACAATCAACAACCCCCACCAGTTAACACTAAACCTTGAAACACCTTCTGGAGAAAATCCCGATAGCTGTTTCCTTGACGATCTCCTGTACGTGTATGGCTACCTTTAGACAAACCGAAATCGAATACCTTCGACACATCTGTATATTCAGGGATGAGTATCCAGTCGTTAATAAATTCTCAAAATATTCTTTTCATAAAGCAGTAACATTAGTGGCCTCGTGTCCTACTGAATGAGGTGAATGAAAATCGACCCGGTTTCAGCTATAACATACCATTTTTATTAAATTCAATTTATCGTGAAACGTGTATTAGTTGAAATGGCCCTTTTACGAGCGTGCGAGTTTAAAATTCCTGTCTGCGCCTATGGGTTGTTATATCATAATAAAATGGGCCCGTATCGATTTCTCATCCCCCCCGACTGTAAAATGCGCGACAGTCGAGTCCGTAACACGTGTGGGGTGTTAAATTTGCAATGACGTCCCCAATAAAACTGGCAATTGCACGAAGTGCTCTCACATATCCATGAACACATAACCTCAATTTATGCCGCGCAGCATTTGTATGCATTGAGGGTATCTTGTCACCCTCTATCGTTCGGTTCGATGGTCCAAAATATAATTGCAGCGGATTCACCTGATTCCAATCGGGAATAATATTTGGCATAGTATAAATTGTACTTAATCAAGCCCCCCGCAATAATTTGATCCGCACTAATTGATTTAGAGGTCCGGCACAGATGCGTAAATCATATTAAGGCCTGTCTGAAATTGGGGGCGCAGCGTTAATTAATATCTCGTCGGGCGGAGAGGGCGGCGGGAAGGTATTAGACTTTTGCTCCGAAAATGGTAATAGGGTATAAACAGCGGGGGTGCGAAGCGGCTCCCCAGACGCCGTTCAGAAGCCAAGACTTATGAGTTCCGGCATTTTATCCGGAAAACGTGGAGGTTATCCCGTGTGATCGTGTAAAATTTACAGCTCATTTATTATGGGTTAGTTTCCCGGTTTTTAGATGAAGAAAAACTCTTTCACGGCCTAACCCCATTGAATTCCAAAGTTTTTTTTTTGTGGTGGAACAGAAATATTTATCAGTCAAACGTAATATGGGAATTTCTGAATTTCTGAGAAATCGTTTAATAATATTAACTACATACTCCGTAAATATTACTATTATTGTTATATAGAGTTCATTACCCTTTATATTCGTAGTACAGATTATAAACAAATATGCAACAAATGAGGAAAAACGACTCTTCCACTTTACCAAATAAAAATAGGTTTTGGAATTTTTTGTGTATGTCCGAGTCTACAAGCATCTTTAATATCTGGTCCGAGAACTTATTAATTTTTCCATTAATAGTGCATGAAGTCATACTTTAATTCGCTAACTGGAGGAACCCAGAGGGATGGAGGATAATATGTTGATCATTCGCGGTTTAAATCAACGAACACATCGGTGTTTCTCTTACATGCTGATATCTCACTCACCACATGTGCTGCGCTTCTGTCGGCTCAGCAACTCTCTCGCCCTCAACTGAGTCTTATGGTTACCCTGAATGTGTATACTTCCCATGGTATGCCATCGTTTCTCTGGAATAGCAGTTCGAGAGCCTTACCCCTGGGATCAAAATGTACCGATCCTCATGGGCCGTGGGCGTTAAAATCGCACATGATGAGGAAGGTCTTTGGAAGAGCCTCGATAAAACTATGCATACCATCTAGTTAGAGGTATATGCATAGTTTTATCGAGGCTCTTCCGAAGACCTTCCTCATCATGTGCCTGGAACATATAGAGATATGACGAGCGCGGTGCGCTCTACTGCAACAGCTTTAAGAGGCGTAGTTAAGTTTATGACTTCTGAATGAACGGTATTTTTAATTAGAACTTCAACTCCTCCATACCCACGCTCCCTGGCAAAAATTCCCTCCGGTAGAAGTCGCACCCACGGATCCAGGTGTAAAAATGTGTGTCGTACAAATTTCAATCTGTACACATGAGTTTTGTAGAGTGGTGGCCAAATAAGGCAGCAGTAATCGGGGTGTGATCTGACTACTGCATTATTTATAATCATTAGGGCACGTATATTAATAAAATCGTAGAACGTTTTATAAACCCAAACATTTTATTGGAGCGTTTACTATATGACCAATATGTAACTTGTAAGACAGTTTAAAGTCCAACAACACCCCAAAGCTCCGGACATTATTCAATCTACAAAGAGGAATATCGTTTAATTTGTAATTGCAAATGTTGGTACAGTTGCACCAGTCTTGTTTTAACTACAAATTGTGTTGAAAGGTAGCGCAATCATGCATGTTGTTGATTTGGAGAAATATCTTTAGATCATCCACGAATACTAAATAAATCATGGAAGAATATCGAGAACATCAGAAGTCTCAGGTGAGAACCCTGAGGAACCCCAGATGTTGCCCATATTGTGTTAGAAATGAACCCATGAGTCATTACAAATTGGACTCTCTTGGTTGAATAAGATCTTATAAAATAAGGATTAATAAGAGCCACCACCCCCAAAATTCCATATACCCTATATGAATATACATCCTCGCTAAAACCCTCCCAGACACAAAACTCCAATAACTAGCCCTCGCAATAAAAAAAAACATATTCGAAGAAACAGAATGAAAAGGCGGAAAGATCTCCTGGTCGATAGCCCTTTGAAATATTATAATATTAAAACTAAAAATAAAGATGTTTGTATATATGAACCACCTAAATAATGTGTGAATTCGAGGCTGATGGGTGGGTCCTATCCTACAATCCAACTTGTTGAACCGAAAACATTGACTTAAAATTCAGAAAATCAAAGTAATTAACTTGTTGTTGTGTTGACTTGACACTGATGTTCTTGAAAATTGGACAATTTGTAAAATTCCGTTTTGAAATATTTTAATTGGAGGGTGTATAGTAAGTAGGGTGGGCCAAAAAAATTCAAAAATTTGTTTCAAGTCGTAATGCCGCGAAAAAGTTGCGAATTGAAGAGATTAAAAAGGGTTAAAAATGAAATAAAACCGGTTTATATCTTCCGGTCGCGCATGTGCTATAAATTTGGAAAAAAATATATTTTTACGATATTTTTATCTTACTTAAATTATCAATTTTTAAATATAATAGCTCTAGTTAACTCTTAATCGAACCGAAAGTGATTTAGAAAAAGAAATTGTTTTTTTTTTCTTGAACCAGTGTTGGCTCGCGGGGTGACTCATGGAATGGCCGAGGTAGCAGAGGTGCTAATACAGATAGGTGCGGTCACGCCGCCAGCCATCTCTGCAACCGACCTTACCTATCTATAGCCACTTCTCCTACCTTGACCGCGAAGCGTCATTCCTGGCCGAAAAATATTTTTACCTCCCGGCGGGGCAAGGAAAGTTAGTTTCGGGCGGATAAACCCGAAGACTTTTAATTTGAAAATAATCAATTGAAGACAGTCGAATCGACCACGCGAGCCGTCACTGTCTTGAACTGTGACCTGCCTTTATTTTTGTAATTTTTATTTTCGAAATTTCTTCAAGTCAGAAGGCAATGCGCGACCGGAAGATGTTGGTGGATTTAAATAATATTTTAACATTATTTTCTGTGATTCTAATTAATGAAAATGTAAGCTATTTATCAACATCTCTATTGCAGACAATTTACAATAGAGCCCTGCGCAGGCCGTTTTTTAAAGGCCCGGCCCGGTATTATAAATTGAGAGATCGGCCCGGCCCTATAACACAGTATTAAAGGAACGGCTCGGCTCGGCCCGGTCCGAGCACTTGCCGGGCCGAGGCTTCCGGGCCGGGCCAAGGCCCGGCTCCTGCAGGGCTCTCTACTTTAAAACATAAAATAAAATAATTACAATTTGTATTTTGAACAATTATGTTAGTACGTCGTCTGTCTGGGCTATCGATCATAAGTCTTTCTGTCCATTGTAAGCTATTACACTCGGAAAGAGGCTAATTTAAATGGGCTCTAGCCCACAATCAAACCAATTGAACGAAATGCAGTGATTTCTCTGATAAGTTCTTTCATAAGTAAACAACCAATCAGATTCGTCCATTTTTGTCGAACGCCGCACGCTACAGAAACTTAGAACGTCAATGTCACTGAGAAACGGTAAGACCCCGCGCGTCAGGGCGATTTGTTAAACTTAGGCTGATAAGACCCCCGCTGTCGGTGTCGATGTTCAGATTTATATCATATTCATAGATACCCTTGAATAAAAAATTACGATCGATCTGTCAACGTATAAACATGTCTGAATCACGCTTCGGGACAGAATGCGATGAAGCAATTAATAATTTAATTACAACACCAAAAAACACGGTCAAAAGTAAAAAATACGTATGGAAACTGTTCCAGCATTTTTGTGAGGTAAGAAAATACGAATTTGAAAATTGTACTTTTAATAAATAGCTTTTCAAGTTTTATACATAATTCAAGAACTTATCCTACCGAATGTACCTCGGGCAATGATAAATTCGAGATAATTTTGACTAGTTCCCTCAAGTGTGTTGCTTTAAGTAATTGCCCTCCGCCTGACGGCGTCGGGCAATTACTAAGCAACACACTTTCGGGGTTTAGTCAAAATTATCGCGAAATTATCAGTGCCCTTGGGACATTATAGCTGATAACTTTCAGAAATAATGAGGAAAATGTTGACTTTGTAGCTCTTAAAAATTTTTGTTTTGTGATTAGAGGGTGGGATAGGGCCTACTCACCGCCCTAAGTATTAATTTTAATTAAAGCCCAACTTTGTTTAGGTTAAATAAAGTTCCATTGTTTATTTATTTGAAAGCTTGTTCCTTTTAATGCAGATTTGACCTTGGGGAAGAGATAATAGTCACATGGTGCCAGATCAGTGCCGTATTATATTTGGCTAGAAACCTCTTGATAGACAATGCAGTGAGTTTTTTTGTGGGACGATTCGTTGTCATGATGAAGAACTCATTACTTCGGGTCCTTTTTTCGTATTTTCCACCCAGTTTTGCAAAAATCTGAAGGTAGTAATGTGGATTAATATTTTGACCTTCGGGAACCCACATTCCCATGACTATCGAAAAAAAAAATAGTCATCATCGCTTTGAATTTTGATTTGCTAGTTTTTTGTGGGCCGGTTCGTTGTCATGATGAAGAACCTATTACTTCGGGTCGTTTTTTTGTTATTTTTCGCGCAATTTTGCAAGAATCTCAAGGTAGTAATATTGATTAATATTTTGACCTTCGGGAACCCAGTGGAGATACACAATCCCATGAATATCGAAAAAATTAGTCATCATCGCTTTAAATTTTGATTTGCTCTTTCAAGCGTTTTTATCTCTCGCTGAAGTTCCAGTGCATGGATTTATGCTTAGTTTCTAAATCATAAGTGAAAAAACAAGATTAATCACTTATCATCAGTTTATTCAAGAAGTTTGGATCATTTTCAATGACAATCAAAGTGTCAGTACAAACATTTTCACAAGCTTCTTTTTGTACGATTATGAGTTTCAACAGCAATTTTTTCAAGTTTCATATGAAATTTCACGACAATTCGTTGCTCTATTAAAATACTTATCATTATTCCGACAAAACAAAAAAAAACAGGTCTTATGCAAACGAAGACCACTGACACACTAATATGTCTACAGACAAGAGTGGGGCGGCATAGCTGTCAATCATCAATCTCGTTATTATGTAGCCACACCTCGTATTTAAAGAATAAAATCCAGAGGATGGAAGGGTGTACATGGGAGACATGGAAGACACTATAAATGTGTAATCATTTTTTCTTCTGGGTTTGTGAGACGGGGTACTCAACCCCTACTCACCAAAACAACATACAGGTAGCGTTGTAAAGTACGCGCACGTGCACAAAACCGTGCGGCAAGTGCTGCGAAAAATGTGCGCACACAATTCCGAAATCTGCGCGCAACTTGCGCGAAATCTGCAGTTGAATTTCGGTCGCCCTTCACATTCCATTACAATAGCACATCAATTTTCGTCAATACGGAATGCAACATTTGGTTGCCTGTATTCAATCGAATTTACAGGTCGTTATCGGTGTTGCGTATACCAGGTAATTTTAGATGATAAATAATATACCGAAGGAAAAAAAAGAAAAAATGAAAATGAAAAAATTAAAATTCGTTTTTTTTTTGTTTATCCCCCCACTCAACCGAAAAAATAAAAAAAAAAACACAAAATGTACTTTTTTTAAACACCCATAACTTTGTGCCAAATCGTCGTAGGAACTTCGTTATTTGAGTCCGGGGCAGGTAACTGAACACATTTCAATGCCCTTTTGGTGGATTGAGTCGACACATTTTTTCCAACTCGGTACACGTTGCCAAAGTTGGACGTTTTTTTGCCCAAAAACGTGTTTTTTTGTTCAGGGGTTAAAGGATTCGAAAAGGGCACATTCCAATCTGTGTTTACTCCCACTAGTAGAGGGATTTTTGCCCGAAAGAATCATCAAATTTGGTTGAAAAGTCACTGAGTTATGTGCGAAAAACCTCAAAATGCACTTTTTTTATTAAACACCCATAACTTGGTGCCAAATCGTCGTAGGAACTTCGTTCTTTAAGTCCTGCATAGGGAATTGATATCAAATTTTAATGCCTTTATGGTGGACCGAGTCGACAAATTTTTCCCAACTCCGTAGACATCGTCAAAGTTGGACAGGGTTTCAAGAAAAAAACTTCACTTTTTTTCACAGGGGTGCTAGAGAGTTTTTCGCGCTCGAAGATTCATCAAAATCGATTGAAAATACGCCGAGTTATGGCGGTTTGAAAATGGTGGAAATTTCACGAATTTCAAGTGTTTCATTTTTTTTTCCACGAGTGTAGAATATTTCAATATTAAAATGTTTGTTATTAAATCGCTAGTATTATCATAATTATCAATTAAATCGGAACTCATTATATGTATATAAAAAGGATTTGTTATGTTACTAATGAAAAATACGTGTTCAGATTTACAAAATGTAGTAGTATAAAAAGTAAGACGAGTGTCTTAAAATTACATTTTTGTAAATCAGCATTGTCTACAACCAAGCAGTTCTTACATGAAGCACGGTTACGTTCATAATACCGAATAAAGTCGTTAAGGGCAGGGAATTCGTACGCTTCTTGAAACTTCATATTGTTCTCCTAAAGTTGATCTTGTAAACAGTTAAGAAACCAAAAATTATAAATAAAATTAAATTGTTTATGTCTTGAACTATGTGTTATTGTAAAAAAAAACAAATTCTTATTTTTTTTGTCATTAATTAGCGTAAAATTGTTTTATAGTAAATTATTTTGAGTTTGATGCACAGATAATTCAATTTAAAGTGACCATACTAAAACTCATCATTATTGATTGCCAATTACTTAACTTCAATAAGAAGTTAGATTTCTTAAAATTGCTTAAAAGTTGTATGCGCGCGACGAAATTTAGTCCAACGTATTCCTCACGAGTAGCGCTCATCCCCTTCTCTCCAATCATGTGGATGCTGATAACGATAATATATTCAGGGGGGCGTGATTATAGTTCTCGCCTTCGTATATAGCAAAAAAATGGAAAGGGTAGATACGTGATGTTTCCGAGCCCGCCTCCAGTTTGGTTCTCTCTTTAATATGACTTCTCATAGTCGCTCGTCACATCTGAATACCGTGATCTTAAAGAACAAAAATAAATGAACAGTGCAACGTTTCAAATAATAGATGTCGCCGTAATGGTGTATCTATCTTAATCTGTATACTAGAGGTATAAAAACTAAAAATTATTGGGCACGACAATGAACACAGAATCGAGGTCTGACGGGAATGAAATGTGGGCAGTAAATGCTGAAACGTACAGGGTTTTAAAACTCGACGACGACCGAGAGAGAGAGAGAAAAAAAAAGTAGAACGGAGTTTATTTATAAATAAGCGGGAGGCGAAAGAGTGATAGAAAGGAAATTGAAACTCGAGTAAAACTAGGGGCTTCCATTGTGCGGCGGCATTACTATTTACAATGAATTGCTGAATGCCCTTTGTATTTCGCTCAGGAAGCATCTCTCGAATCTCGTAATGTAATTCTCGTCGCGGGAAACATCTCCAAGTTACAGCGTAGCTCTATTACCAGCAGCCGCAACCGCAAAGTCCGACCCCACCCCCTCTAACTCTGTTTGTTTCGACCACTTAGTGGATTGCAGGGATGTGTACTATGCGGTGCCGGAGTGGTTTAGCCATGTCCTTCTTAATTATCGCCACTGAAACGCTACACCAAATTACATTTACATCTAAGTCCGGGGGCTCTGTTATTTAGACTACGGTCACTTTGCGGAGCACGCATTGTTTGCCCATTTTACACGACTGAGTTTAATTACACGTATTAACCCTCGCGAGGGTGTGAATTCCGAAAGCGGCGACGAAATACACGTTTTCGATTCGCTTCTCAGTTTCATTTCTGACGTGAACAAATTCCCTGGGGGAAATAAAAGCTTCATCGGGTCGGTGTAGAGGAGAAATTGCCCGGAACAGCCGGAGAGGGGTTGTAAAACTCCGTGGCTTCCATGACCTATTTCATCGCGACGGTCGCCTCATTTACTGGATTATTAACAGTACATTCACGAGTCGGATTCTCGGTAACTTTAATGTCACTCTCCTGAAATTCCAGATTAAATGAGCTCTCGCGTTTTATTAGATTGTTCAACCCCCCCAACCGTTTTTCCCCCCGTCGAACCCCACACAAAACATATCCATCACGCTACTAATAATTCGATTGCATTAATCCAAAAATACCATAGTCCATAAAACAAACAGCGCACGCTTTTTTTAATTGAATATCGCGCTGTAAATTTTTACGTTAATTAATCTCGATAAATTTGCGCGATTGAATTATTGGACCCAATTAATTATTTCCAAAATTATTTTTACCGTCCCGAATAAATCAATTTGCGTTTGTGAATTAATAAAAAATATTAATTTGTTTCCAGCGTAACTCCATTTCCCCGGCTGAAAGGGAGAAGTACCGGCCCAGAACGCCCCAGGAGCCCGACCACAAGAAGGTCAAGAAGGAAGAAAAGGATCTAGGCCACGTAAGTATGAAAGTACGTACTAACTTTTTACTAATTTCTTAACAACATTTGTAGTTTAGTTTGGTTAAATAATTTTTATAATAATTTATTTTTACAAATAAGCAATAGAAAATATAACAGTAGACTAATCGCAATACTTAGATCAATTTGGGTAACTATTAACAACGTTACAATCTCATAAATAATTTGATTGTAGTATAGAGTAATCCATTTTCGATGTCTCTACAGTGCATCTTGGTAACTTTAACAATTAGACACAATAGTCAATAAGGTTTAATGGAAAGCATAGAAGAATTATTAACACGTTGACCGCTTTGTCAGTCACCGGTGAGTGACACTCAAATATTCCAAAGGGGCAACGTCAGTCACCGATGACTGACAGTGAGTACCTACTTTAAACTTACTATTTAGCGCTGTCAGTCACGAGATGAATTAAATAAGCATATTCTTACATTCTTACTTATTTTATAAAATAAAACTTTTTTAGACATTTTACAAAAAAAACTTGTTGGCAGCCAATGTGTTAAAGGACTAAAGTTATTGGGTCTGAGTGGAAGATGCTTCAGCGAAGTGAACTCCACCCGTACTCCTCGCTCGCCTCAAATTTCAGTACGTTTTTTACAACTTTAGTAATAACAATTATCGATAAGACAGGGCGAGATGTTTATTGTGTTAAAACCAGTACTTTAAAATCTGACATTTAAGTGTCACTGTCACTTTTGATATTTACAGACAAACAGACGTACGTACTCACATTGAAAACTATTACATTGTTTTGATGATAAGTGATTGATATTGTCTCATTTTTTAGCCAACCAAGAGAATTCTTAACTTCAGAAATTGACTTTGCTCGAGTCCAACAGGATTATTTCAAAATTTGGAGCTGGGGTGTTTTCAGATTTTTAATAGAATCTTAGAGTAATATCTTCTAAATAAATTTGGAACATTACGAAGTGATGGAAATGGTCTTTCTATTTTTTTGGCTAACTAGGAGAATGTTTAACTTCAAACATTTGCTCGTTTCTAAGAAGATTATTTTAAAATCTGGAGATGGGGTTTTTCAGATTTTTTTAAATCTTAGAGAGTAATATATTCTAAGTAAATTTGGAACATTTTTAAATGATGGAAATGGTCTATCTATTTTTTTTTAGCTAACTAGGAAAATGTTTAACTTCAAACATTTACTCTGCTCGTTTTTAAGAGGATTATTTCAAAATCTGGAGATGGGGTTTTTCAGATTTTTATATAATCGTAGAGAGTAATATATTCTAAGTAAATTTAGAACTTTTCGAAGTGATAGAAAAGGTCTATCTATTTTTTTAGCTAACTAGGAGAATGTTTAACTTCAAACATTTACTCTGCTCGTTTCTAAGAAGATTATTTCAAAATCTGGAGATGGGGTTTTTCAGATTTTTATATAATCGTAGAGAGTAATATATTCTAAGTAAATTTAGAACTTTTCGAAGTGATAGAAAAGGTCTATCTATTTTTTTAGCTAACTAGGAGAATGTTTAACTTCAAACATTTACTCTGCTCGTTTCTAAAGAGATTATTTCAAAATCTGAAGATGGGGTTTTTCAGATTTTTATATAATCGTAGAGAGTAATATATTCTAATCAGATTTGGAAAGTTTTGAAGTGATGTAAATTGTTTATCTAATTTTCAAGCCAACTTAGAATATACCTAACTTCAAGAGTTTGCTCGTGTCTAAGAGGATTATTTCAAAATGTAGATGTGGTGTTTTCAGGTTTTTATAGAATCTTAGAGTATAATATATTCTAAGTAGATCTGGAAAGTTTTGAAGTGATGGAAATTGTCTATCTATTTTTTTAACCTACTTTAAAAATGCTTAACTTTTTATTTCAAAATCTGGAGATGAGGTGTTTTTAGATTTTTACAGAATCGTGGAGTGTAACATACTCTAAGTAGATTTGTAAAGTTTTGAATTAATGGAAATTGTCTATCTATTTTTAATCCAACTTACAAAATGCTTAACTTCAAAAATGTACTCTGCTCGTGTCTAAGAGGATTATTTCAAAATCTGGAGATGGGGTGTTTTCAGATTTTAATAAAATCTTAGACAGTAATATATTCTAAGCAGATTTGGAAAGTTTTGAAGTGATAGAAATTGTCTATCTACTTATTAAGCCAACTTAGAAAATGCTTATTTTCAGAAATACTCTGTTCCTCCTAAGGGGATTATTTCAAAATATGGAGAGGGGTGTTTTCAGATTTTTATAAAATCTTAGAGTGTAATATATTCTAAGTAGATTTGGAAAGATTTGAAGTGATGGAAATTGTTTATCTATTTTTAAGCCAACTTAGAAAATACTTAACTTCAAGAGTTGACTCTGATCGTTTCCAAGAGAATTATTTCAAAATCTGGAGAACGGATGTTTTCAGATTTCAGAGAGAATCTTAGAGAGTAATATATTCTAAGCAGATTTAGAAAGTTCTGAAGTGATGGAAATTGTCTATTTTTTAAGCCAACTTAGGAAATGCTTAATTTCAGATAATGACTGCTCATTTCTACGAGGATTATTTTCAAATAAAATCTGGAGATGGGGTTTTCCAGATTTTTATATGATATTAGAGAGTATTATATTCTATGCAGATTTGTAAAGTTTTGAAGTGACGGAAACTGTCTATCTATTTTTTAAGCCAACTTAGAAAATGCTTAATTTCAGAAATTGACTCTGCTTCTTTCTGAGAGAATTCTTTCAAAATATGCAGAGGGGTGTTTTCAGATTTTTATAAAATCTTAGAGTGTAATATATTCCAAGTAGATTTGAAAAGTTTTGAAGTGATGGAAATTGTTTATCTATTTTTTAAGCCATTTAGAAAATACTTAACTTCAACAGTTGACTCTGATCGTTTCCAAGAGGATTATTTCAAAATCTGGAGATGGGGTGTTTTCAGGTTTTTCAAGAATCTTAGAGTGTGATATATTCTGTAGATTTGAAAAGTTTTGAAGTGATAAAAATTGTCTATCAATTTATTAAGCCAACTTAGAAAATGCTTAATTTCAGAAATGGACTCTGCTCCTCCTAAGAGGATTATTTCAAAATATGGAGAGGGGTGTTTTCAGATTTTTATAAAATCCTAGAGTGTAATATATTCTAAGTAGATTTAAAAAGTTTTGAAGTGATGGAAATTGTTTATCCATGTTTTAAGCCAACTTAGAAAATACTTAACTTCAAGAGTTGACTGAAGGGGTGTTTTCAGGTTTTTCAAGAATCTTAGAGTGTAATATATTCTGTAGATTTGAAAAGTTTTGAAGTGATAAAAATTGTCTATCTATTTATTAAGCCAACTATTTTTTAGTTAACTTAGAAAATACTCAACTTCAAAAATTTACTCTGCTCGTTTAAAAGAGAATTATTTCAAAATCTAGAGAAAGGGTGTTTTCACATTTTTATGGAATATTAGATTGTAATATATTTTAAGTAGATTTGGAAAGTTTTGAAGTGATGGAAATTGTCTATCTATTTTGTAAGCCTACTTAGGAAATACTTAACTTCAAGAGTTGATTCTGCTCGTTTCAAAATCTGGAGATGGGGTGCTTTAAGATTTTTATAGAATCTTAGAGTGTAATATATTCTAAGCAGATTTTGAAAGTTTTGAAGTGATGGAAATTGTATATCTATTTTTTAAGACAGTTTAGAAAATGCTTAACTTCAAGAGTTGACTCTGCTCGTTTCTAAGAGGATTATTTCAAAATCTGGAGATGAAGTGTTTTCAGATTTTTATAGAATCTTAGAGTGTAATATATTCTATAAGTAGATTTGGAAAGTTTTGAAGTGATGGAAATTGTCTATCTATTTTTTAGTTAACTTAGAAAATACTTAACTTAAAAAAATTACTCTGCTCGTTTATAAGAGGATTATTTCGAAATCCGGAGAAGGGCTGTTTTCAGATTTTTATAAAATCTTAGAGTATAATATATTCTAAGTAGATTTGAGAAGTTTTGAAGTGATGAAAATTGACCATCTATTTTTTAAGCCAACTTAGGAAATGCTTAATTTCAGAAAATGACTGCTCGTTTCCAAGAGGATTATATCAAAATCTGAAGATGGGGTTTTCCAGATTTTTATAGAATATTAGAGAGTAATATATTCTAAGCAGATTTGGAAAGTTTTGAAGTGACGGAAACTGTCTATCTATTTATTAAGCCACCTTAGGAAATGCTTAATTTCAGAAATTGAAAGATTATTTTAAAATCTGGAGAAGGGATGTTTTTAGATATTTATAGAATCTTAGAGTGTAATATATTTTAAGTAGATTTGGAAAGTTTTGAAGTGATGGAAATTGTCTTTCTATTTTTTAAGCCAACTTAGAAAATACTTAACTTCAACAATGTACTCTGCTCGTTTCTTAGAGGATTATTTCAAAATCTGGAGAAATCGAGTTTTCAGATTTTTATAGCCTTAGAGTGTAATATATTTTAAGTAAATTTAAAAAGTTTCGAAATGATTATGTTTTAGCTCATTATGAGAATGCATAAGTTCAGAAATTGAGTCTGCTCTTTTCAGTCACCGAAATTGGTCGATTAAACTTTCACCTTATTCCGCGTCATTAAAATACATCTTGAAGAAAAGTAATTGGGTGCGTTTCCGAGCAATTGCAGTTTTTAAGTCCTCATTTTTTTTTGTTGATCAATAATCAATGAAGCTAGGAATTAGAAGATAATTGAATGAGAACAGAGCCAATGCAATTTTTCAGTTGATCATTTTTTTTATTTGGTTAGAAAAATTATAAAAACAATTGCAGCACACTTGAAACTTTCCAAATTTACTCAAAATTGATTTTAGATTACGGATTAGTAAAAATCTTAAACTATTTCATTTATAGTTTTTGTGATAATCATATGGGAACAGAACCAATGAAATTTTCCAGTAGTTCATTTTTTAATTGGTCAAAAAAAATATTGAAATACAACCAGACCGTTGAAACTTCTCTTATTTACTTGAAATTTATTCTTGATCACGATTTAGTAAAAATCTTACACTATTCCATTTATGGTTTTTGAGATAATCACATAAGAACAGAACCAATGCAATTTTTCAGTTGCTCATTTTACAATTGGTTAGAAAAAAAAATATAAAAACAATTTCAGCACACTTGAAACTTCTCAAATTTTCTCAAATAGATTCTCGATTACGATTTAGGAAAGATCTTAAACTATTCTGTATATGGTTTTTGAGATAATCTCCCGAGAACAGAACCAATGCAATTTTCAAGTTGCTCATTTTTTAATTGGTTAAAAAAAATAAATACAAATACCGCACACTTGAAACTTCTCACATTTACTCGAAATCTATTTTAGATCACGATTTAGTAAAAATGCTAAACTATTTCTTTATGGTTTTTGAGATAATCACAGGAGAACAGAACCATTGCAATTTTCCAGTTGCTCATTTTTTAATTGGTAAAAAAAATATGGAAACAATTGCAGCACACTTGAAATTTTCCAAATTTACTCAAAATTGATTCTAGATAACGATTTAGTTAAAATCTTAAACTGTTCCTTTATGGTTTTTGAGATAATCACAGGAGAACAGAATCAATGTAATTTTCCAGTTGCTCATTTTTTTATTGGAAAAAAAAAATATAGAAACAATTGCAGCACACTTGAAATTTTCCAAATTTACTCAAAATTGATTCTAGATAACGATTTAGTTAAAATCTTAAACTATTCCGTATATGGTTTTTGGTATATTTTTATGAGAACAGTACCAATGCAAGTTTCCAGTTGCTCATTTTTTAATTGGTTAAAAAAATATAAAAATAATTCTCAGTTGTAAGTCATAATAAGTATTGTTCCTAATAGAAGCAAAAAATACCGATATCAGTGTTAGAGACATCTATCTTAGCTATAACTTTTCTTAGTATTTCCAGTACAAGAATGTCATCAAACCGCTTGAAAATTCTTGCAAGAATACTTCAAATTCACCCGACTAATGACTAATTTTCGTATTGAGGTATTGTGACATGGAATCCAGGTCTAAATGAATTTAGAACAGCATTCCAAGAAGTCATATCAGGCATGAAAATAAGCTCAGCATCTTTCGATTTCTATTCAGAGTGAATCCTCCGAACTTTGAGTTTCTTCGGAATTTTGGGCACTTTCGCCGTTCGCTCTGAAGTCATCATCCTCTAAAGAGTCATCAGATGAAGTTTCCCAATATTTTCTCAACTCGTCGCCGGTGAGAGGTTTTTTCTGTCCATTTTAAAAGAAAAGTTACACCTATAAAATCCCACTGGGACAGATTTAAAAGAAAAGTTACAACTATAAAATACCGATGGGAGAAATGAGTCCCATTATAAAATCCCACTGTGATGAAAAGTCTTTTCTTGTAAAGGTCTATTCTTACCTTTTTGTTTATTGTATCACCAACAAACTTTTTGACCTGAATAACTGTAGTAGCCTGCACGTAACATAATCCTACTAATTGTCGACATAGAGCTGAAAACGAAACCTTGGCAAACGCTTCTGGACTTTATGGACGAAACAGGGCTGCTAGAGGAATAAATCCCCAGAGATGCACAATAGAACCACGAAGACGCCAAAGGCGGACCACCTCTTGAGGAAAAAGAAAACAAAAACACAATCGAATAGCCGACAATATGATCAACTGCGCAAATGTGAGAAACGTATGATGGGTGGGGGTAAAGAAGTGTTTTTGCCTCTGTAATGTAAATACCACTGGGACAGCACTCTATAGAGATTATGCACGGAATAAAATCCCATCGAGACATTTTATGTGGGGTTTGGGACTATTGGTAGCGAAAGGATTAAATATAAGAACAAGTATTTCCTTAGCGTACCTTATTTATAAAGTCGTGGAATTGTTATTGGAATATATATCTAACGGACAGGACTTCTCAAAAACTTAATAATATTGTTAATTTAATTCCAAATATAACGATACCAAAAGCTACATTAAGATGAATTTATGCGAACATTAATTTCAAATCTGGTCGCAACGCAAGACTTTTAAGAGATCGCACTTGCAACGGCAACGCTTTATCGCAAACAGTCGCAATGAGCGACAGGTGAAACCCTTTTTAACGCCCCGCGTTCGTGTAATTGCATGAACTACCGATAAATATTTCACTCGGACTTTTGCAACTTTAAAGTGAAGCTTTTATATTTTTTTACGGTCGCGAGTGCAGTTCACAGCTTGAGCCATAAACGTAACGCGCAATAAACAGGCGGCAGTAAATGCAAGGAATGTTTTATTATAATATAAAATGTCGCTGGAGAAGAGACGTTATTCTAACAAGTACTCTACGAAAGTGCATCTCGGAATTACGGACCCGCCTGACCTAAATCCGAACGTGTTTCGTGTTTATGCAAAACGATTATAGGATGCCCACCCCCTCGCTGAAGCTGTGCATTAAGATCAGATTTTAATTAGTCATCATTTATCCATTATCCCATCAATCTTTAACGGAGCCCAGTTTTTCGCGCCACCGTAAACGGCTCTACAAGGGAATCGAGCATGTCTTGATGACCCATAAAGAAAGGAACGGACGTTACGATCAAAAGGAGAGACTCCAAGTTATTATATCAGAAGTGGCCGTAATTTCACGCGGAATTTAATTATTATAATCCCAATCTCCATAAAGTATTTATAGCTGTCGACCGCACAAACGGTATAAATTGAGGCGATTTTATGTACGACGCTTTGGAAATAACGAAGCCTGTTTCTTTCGGTGTGTCGAAATACGTTAAGAGGCATTTAAGGTTTCCCGATTCGATTCAATGCCATATTTCTTCTCCGCGAAACGACACACGTAATGCGGTTAAGTTTTTTATGGGCCGAACGCGCCATTTACCCGCTACATTCTTTGTTCTTCGCCATTAAACATTAGCTAGTATACTACCAAACAGTTTTAGTGTTCTCCTATAAAACGGATGACAGCGCCAACAAAACATTACATTCCGACGCACATTAAAGATCGGTTATTTATATCAGGAACAACAAATTCATTCAGTGCTTGAACTTCAGAAGGCATTACCAAAGACACGCTAAAACGGAAACATCAGTAAGCTGAAATTAATGGATACACTTACCATCTATGGTTGACCTCTTTGATGAACTTTCAACAATGACTTTCCGGCATTTTCTGCTAGTCATTGTATTAAGATGGAAACGTTGGGTTGTTGCAGTCAGTCACAGAAATTGCAGGTAGAAAATACGTAGCGTGACAGTGAATGAAAATCGCCAAACAGAGAGGGAGAGACGAACAACGAACAATACAACAATAAGTGGTGCTTATTGCAACGGAGACTCCAAAATGGCCAAACAAAAATGAATGAATACTACGCAATGATAGAAACATATTCAAAGAAGGATTCGGGACCCTTTATCATCTGCATACACTAAGAACACTGATAGAGAAGGCAACAAAATATAATCTACCGATACGCCTGGCAATTATTGAGTATTGACATAAAAACCTAGAAAATTATTTACGTTGGCACTGGAAAAGGTTTTTAAAACTCTGACCTGGAACGAAAAAGGTCGTAAGGTGGATGGTGTCTATAAAAATCACCTGAGATATAGTGTTAATAAGTACCGACAGTCAAGAATTAACCTCCAGGATGATAGGTGGGACTAAAAATGAAACTAAATAAAATCAAAATAATGAGCACCCGTTCGTATAACGTTACCATCGACAATACAACAATAGAAAATATGACAAACTATATCTATCTTGGGCAACCAAAATTGGGAAAAGAAAACCAGACCGCAGAAGTCACTCGTATCGTTGGCTGCCTTCGGTAAACTAAAACGTAGCTTTATACTAAATGATAAAGACATCCCCCTGAACATAAAATAAAACTTATACGACAGCTACATACTTCCGGTGTGTACCTACGGACTGGAAACAATGGCAATGACAAGAAAGACTGCAGAAAAATTACGTGTAATGATCAATGGAACGAGCTATGATGACAAAATTAGAAATGCGTAAGAGAGACCACAAATACGATGAATGGATGACATCAAGAAAGTAACCGGAAGGGAATGGACAAGAAAAGCCCTAGATAGGAGTATATAGAAGGAACTAGAAGAGGTCTATATCCAGCAATAGACGCTACGTAGGATGAAAAAAATTGCTGAGCGACAACACCGTATGATCAGAAGGTTTTAGTGCCGATACAGGTAGCAACGCATTAGGTACCGACTCTATGATCATGCGAATGGTGTCTTGAGGAATGGCTTAATTTGCCAGAGTTGGTCTTGTGTCCAATTGGTGAGAAATCGTGAGTTACTGCAACTCAAGGAAACAACTGGGTGCCTTGCAAAGCATGATGGCTGGTATGTTCCTTGTCGTCGAATGGAATTCGGTACCCTCTGAAAGTGGGATAGGGGTGCGGAATCGTAACATTGGGCCATCATAATATCATCAATTTGGATCAGAAGGGACCCTTTCACAGCATGTGCAGAACACTCTTGGTGCTCCAATCTTGAGTAGGACTATTATCCGCCGATTATATGCCGGAAGCCCCGCTAGTGCCCGTTAAAAGAATTGGCATTGGCATAACAGTGGACCTCTGTCATGAACTTCTTCCGATGAACAATGATTACTTAATTTTTTTTTCATTAAACCATTAAGTGGTTCTAGGGTCATTCCATGCTATTTCAACAAAAGGTTGTGCTGCACTATTTTTATTTATTTTAATATTTTGCACAGATATTTATACATGCTTCTAGAGTTCAAAACTAATTTTAGAAAAAAAATCATTCTTGCCTTGTGGCGGAAATGTCACTAGATGGAGCTTGAAACATGTACATTTTTGTGATTACAAGCATTTGCGCAAAGTGGTATAACTTTCTTTCCAGTTGACCAAATTTAAGAAATAAAAAATCACTTAACTCATATTAAAGTGGTGAATATTTTCGTTTAATTTTCTTTCATCATTTGATATGTTTTTTCTAATTTAATGGCCGTCAAAGTTTACCATTGAGATTTGCATTTTTTCATTTTTCGACCCTGTTTTCGACTAGGAAGGGGTAATACACTCAAACCAAATTTTGTTTGCAAGTACAACAGTCACAATAGATTTTACCTGAGGTAAGAAATTTGAAGTGTTTTAAACCCTTCCAAATATTTTCACTGAAGAAAATTGGCATTTTCAACTAAATTCGTATTTTTCTAAAGCTGTATCTCCAGTGGGGTACACAATACAAATTTGAAATTTGTACAATGCTTCTATTTGGTAGCAACACCATTGCAAAATTTGGTAACTTTGTTTTGCGTAGTAACAAAAATAATTGAGTTCAAATTTGTAATAATTTTTATGCAATCGGATTTAAAATCAAATTTTAAATATTAGAAGTCGGCACTAAAATGGAAATCACTAGTACTAGCAGTGATTATTATACACTTGTAAAAATTATAATCACTGGTTGATTGATTGATGGTTTGTGGAGGGCGACCAAATGGTCGCAGCGCTTAGACCATTCGTTGGTCCTTTCTGCCGCCTCCTGAGCCCTACTCCTCAAGTCAACCTAAACTTCTTGTGAAGTCAAGTAGTTGGCCGTGTGGAGTGTTGCCCAGTTGTGACCAATCTGGCCACTCCTCTCCGAAAACGGACCACCTAAGTTGTTTGAGTGACTCGCATTCACACAGGATGTGTCTTAGTGTCTCCTCTTCTTGCTCGCATTTCCGACATAGGGGGTCTTTTACCACCTCGATGTTATGGAGGTGCTTTTTTTAGTTTACAGTGCAAATGCATGCAGTTGCATGTATTTCCTGCTCAGCTTCGGTATTGGTGAGTGGATGAATTTTTTGGCGACCACATACTTGTCAGTCTGTAGCCATTCCTTTTTGTGTTCTTCAAGAGAGTTTCTTTTAAGTATTTGGGAGACAGTGAGTGGTGCCAGTGGCAAAGCCTTAGAGCCTTCCCTTTTCAGGGCAGCCCTTTTGGCTAGCCTATCGGCCCGGTCGTTCCCTTCATTATTTGAATGTCCCTTAATCCAGGATATTGTGACTCTGTTGGTTGCGGCGAGTTTGTCTAAAGCTTGCTTGCACTCCAATATTATGCTGCTGGCCACCCTCGGTCTCGAAAGCGCAGCTATGCTTGATTTGGTGTCAGTGAGGAACAAAATGGATTTGTTCCAGACTGCCAGTTCCGATAGTTTCCGAGCACCTTCAAGTATCCCGAAAAGTTAATAATCACTGGTACTAGGCATTAAAATACCCACCAAGGGTGATTGGCGACTCATTAATGCGTCAGAGTCCTAGTGATGAAATTTAAAAAGTACCGTGGATCCTGAATAGAAACTTATTATTATTTAAAATGATTAAAGAATAAAATTTAATAAAGCCGTAAATATCATTAGACAATTGCCTTAAATTTGCGGCTATAAGGAGTCAAGCTGTTGATTACGTTCTTGAATTTTTGTGTTAATCCTTTTATTACAATTGCATTAATCGTTTTATTACTTTTGGATTTAATTTAAACTAAAATATTAATAAAAGAGCACTTGAGTCCTGAGGTAAATACATTTTTATGCAGTTGAAAATACTCTATTTTTAGGTTCAAAATTGTAATTACTTGTGCGTGGTTTAAATAAACACAGAAATTCTAGAACGTAATCAGCATCTTGACTCCCAATAGCCACAAATTTAAGACACTTGTCTAATGATTTTTACGGTTTTTTATTATTATTATTATTATTTTACTAATTTCATTCTTTAATTATTTTGAATAATAATAAGTTTCTATTCAGGATCCACGGTAACTTTTTTTTAAATTCCATCACAATGATTATGACTTGCATTAATGAGTCGCCAATCACCTCGTTGCACATAAACCCTTGGTAAGTACTTTAATGCCTAGTTCGGTGATTATAATATTTACAAGTGTATTATAATCACTGTTCCATTTTAGTACCGACTTCTAACATTTACAATTTGATTTTAAATCCGATTGCATAAAACTTATTACAAATTTGAACTTAATTATTTTTGTTACTAAGTAAAACAAAGTTACCAAATTTTGTAATGGTGTTGCTACTGAATAAAAGCATTGATTGTACAAATTTCAGATTTGTACGGTGTACCCCACTGGAGATACAGCTTTATAAAAATACGAATTTTGTTGAAAATGGCAATTTTCTTCAGTGAAAAACATTTGGAAGGGTTTAAAACAGATTTTTTGCCTCTGGTAAAATCTATTGTTACTGTTGTACTTGCAAACTAAATTTGGTTTGAGTGTATTGCCCCCTTCCCAGTCAAAAACAGGATGGTAAATGAAAAAATGCAAATCTCAATGGTAAACTTTGGCGGCCATTAAATTTGAAAAAACAAATCAAATGATAAAAGAAAATTAAACAAAAATATTCACCACTTTAATATAAGTTTAGAGATTTTTAATTTTTTAAATTTGCTCAATTGGAAAGAAAGTTATACCATTTTGCGCAAATGCTTGTAATCACAAAAATGTACATGTTTCAAGCTCCATCTGGTGACATTTCTACCACAAGGCAAGAATTATTTTTTTTTATAAATGTAGTTTTGAACTCTAGAAACATGTATAAATATCTGTGCAAAATATAAAAATAAATAAAAATGGTGCAGCACAACCTTTTGTTGAAATAGCATAGAATGACCCTCTAGTCAGTGGTCAATAATCCACCGTTCATTTTAGGGCCGGCATCGGCAAGAGAACAAAATGGAATGGAGCTCTGCAACGAGGAGCGACTTTGGGCCACCTGTTTTCTAGCTTTTTCGAAGAGTCTAAAAAGTTTACAGTCAGCAATTAATCGCTAGCATTTCCTTACTTGAACTCGGAACAAACAGAATCGGTACATCCAAATTCCGTACATCCTCCTTCACGCTGGTGGTCAGGTTTAGGCCCGCCCGGTTCCATGTTCATTGGAACATATTAACCATGTTCATTGGAACATCTTGACCATGTTCATCAGTAATTTTTGTAGACGCAAGAGATGATGTCAGCTATTCTCTGATAGGCGTCCGCGGTGGGTTGTTAGTTCGGGGTTGAGTGGGCAGAGTGGTTGTCTGCAGGCCTGAATCTGGAGCTGCGGCGTAGCTTATACCAGGTCCGGCGTGGTTGTTATATACCTTCTGGTTATGATTGGTCACGAAGGTATGGCAACCTCGGTAATTAGCCGAGTGAGCCTTCCTGCAGAAAATAGGTTGATTCCATAGACGTTTGCATTTTACGGCCAAATGTGCTCATTTCTCGCATTGTGGTGGTCTATTGCAACGCGATTGGTGTATCCCAATTATTGACATCTGTGGCATTTTTTTCTTGTGCCGCCGTAGACCTTCGGTGACGTCGAGTCCTAAGACACAGTTTTAACGAGAAAAACCTTATTCCTATCATCAACCCTGGACAGTTTTACGAAGACCATGTTCCTATGGATGATGGTCCGGAAGACTTGTCCTCGCCTGTCATCCTGGTTACAGATTTCACCCGGAGTTGGCGAACCAGAAGGTCGTTGAGTATATCGTCTTCCTTGTTTGAAGCTCATAGTTTGCATATTAACACCTTAACTGTTTTTTCCTCCCTCAGTTGGCAGGACTAAAAGGACGTGTTTTCAGACGTGAGCACTCTAAAATTATTTGATGTGGTGGTCATAATTCGCAGCTCACACGCCTCTTGCAACGCGATTGGTGTATCCCAATTATTGATATCTGTGGCATTTTTGTCTTGTGCCGCCGTAAACCTTCGGTAACGTCGAGTTCTAAGACTTGTTTAACGAGGAAGACCTTATTCCCAGCATCAACCCTGGACAGTTTTACGAAGACCATGTTCGTATGGAGGATGGTCTGGAAGACTTGTCCTTACCTGTCAACCTGGTTACAGATTTCACCCGGAGTTGGCGAACCAGAAGGTCGTGTTCCTTGATTGAAGATCATAGACTGCATATCAACACCTTCACTGTTTTTCCTCCCTCAGTTGGTAGGAGTGAAAGGACGTGTTTTCAGATGTGAGCACTCCAAAATTATTTGGTGTGGTGGTCATAATTCGAAGCTCACACGCCTATTACAACGCGATTGGTGTATCCCAATTATTGACATCTGTGGCATTTTTGTCTTGTGCCGCCGTAGACCCTCGGTGACGTCGAGTCCTAAGACTTGTTTAACGAAAAAGACCTTATTCCCAGCATCAACCCTGGACAGTTTTACGAAGACCGTGTTCCTATGTAGGATGGTCTGGAAGACTTGTCCTACCTGTCATTCTGGTTACAGATTTCATCCGGAGTTAGCGAACCAGAAGGTCGTTGAGTATGTCGTCTTCCTTGATTGAAGCTCATAGTCTGCATATTAACACCTTCACTGTTTTTTCCTCCCTCAGTTGGAAGAAGAAATAGCGTGTATGTCGTCTTCCTTGTTTGAAGCTCATAGACTGCATATTAACACCTTCACTGTTTTTTCCTCCCTCAGTTGGTAGGAGTGAAAGGACGTGTTTTCAGACGTGAGCACTCTAAAATCATTCGGTGTGGTGGTCGTAATTCGCAGCTCACTCGCCTTGTATTTTGCGGACGTGACTACTATCTGAGTATAGTGGCTAATCAGTGTCGGCTAATATCACTAACGGGGCTAGCCTTTTCGTCGCAGATATTGGGGCGGTGGGCCTGGCTTGGGACGCAGTACATTTTCCTCGCTCGGGATGTCCCGTTTGCGAGAAGACATAGGATGTGGGTGTGGGTCTGGCCCAGAAATCAGTGGGCCGTTCCTTCCTCCTGGGGGATTTTTAGGAGACGGAGCCATCTTCGGAATTTGACTCCTTATTCGCTGTCTCGATTGTAGGGGTGTTAGTTCCAACAAGATGGAGCACTTTCGCATGTTCGGAGGTACCTCGACGAAATTTTCCCCAGGAGATGAATCGAAGGGGATCAATTGAATGGCCTGCCCGCTCGCCAGATCTCACACCATTAGATTTTTTTCTATGGGGTCATGTGAAATAAGCCAAATGGCTTGGATGGCCCGAAAACAGGAAATGAGACATATCTACCCAGAGATAATGCGACTTACCGTCGCGGCCAATGTTGAGTGGCCAACGGTAGGCAGTTTGAACACCTTCGTTGACACTTTATAATTATTTTTTTTTGATAATTTTTCATTAGTCAGAGAAATTAAATTTAAATTTTTTGAAATCACTTTTATCAGACCAAACGAAATCAAAAATCGCTGGTATAAAAATCGGTAAGAAAAACCCTACTTCTGCGACTTCTTGGACTTGTGCCTGTCGCCGCTGCTGTCGTTGCGGCTCCTCTTCTTGTCGTTCGAGTCGGACGACGACATGTGCCTGCTGTCCTTGTCCCTGGACTTGCTCGGGGAGTCCTTCGAGGAGGAAGAGTGGTGGCTCTTCGAGGAATGTCTGTCTTTGTCTCTCGAGCTGCTGTCCTTGTCCCTGGACTTGCACGGGGAGACCTTCGGGGAGGAAGAGTGGTGGCTCTTCGAAGAATGTCTGTCTTTGTCTCTCGGGCTGCTGTCCTTGTCCCTGGACTTGCTCGGGGAGTCCTTCGAGGAGGAAGAGTGGTGGCTCTTCGAGGAATATCTTGTCTTTGTCTCTCGAGCTGTTGTGTTTGTCCCCCCGGTGCTTGTCCCGCGAACTGCCGTGTTTGTCGCGCGAACTGTTATGCCTGTCTTCGCCGTGGTGTCTGACCCTCGAACTTTTGTGTTTGTCCTTGCTGCCGTGTTTGCTCCTGTGCTTGTTGCGGCTGCTCGGAAATTTTTCGCCGACCTTCTTGCCGCCCACTAGACCCTCGGTTTCTCTGTATTCGCCGCGCTCTCGGTCCTCTTCCGCCGCAATTTGAAAATGTTTTTCTCAACAAATTTGTTATGTACGGTACCAAACTTTAAACACTGTTTTATGAAGAATGGAGTATCTTACGAGAAGGGATAATAAAAGTCGGGGGTTACCATTTGAAAAAATCTGATGACGTCACGCCTGGATGCAACAAGATGGCCGCAGAATTAAATTTACTGCGTCATAAAGTTCGCGGGATAAAAACGAAATCGACCTGTTTCAGGGTTTTCCATCAAACCCAATACAACAGAAATATGAATTTTATTCCAGACTTTATCCACACCCAGTATATTATAACATGTTTCACCAGGAGCTAAATGAGACCCTAATTCAAGGCATTTTGGTATTTTTAGTGCAAATTTTGACCATTAGCAAAAATTTTCATAACCCGCCATTGGCGACGCAAATTTAATGGTGACGCCGGTCTCACGCACCGGGGTTTTCAACTGAAGATTTTTCGAAACGTGTTACTAATAGTTGATGTTTTTTTTTAAATTTATACTCTTTGACAATAAAACAAAGATATTTAATCAATTTAAGCTTTGCAATGCGGCAGCTACTCGAAATTGCAACAAAAAACAATAACGGAGAATACAGTTATTCGACAAACCCGGTCTTACAGACCAGTGGGTCACTATTGGTGGGTTAAGGGGGTAAGTGCCTCGCGCCAGAGTTAGAAAATAATGGAAAATGATAATCGCCACAATCTTAGACCTGAAATTTTACAGAGTACGTAAATTTGTTTGTACACGCCTCCAGGGTTGATCCAAAATGTTTCATGCAGGTGGCGTTCATTACAACTGCGAAAATGAATTCGGGTTTGTAGAGGTGCAGCTCTTACGTTTTTGCGACTTTATTTGATAACTAATGACCATTTTATTACGTACATATTGTTTTCAAATGTATAAACTATTTTTCTATAGCATTACATTTTTAGTTCTTTGCAGAGAAAAGGTCCAGATATCCATCCAATATTGGTAATTTTCAGGATAAATTATACAGTTTGTCTGATGATTAAAAAAAAATCAAATTCTATAGACGAATAGTTTAACACTTTCTCTCTAAATGTGAAACATATCATTTCTTAATATTTGATATCAACTTCAGAATTACGTATATTCTGACCATCCAAAATGCATCGATTTTCGACGCGGCACTTACCCCCTTAAGTAAAAATGTCTCACTTATATTTTTTAATTTAGCGTATATTACGTCATCCAGTGACGGTTCGCGGTTTTTTTTTTGGTACAGCCGAGGTAGCAGAGGTAGAAATACAGATAGGTAGAGTTGCAGAGACGGCTGGCTGCGTGACCGCACCTATCTGTATGATTACCTCTGCTACCTCGGCCGTACCAGAAAAAATTTTACGAACCGTCACTTAGGTCATCGGCCTCTAATATCCAAATTGTTCAAAAATGAATGTTCAAAAATGTCCAAAGACGACGGCGAAAAACAATGTTAATAACAAAACAGAATGTCACTGTACCTTTGTAGTGGTGTACGGTCTGGCGTTTTTCAGGTGATTCCAGGTGGTTTGGTCCGTCCTGGGGCGAAAAGAACAATGGCGTTAATTGACACCGTCAGCGGCTATTCTGCCACGGGCGCGGGGTGAAGATGGCGATGGGAAATTGTGACGGCGGCACTCGATCACACACAACTCTCCGGCGATGCTTAATGTTTTCAATTGTCTTTGCACACGCGGTGATAATTGTCAGACCGCAAATTAGCAAACACGGGTACACAAATCGCAAGTGACACGTCTTAATTGGAACTAATCTTCCGGGAAGTTCGAGAAAAAGATTTTTTGTTGAAACGGGGCCGTGACCCCGGGCGACATCTCGGAGCGAAGAAAATGACTGTTTTCGGAATATCACGCGGCCGATAATGGAGCACCCTGACAGCGTATTTTAGCGTTTGTATTATAAAAATTACTTAATCCATGTACATTGGAGAATTTTAATGAAGCTCATAGTAAAATTGAACATTTTTAATATTAGTTCAGAAACTTTTTTATTTGAGTAGAGATCTTCATAGACATCCCTATAGTGTTTTATTCGCGAATAATTAAGAATTGCAATACCATTGTGAATTTGATTTTTGAAGACGCACAGTTTATTATTAATCCTTTGGTCGATGTAGATAGCACGTCGGTGGTGGTTTAGAAGTTGAAGCTGTTAAGCTCGATGTTATAGCTGCTTCGATAGGTGGTTTGATTCCAGTGACGGTTCGCGGGGTTTTTTCTGGTACGGCCGAGGAACAAGAGGTGGTAATACAGGTAGGGTTAGTTGCAGAGACGGCTGGCTGCGTGACCGCACCTATCTGTATTACCACCTCTTGTTCCTCGGCCGTACCAGAAAAAACCCCGAACCGTCACTGTTTGATTCACAAGAAGTAGAGGCGAAGTTAGTAACGCAACACATTTTTTTACACGCTATTTACAAGATGATACATCAATGGTAGGTTTAGGCAATCTAGTGATTTTTCTCGAAAAAAATAGGCGGCGAAAATGGCACGCATGCATCGTTAAAAGGGTTGTGTGGATTAACCACATAAAAATAAACGTTATCAAATTTATAGTGGAATCAACTTTTCGTCCCAAAAATAAGTGCATAAAAATTAGACCATCTACAAAATAAATTTCCATAACCAATGATTTTACATTGCAACTTCGACACTTTTATGGTTAGTCCATCTTGCACATTTTTGTAAAAACATGATCATTTCAGTTTCAAGTATTACATTTTTGGTAAATAATTGTAAACTGGTAGTGTTGACCTTCCCATAACGCTAGTGTAAAGCTGGAAATCGTTTGACGCACAGTCACGTTATATAAACGACTTCGGCATTTACAGCGTACCATTACAAAAAAAAAGAACAAGCAGATACATCAGCGTGTAATATATCTAAATGCATATGTACAGACAAGAACGATACATGCAACTGATTTGCGATTCCGCGATAAGACTTGTTCGCGGGCCGCTGCCATAAAGATACCTCTCCGAGCCGCTTTCGACCGTCGGATTAAAACCTGATCTCCTCCTCTGAAAAAGGATAAGTGATGGCCAGTCCTTATAATATCATAATTAAATAATCCGGGTATGCACTGTTAAATGGCAAAAAGTACGCGAACGATAATAAAGTTAATGTCTACAAGCTAAAAACCTGTTATATTGTGTTGGCTCGAATGCGTGCGTAGGTTTCTTACATTATGTGACATTACTATGGTCTATTTACCATATAATGGTCGGTAACGGCGTCTCTTTGACTTCTTGATACGTGACTACCACCGCAAATCACCCTTTGTTCTTATTTAGTCCGGCGTATAAATGCATATTCCGCGTAATGATATATTTCAGACAACAACGACGACGTGAATGCTGTAAGCTGTTATTTTCTGATACATGTTAAACGATTTTAAGGTTATACAAAATACACAGAGGCGTATATTAAACGCACTCGAGACGTGTTGCCCAGTGAGCGTATTAAACTTAATTGGCTCCTAAGATTTGCTGTCGCATTCTTTAAATACTATTTCACTCTGCGCAAACTTTGCCCCCATGCGTCTCGAGTGCTCGGTAATACAGTAATATATGAGTCTTTAGGGAACGCTTTTGTCAATAGTAGCTGTAGAAAGACGGATCTGACCTATTATTACAACAATTGGAACATTATAAACTGCAGTTGTCAATTGACATGAATTCAAGACAATTCCAAAAATTCTAGAATCGAGATGTCTATAAAATAAAACAAGAAAATTCCAAAAATTCTAGACAATTCCAAAAATTCTAGAATCGAGATGTCTATGAAATTAAATAATCTAAAGAATACTGTTATTTCGTGCATGATATTTCTATGGTTAATATACAGGGTGTTTCAGAGCTCTGGGAACGGTCAATCACGTGGTTATTTTTCAAAATTTCGAAAAATGTTTTATACAAAAGTTGTGTATAATAGTGAGCTGCACGCCCTAAAAATATTTAAGTTTATACAGGGTGTCTCATAACAAAGTTACAGACAAAACTTATGGTTTTTTAAATGGAACATCCCTTATTTTTTGTCATTTTTGAATTATATGGAGCAAATAAAGGTGAGTTACTTCAATACTCCCTATACCTATTGTTTGCCGTTTTCGAAATATTTGAAGATTTGTTGAAATGCATGGTCTGGGTGAAATTTTATTTTTGCCCCAGTGATTGACGTTGAACTATTAAAATCATTTTAATTATTTTCTTGAAGGTTCGAACTATAGAGCCAACCATGATTTGATAAAAAAAATTATACAGGGTGATAAAAAAAATGCGGTAGAAAAACCCAACTTATAAAGTTGAATAACTTTGTTTTTTCAAATAGCAAACCCTGTATTTAGTAACGTATTCTCAAGTAGAATCCAATTATCTTTCAGATTATAATAATTATTCCTGATATGATAATCGCCGAATACAAGAAAACTATTGAGATTAGGAATACGGTACCCTTATACAATCTGAATTGATAGCAGCAATATTCTCAATTGTTCTTGAGCGACGCACACGATTTCGATTATTCACATCACTAAGTTGTCCCAAAAGCTCAAATTTTTTAACCAGTTTTACTATTGCTGGCCGAGAAGGTGCTTCACGACGACCCAAAAGTGCTTTAGTTTGGCGAACTGTGACTGCAAAATTTTCACCATTTCTGTAGTGAATTTTAATAATTTCATTGCGTTGTTGAAGCGTGTATCGTTGCATTTTTACTAATGGCATAGTTTTTACTTGTCAAATGTCAAAATGTCATCTTTTCTACAAAAGTGACAGTTGCCCAGATAGCGGGCTATTTAAAATGAAACCGGTTATTGGAAAACCCTTTACCATCAAATAAAACAAATAATTGGATTCGTGAAACATCCTCAAGATCATTCAGGTCGATTTTTATTTTGATGCCTTCTTGTCAATGTGAGATCTAGTTCCTTAAGTAAATAGTATGAGAGTAAAAACTATTAATACACGAAGAGAGAATCAATCAAAATAAGTTACAAATCAGGTCGCTAGGGATCTGACAGATCCAACTTCCTGCTTCAGCGCACGCGGCCAAGGTCGTCGTAGTACTAGAACGTGAGACCGCCACCCATTTTTAGACCGAACGCGACCTTCAGACCTTTGAGAATACAGAATAGATAATATGAGTTTCTATTCAATTATCGTGTCAACTTCTTGATAGATGTTAACAGCATCGTCAAGGTCTTCTCTAGATTCAATATTGACTAATGTTTATTTTTTTATAATTTCAGCATAGCGATGGCGAGAAGAGCGATCAGGATCTGGTGGTCGATGACGCTTCCGAGGATCCGGTATCACCCCCAAACGGCACCGCGTCGCCGAGAGAAAATGGAATCGACAAGCTTTCGAAGAAGGAACATCCTGGCCCGCACAGTCCCAGGTCCGGTACTTCGAGCAACGCTTCAACGCCATCGACAAAAAAGTTAGACGGCGAGAAGCCCACGACGCCCATATCGAAACCCGTGACACCGACATCGGCCGCTGGTTCGGCAGCGGGTGGAAGTGGACTCAAGCCGGTGGTGAAACCTCCGGCGCTAGGACAATATCCTCCATACTTAGCCGGTATGTCTAATGGTAAGTAATACCCAGAAAACCCTGTTATAAACGAGGATTCTATTGGGTCAATCCACGTCAGTTCACCCATCACAGATTTTGATTTTTTACCAAGTTATAAAGCCACGAAAAATATTTTTAGCCTTAGGGGTGGTATTATAAAGGTCATTTAAATTTAATTGACGATTGAATTTTAATTCATTTGTGCTACATATATTTTGCATATCAACAAACTTCAATTAAATTTTAATCTTCGAATCGCCCTTAGTCAAGTACTTTGTACTTACCTTAATTATTAGAAATGTGTCTTCATTCAATTTTAATTTCAGGTGGTGGACCTCATGACCTTCAAGCAGCTGCCGCCGTGGGGGCATATGGCGCCATGCATAATAACCTACCACCAACACTCAATAACTACCCAAGACCGCCATTGCAGGGTTACGACCCACATACACAAATGCGGGCTCCGGTTGTGCCGGGAATGGGTATACCTGGTGGAAAACCGTAAGTAAAATTTGCTTTAATTAACTCATACGCGCATTTCAGCGATTCTTCAAACAGCAATGAGTTTCAATCAAAATCTGTTGCATATATTCTTCAAACTAAAGCCAAGCCGAGATTAACCGTAAACCTTAAAATTTCGCCATTATTAGATCAAAGATGAATGATAACCTTAATGCGTAAAACTTAACCTTGAAATATTTCACACCGAGTTTGAGCGACTCTTATTGTGAAGATTTCAGTCATTAGTGTAAAGGTCCTGTAAGTTATAAAAGTTATTGACCCTAATAGTGAAGATTTTAATCTTTAGTATGAGGGTTGTATAAATTATAAAAATTTGAATGTTATTGAGTAATTACAATTCATTTGTTCCTTCAGTTATCAAGTTAAAAATGTGAAGATGAGATAACTCGGTTGGGTTAAATAAATATAGAAAAATATACAGGGTATTCCCAAAATCTTGAAAACGTGTCATTTCCCAGAGGTGTGAATTTACCATAATTAATTTGTTTTTCCAATCTAAAATGTTTTTTCCAACACTTGAGAATTTTTTAAATCAAAAGGTGTAAAAGGTGTTGAATTTAAAAATGTAAACAAAAATATACAAGGAATTGTGAAAACTCTTACAACTTACTTTATCATAGATGCGTTATTATTTTACCGCAATTTGTTTGTTTTTCCAAACCAAAACTCGGTTCAAAAGAGTTAGGATTTTTTTTTAATTAACGTTGCAAATATTGAGTTGACGTTTAAAAAAATGAAAAAAATATACAGGATGTTTAAAAAATTCTGGAAACTTGACATTTTGCAGATGCATTTATTATTTAACACAATTTATTTGTTTCATCTGCTTGAATCACGTTTTACAAGAATTGCAATGTTTTTAAGTCAAACGTGCAATAATACAAAAACTCGCGTGAGGTTAAAAATGTAGAAAACATATAGAGGATGTTCAGGAAATTCTAGAAACCTGCAAATTTATAGATGTATCAGTGATTTAATTTAATTCATTTATTTTTTAAATTTAAATAACTTTTTAAGAAAGTTGTGTTTTCTTTAAATACAGAAACTCGAATAAGGTTTAAAATTGTGGAAAAAATATACAGGGTGCTAATAAAATAACCTGCTAATTTATTGATATATCATTGATTTTACACAATTCATTTGTTTTCTTAATTTAAATAACTTTTTACGAAAGTTATGATTTTTCTAAATTGGAATTGTAATAATACAAAAATTTATTTAATTTAAAACATTTATAGATACATCATTGATTTAACATAATTAATTTGTTTTCTTAGTTTGAGTAACTTTTTAAGAAAATTATGATTTTTTAAATTGGAATTGTAACAATACAAAAATTTGGGTAAGGTTTAAAAATGTAAAAAAAATATACAGGGTGCACAGAAAAATTCAAGAACTCTCTAATTTGTAGATGTATCATTTATTTAAATAATTAACTTGTTTTCCTAATTTGAGTCACTTTTTATGAAAGTTATGATTTTTCTAAATTGGAATTGTAACAATACATAAATTTGGGTTAGGTTTAAAAATGTAGAAAAAATATACAGGGTGCTCAGAAAAATTTAGGAACTTGCTAATTTATAGATGTATCATTGACTTAACTTAATTAATTTGTTTTCTTAATTTGAGTCACTTTTTAAGAAAGTTATGACTTTTCTGAATTAGAATTGTCACAATACAAAAATTTGGGTGAAGTTTGAAAATTTAGAAAAAATATAGAGGATGCTTAGAAAAATTTAAAAACTCGCTAATTTATAGATGTATCATTGTTTTCACAAAATTAATTTGTTTTCTTAATTTGAGTCACTTTTTATGAAAGTTATGATTTTTCTAAATTGGAATTGTAACAATACAAAAATTTGGGTGTGGTTTAAAAATGTGGAAAAAATATACAGGATGCTCAGAAAAATTAAAAAACTCGCCAATTTATAGATGTATCATTGATTTAACATAATTAATTTGTTTTCTTAATTTGAGTCAGTTTTTAAGAAAGTTATGATTTTTCTAAATTGGAATTGTAACAATACAAACATTTGGGTGAGGTTTAAAAATGTAGAAAAAACATACAGGATGCTCAGAAAAATTTAAGAACTCGCTAATTTATAGATGCATCATTGATTTAACATAATTAATTTGTTTCCTGAATTTGAGTCACTTTTTAAGAAAGTTATGATTTTTCCAAATTGGAATTGTAAACATACAAAAAATTGGGTGAGGTTTGAAAATGTAGAAAAAATATACAGGATGCTCAGAAAATTTTAAGAACTCGCTAATTTATAGATGCATCATTGATTTAACATAATTAATTTGTTTTCTTAGTTTGAGTCACTTTTTAAGAAAATTATGATTTTTTTAAATTGGAATTGTAACAATACAAAAATTTGGGTGAGGTTTAAAAATGTAAAAAAAATATACAGGGTGCACAGAAAAATTTAAGAACTCTCTAATTTGTAGATGTATCATTTATTTAACATAATTAACTTGTTTTCCTAATTTGAGCCACTTTTTAAGAAAGTTATGATTTTTCTAAATTGGAATTGTAACAATACAAAAATTTGGGTGAGGTTTGAAAATGTAGAAAAAATATGCAGGGTGCTCAGAAAAATTTAAAAACTCGCTAATTTATAGATGTATAATTGATTTAACATAATTAATTTGGTTTCTTAATTTGAGTCACTTTTTAAGAAAGTTATGATTTTTCTAAATTGGAATTGTAACAATACAAAAATTTGGGTGAGGTTTGAAAATGTAGAAAAAATATACAGGGTGCTCAGAAAAATTAAAAAACTCGCTAATTTATAGATGTATAATTGAGAGAGAGAGACAATCTTTATTCAGACAATAAAAACATAAATTAACAAAAGTAGAGTAATTCGAAATATACAAAATGAGGTTGTTAGTCTGTCTGGGCTATCGACCGAAGGTCTTTCTGCCCTGTATAATTGATTTAACATAATTAATTTGGTTTCTTAATTTGAGTCACTTTTTAAGAAAGTTATGATTTTTCTAAATTGGAATTGTAACAATACAAAAATTTGGGTGAGGTTTGAAAATGTAGAAAAAATATACAGGATGCTCAGAAAAATTTAAGAACTCGCTAATTTGTAGATATATCATTGATTTAACATAATTAATTTGTTTTCTTTATTTGGGTCACTTTTTAAGAAAGATATGATTTTTGTCAATTAATTATGCAAAAAGTCAAAAACTCGAATGAAGAAATGTAGAAAAAATATACAGGGTGCTCAGAAAATTAAAAATACTTGCTAAATTATAGATGTATAATTTATTTAACATAATTCATATGTTTTTTTGATTTTAATTATTTTTTTAAGAAAAGTATGTTTAGAAAATTTACAAAGATACTGTTTTTTTTATTTCTTAAAAAAAATACTGAATCTTATTTTTTGACTTTATTTCTTCAATCAATTTTCTTTCTTCGATTGTATTTTCGTAATCATTCGTAACATTGATTAGTTCTTGATTAATCTTCATTCATCTTCCTTGTTTATTTCTTAAGAAAAGCACTGAGTCTTATTTTTTCATAGTCAAAACATTATAATTTGAGTTTATTTCTTGAATTTTTTTGAATTATATTTTCATAATCATAGAGAATCTTTAGTTCTTGATTAGTCTTCATTCATCGTTGGTGTTAATTTCTTAAAAAAAAACACTTAATCTTATTTTTTATTCGTGAAAAAATGATGTTTTGACTTTATTTCTTCAATTTTCTTCAATTGTATATTCGCAATCATTCGTAACCCTTATTAATTCTTGATTAATCTTCATTCATAATCGGTGTTTATTTCTTAAAAAATTACTGCTTCTCATTTTTTTTGTTCGTCAAAAAATTATATTTTGACTTTATTTCAATTTTCTTCAATTATTTTTTCGCAATCCCAGAAAACCTATAGTTCCTGATTAATGACTTTAAAAGAAGACACTTCAAAGTTTTTCGCCCTCAAAGATTCATCAAAATCGATTGAAATTACGCCGAGTTATGGCGGTTTGAAAATGGTGTAAATTTCACGAATTTCAAGTATTTTTTTTTTTTTCACCAGTGTGAATTTAATAATTTCGGAGATATTTGCTAAATATCGAAGAATACAACCTATAAAACATATTGTTTGCAATCACATTGCAAATGGATACCTTGTAATATTACCATAATTGTGTTACATGTTGAGTTTTCATCCTTTTTATTCCGTTTTTAGTGCATTTACAATCAGATTGATTATTCCCTTTTATTACTCCCGAAGATTAGATTTTCTCGACGAAAGGCGGGCCGAGGCTTATTGAATTCTTATTTTATGGTCACAGGATGCTATTCATTAGTGTCGAAGCTTGCAATAAAGTAATTTACCAAATTTGCATTTTAAGGCTAGTATTGTGTTCGCGGAACAATTACCTAAACTAAAATTACTTTATGGTTTTTCCTAATTTTATTACTGTGCAAGCCCAACATCTGTTGGTGATGGTGATGGGAGATAGGGTGTCCACCAGCAAAACTACCGCGCACACATCACACCCCATCTCCACCTCCCTCCCTTAAATAAGTTAACATTTTTGTAAATATTGTAATTATCGGTCAGTTCGCTTTTACATTTAATTGTAATAAGTCGTTTTACGTTATTTAGTGACAAGTGTTGAATCTAGTGTATTCTATTTACTACGAATGAATTTTGATAGCAGAAATATGTCCAAGAAGTACTCGGCTACAAAAAACTCTTATAATTTGCGGTTATCTACAACTAGACTAAGACGACGTCTAAATGCTGGTCTATTACAATATTTGAAGTAAGTACCTGAAAATATAATCATATCGTATTCTTCGTCTGTATTTGTTCTTTATAAATGAAATAAAAGGTCCAAGTGATAAATGCCGGAAAATAATAATTTATTGCATATTTTAACATGATAACAATCGGTGTGTATGCGTTTCATTTTGTGGAAACTCTTGATTTTATTAGAGTTCTAGGTTTCTTTCGAAAAGTTCCATAGTTCTCTGGAAGTTAAATTAAATTAAAGTTTATTTGGAATAAGACATGGTAATCAGGTGTCTTATTTTTATCATTCGAATGATCGGTACGCGATTATTCATTCGAATAATCGATTATCTCGAGAACTTATTTTTATCATTCGAATGATCGCTACTCGATTATTCATTCGAATGATCAGTACTCGATTACCATTCTAATGATCACGCGAATGATCATTCGAATGATCATTCGATTGATCGCTACTCGATTATTCATTCGAATGATCATTCGAATGATCAGTACTCGATTACCATTGTAATGATCACGCGAATGATCATACGAATGTTCATTCGAGTGATCGGTACTCGATTATTCATTCCAATGATCATTGGAACGATTCGGTATTCGATAAATTAATCGAAACCTACCAAAGCATTTCGATAATTTCGAGCATTCATTATATCAATCCGTACTCGAATATACCGGGTATAACGGAATTCTGGTAGACCCCAAATATCATTTGCATTTTTACATATATCCTTATTATATTTGGTAAGGTGTTTTTAGGGAATAAAGTGCGTCGACATGTGGACTTTTAATAAAAAAATCCACTTACGGTTTAACCGAAAATGACCTCAACTTTTCTTTTTCAAATTGAACACCCTGTAAATTTTTACATATCTTAATTCGTTTCTAAATTCTGAGTTTAGAGTATCATAAGTGATATAAATTGGTTGTAGAATTAGAGACCAAAAATGACAAAAATGTCCATTTATTTTTAAACAATAATTTTACAAAAAACATTTTAAACAAAAGAAGTTAATTTCTTTGTTATCTTCAATATTTGTGAAAATGTTGTTTTTGTTACAAAATTATCGGAAAATACAAAAAAATGGTGATTGACCATCATGTTACTTTCTCCGATTCGATGGTATAATAGTTATTTATATTTATATTTTCATGGTTTATTTTTAATTTAAATGATATATACAATTTTCGGCAACGTAAAAATTTAATTTTTGACAACGAAGAATACAATTTTTGTGGTGAAAAAATACGGTTCTTCACAGTGAAAGAAAAAAACATTTTTAACAATTAGAAAACACAATTTTTGACAGTGCCAAAATACAATTTTTAACAGTGACAAAATACATTTTTTATGGTGGAAAAATACCGTTCTTCCCAGTAAAAAAAACATTTTTGACAGTTAAAAATAAATAATCTTTGACAGGGGCAAAATACTATTTTTCCCAATGTAAAAATATGTTTACGAGAATACAATTTTTATGATGAAAAAATACCGTTCTTCACAGTAAAAAAACATTTTTGACAGTTAAAAAACACAAGTTTTGACAGTGGGAAAATACAATTTTTGGCGATGTAAAAAATATAATTTTTGACAACGAAGAATACAATTTTTGTGGTGAAAAAATACCGTTCTTCGCAGTAAAAAAAAACAATTTTGACAGTCAAAAAACACAAAATACATTTTTTGTAGTGGGAACATACCGTTCTTCCCAGTAAAAAAAACATTTTTGACAGTTAAAAATAAATAATCTTTGACAGGGGCAAAATACTATTTTTCCCAATGTAAAAATATGTTTACGAGAATACAATTTTTATGATGAAAAAATACCGTTCTTCACAGTAAAAAAACATTTTTGACAGTTAAAAAACACAAGTTTTGACAGTGGGAAAATACAATTTTTGGCGATGTAAAAAATATAATTTTTGACAACGAAGAATACAATTTTTGTGGTGAAAAAATACCGTTCTTCGCAGTAAAAAAAAACAATTTTGACAGTCAAAAAACACAAAATACATTTTTTGTAGTGGGAACATACCGTTCTTCGCAGTAAAAAAAAACATTTTGACAGTTAAAAATAAATAATTTTTAACAGGGGCAAAATACTATTTTTCGCCATGTAAAAATATTAGTTTTGACAAGGAAGAATACAATTTTTAAGATGAACAAATACCATTCTTCACAGTAAAAAAACATTTTTGACAGTTAAAACCACAAGTTTTGATAGTGGGAAAATATAATTTTTGACAGTGGCAGAATACAATTTTTTGCGATTTAAAAATATAATTTTTGACAACGAAGAATATAATTTTTATGGTGAAAAAATACCGTTCTTCACAGTAAAAAAACAACATCTTTGACAGTTAAGAACACAAGTTTTGACAGTGGGAAAATACAATTTTTGACAGTTGCAGAATACAATTTTTCGGGAATATAAAAATATAAGTTTTGTCAACGAATAATACAATTTTTGTGGTGGAAAAATACCGTTCTTCACAGTAAAAAAAACATTTTTGACAGTTGAAAAACACAAGTTTTAACAGTGGGAAAATACAATTTTTGACAGTGGCAGAATACATATTTTTCGCGGTTTAAAAATATAAGTTTTGACAACGAAGAATACAATTTTTGTGGTGAAAAAATACCGTTATTCACAGTAAAAAAACAACATTTTTGACAGTTAAAAAACTCAAGTTTTGACAGTGGGAAAATACAATTTTTGACAGTGGCAGAATACAATTTTTGGCGATGTATAAAATATAATTTTTGACAACGAAGAATACAATTTTTGTGGTGGAAAAATATCGTTCTTCCCAGTGGAAAAATACCATGTTTGACAGTTAAAAAACACAAGTTTCGACAGTGGCAAAATTCAATTTTTGACAGTGGCAGAATACAATTTTTGGCGATGTAAAAATATAAGTTTTGACAACGAAGAATACAATTTTTGTGGTAAAAAAATACCGTTATTCGCAATAAAAAAACAACATTTTTGACAGTTAAAAAACACAAGTTTTGACATTGGGAAAATACAATTTTTGACAGTGCCAGAATACAATTTTTCGCGATGTAAAAATATAATTTTTGACAACAAACAATACAATTTTTGTGGTGAAAAAATATCGTTCTTCCCGATGAAAAATACCATTTTTGACAGTTAAAAACACAAGTTTCGACAATGGCAAAATTCAATTTTTGACAGTGGCAGAATACAATTTTGGTGATTTAAAAAATATAATTTTTGACAACGAAGAATACAATTTTTGTGGTGACAAAATACCGTTTTTCACAGTAAAAAAACATTTTTGATAGTTAAAAAACACAAGTTTTGACAGTGGGAAAATACAATTTTTGACAGTGGCGGAATACAATTTTTTGGCGATGTAAAAATATAATTTTTGACAACGAAAAATACAATTTTTGTGGTGAAAAATACCGTTCTTCACACTAAAAAAAAACATTTTGACAGTTAAAATAAAAAACACAAGTTTCGACAGTGGCAAAATTCAATTTTTGACAGTGGCAGAATACAATTTTTGGTGATTTAAAAAATATAATTTTTGACAACGAAAAATACAATTTTTGTGGTGAAAAAATACCGTTTTTCACAGTAAAAAAACATTTTTGACAGTTAAAAAACACAATTTTTGACAGTGGCGGAATACAATTTTTTGGCGATGTAAAAATATAATTTTTGACAACGCAAAATACAATTTTTGTGGTGAAACATACCGTTCTTCACAGTAAAAAAAAACCATTTTGACAGTTAAAAAACATAAGTTTCGACAGTGGCAAAATTCAATTTTTGACAGTAGCATAATGCAATTTTTGGCGATGTAAAAATATAATTTTTGACAACGGAGAATACAATTTTTGTAGTGGAAAAATATCGTTCTCCCGCGTGAAAAAATACCATTTTTGACAGTTAAAAACACAAGTTTCGACAATGGCAAAATTCAATTTTTGACAGTGGCAGAATACAATTTTTGGCGATGTAAAAATATAATTTTAGACAATGAAGAATATAATTTTTGTGTTGAAAAAATACCGTTCTTCGCAGTAAAAAATACATTTTTGACCGTTAAAAAATGCAAGTTTTGACAGTGGGAAAATATAATTTTTGACAGTGGCAGAATACAATTTTTGGCGATGTTAAAATATAATATTTGACAACGAAGAATATAATTTTTTTTGGTGGAAAAAAACCGTTCTTCGCAGTGGAAAAAAATTTGACAGATAAAAAACGCGATTTTTAACAATAGCAAAATGCTGCTTTTGGCGATGGGATTTTAGGGGTGGTTTGACAATCGAATAATACAATTTAGGGCGGTGAAATACTATTTTTAGCCGCTGAAAAACGTAGTTTTTGAGGAGAAAAATTATGTTTTGGTGTAAAAATAGTTTTAACAGTATTGTATACCATTTTGGCGATATAAAATTGAATTTTTGACAAAGAAAACAGACAATTTTTGACGGTGGAAAAATACCGTTCCTTCCAGTCAAAAAAAAATCGACAGTTAAAAAACATGATTTTTGGCAGTGGCAGAATACTGTTTTTGGGAAATTGCATATTTAACAATGGAGACATACAATTTTGACGGTGCAGAAGTACTATGTTTGATAGTGGACACGTACTTTTTTTAAAAGAGAATAAAATCCATTTTTGACAGTTGAGAAACATCATTTTTGACAGAGAAAAATAATTATTTAAATAATAATTTTAGACAGTTAAGAACCCAATTTTTGACATTCCATTTTTGGCGATACATTTTGACAATGAAAAAATGCAATTTTTTACAATGAAGAATGATAGGTTGTGACAGCCAAACATTCTTTCTTGATCGAGGAGAAATACTTATTTTGACAGTAGTAAAATACCTTTCTTTCCAGTGAAAATATACCATTTTTGATAGCGAAAAAAACACAATGTTTGATAGTGCTATACTATTATTTTTAGTAATGAAAAAATATAATTTTTGGCAGTTCTTTCCCATTTGTCCAATACTATATTTGACAGTTCTTCGCGATTTTTCCAATACAAGTTTTGACAGCATAAAAACATAATTTTTAACAATGATAGAATACAATTATTGGTGATGGAAAAAGTAAAATGTTAAACTCATTGAATGCATTTTTTTAAGTTCGCGAACATTCCAAACTCGGCTTCGTCTCGTTTGATAAACTGTTTCTCGCTTAAAAAAATGTAACTTTCATCGCTCGTTAAACTATTTTTGGCAAAGTTTTAACATTAGAAAAAAAAACATTCTTTACAGATATAAATTACTACTACAATTTTTGTCAGTTTAAAATGTTATCTTTGTTAGTTGAAAAATGCAACTTTTTATAGTACAAATTGATAGTGAAATTATCCTTTCAAATTACTAGAATTCAAAAACGGCGATATGGCCATCATGTTACTTTCTCAGATTTGAAGGTTTAATATACGGGGTGTCCCAGAAGTCGACGTCAAAATCTTTTAACAGACTAAGTCATGAGAGTTATCAGAGAAATATTAAAAAAAATCCAAATAATGTATTTAAAAAATTATGGCCATTTAAAAAAAACGAGAAAGTTTATTGTAAGTCAGTAGAAAATTTAGCTGTGTTAAGGCAAAGATTAACTCAAGCGGCTGAATCAATCAAGAACGGAAGATTCGCCCGTCGGATAACAAGATCATTTTTAAGAAGATGTCGAGCCTGTATTGAGGCTGAAGGAAGGCAGTTTGAACATCTTTTGTAATTTTAATATAACATTTGTTATGCTTGTAATAAATCATAGACCGTCACAGGCTGTAGATTTTTTCGTTTTTTTAAATGGCCATAATTTTTTAAATACATTATTTGGATTTTTTTAAATATTTTTCTGATAACTCTCATGACTTAGTCTGTTCAAAGATTTCGGCTTGACGTCGACTTCTGGGACACCCTGTATATTGATATTCATACTTTTATGATGTATTTTCAATTTAAATGATATTTTAAATGTACATCAAGTGTATTGGATCGACTGAAACTGATGTTTGAAACATCAAAATGACAAATTATACTTCAAATTTTAATCATGTTTACCGTCAGTTTGTTCAAAAACTAAAGAGATGTAGAAAAAAAAAATTCCTTATAAGTTGTTTTTCGGAATTATCTACAATTATTATTTATATAAATTTTATGTAACTATTATCGTTTCCCAATTATAAACCAAAAATGTCATTTTTTTTTCAAAAAACAAACATTTTACGAAAACTATTTTCAAAGAGTTACTTTTTGCCTTCAAAATTTATTTAAATATTCTTGTAGTATTTTTCATATTTAAAAAATTATCGGAGAAACACAGGACCTTCAACAATGACTATAATTGGTTATTGGGTAAATTAATTACATTCTAATCTCACACAGATTATTTATAAAATGACAGCCTGTATGAATAAAATAAGTGATTACTCTTTTATTTCTATTTTAGTGCATATTCCTTTCATGTAAGTGCCGACGGCCAGATGCAACCGGTGCCCTTTCCGCCGGACGCACTTATAGGCCCGGGCATTCCAAGGCACGCTAGACAAATAAACACGCTGAGCCACGGCGAGGTGGTGTGTGCTGTGACCATTTCCAATCCAACCAAATACGTGTACACGGGCGGCAAGGGCTGCGTGAAGGTCTGGGACATCAGCCAGCCAGGATCCAAAAGTCCTGTGTCACAATTAGATTGTCTGGTAAGTTTGGTAAGAATTGTATTTATTATTCTAATCCGAAAGAACGCACAGTGGTGTAAAGAAGTATTCTTCATTTTCACCACGGGTGCTTTCTTTCTTGTAGAGATGCTATTAATAAAGTCTTCCGAAGATTGTTTCTTGATGTTTGAATGTCATGGTTGTATTGATTCCATAGTGTTATTAAACATTACAGGTGGAGTGGTTTCTTTTGAAAAACTCGCTTTTAACTAGCAACTTTCAGTTTTTATCTATTTCGAAAGTAAATGATGTTTATTTCTCAAATACATAAACTACTTCGTCTAACCAGCAGGCCAAATTAATATCGCACCTGTGTCGATTCTTACAATGGACACCCTCTCGTCCCTCTTACTTATAAAGTGCAACAATTTTGGCCAACGACTGAAATAGATTCGCATCATTGCATTAGATGTTTTTATGTATCCTATTGGTGGCCACACACGTTCAGTTATGTCTGCACAATTTGGCCAACATATGTTTTTGCGTACCATCAGTTCTAACTGTACATGCAAACAGAGCAAAAACATGCGTAGGTATCGGCTGTCGGTTCAAGTAACTCAGACACTGCTCATCATCTGTTGAAACCCCATCTGATTAAAAAATAAGAATCTACCAGAATGAACAAATTTCCCTAACAAGTGGCGAGAAAACAAAGTTCTGCCACTTATTGTTAGCCTTTATCGTCTGTTGAAACCATCTGATTAAAAATTAAAAATCTACCAGAACAAATTTCCTGAACAAGTGGCGAGAAAACAAAGTTTTGTCAATTATTGTTAGTCTTTAGACGGCCTATCCAGGCACATCTGAGTCCGACTGGACGACATTATCCTGCACAGCCCACAGATGGTGACCTGATTTCATGTTTTCTCTCCACATATTCAGTCAAATCATTCTGATGGATTTGAAGTCTTGATGAGATGGCTTTAACAAACCACGAGAAGTATGTGACTCGCATGAGATGGCACGAACTTACACATACTCCAGAGTGTCTATGCTTTTCTTAGTCCAATGAATAACTTATTGATACGCCAGAACCGGTGATCTCTTGCAGACTTAATTGTATAGGCTTAACTAACAGACCTATCAAAACCTGTGTGACCGAAATTATGCTTTTAGAAATCTTTTCTCAACACTCATCAACGACAGAAGTTTTGCAATGATCAGGATTGATTAATTTTGTAACAATTTCCAGCAACGAGACAACTACATTAGATCTGTGAAGCTCCTCCCCGACGGACGCACCCTGATCGTCGGCGGCGAAGCCAGCAATCTCTCCATCTGGGACCTGGCGAGTCCCACGCCCCGAATCAAGGCCGAACTCACCTCAAGCGCGCCCGCCTGCTACGCCCTCGCGATCAGCCCCGACTCGAAGGTGTGCTTCAGCTGCTGTTCGGACGGCAACATCGCCGTCTGGGACCTGCACAACCAGACGCTGGTGCGGCAGTTCCAGGGGCACACGGACGGTGCTTCTTGCATAGACATTTCCGCAGACGGTACAAAGTTGTGGACTGGTGGTTTAGACAATACAGTGAGAAGTTGGGACTTGAGGGAAGGACGGCAGCTGCAGCAGCACGACTTCAGTTCGCAGATCTTCTCGCTGGGGTACTGCCCGACCGGGGAGTGGCTGGCCGTCGGCATGGAGAACTCGAACGTTGAAGTACTGCACGCCTCGAAGCCCGATAAATACCAGTTGCACTTGCACGAGAGCTGTGTACTTAGTCTTAGATTCGCCGCTTGTGGAAAGTGGTTCGTTTCCACAGGGAAGGATAATCTGCTTAACGCCTGGAGGACACCTTATGGAGCAAGTATATTCCAGGTAAAATAATTTTCATATCAACTAGAAACTATTCGAAATCTAAAGAAACCTTTAAAAAACAACACTGTCCACTGTCTATGACGGATTTTGAAACTCAAATTAATTGAAGGTGTTTTTTTTTTAATTTGCAAGACTTACTTTAATAGATTTAAGAACAGATTGAATATTCATATTACATATTCAACAACTTTTAGAAAAGCAAGCTAAAATATGTTTTGATTATGTTTGAGGCAGAAAATTTTGACAACTTCAAAGCCAAGTTTGACAAATGTAATTTTTCTTCAAACTTTATGCCGGGATCACGGGTGGCGTTAAAAGTACTTCGGGTGGCATTAAAAGTACCATGTACGGCACTAAAAGCATTTCAGCCAATGAGATTTTAGAAAAACACTAAGGCCATGTCCAATCAACTAATGATAAAAAAAAAAACTGTAGTCTGTTCATTCTACAGATAGAGTTGTAAAACGCCCACAATCGCCAATACGTCGTTCTTACTAGCCGATTCGAAAAATTGCGGGAAATCTGACGCGATGGTCAGCTCATTCTAGTGTGTCAGCTGTTAGTATCTTTTTACCTGTTTGATTAAAATTCACTTCACAAGACGTTGATTTTTCAAAATAATTTTGGTTTTTGAATATGCAACCATTTTCAGTCGAGCTACAAATTTTTGAAAATGTATTTATTTCGATGTCAAACTCTAGAGCGCAAAAATTAAAAATCAATATGAAACGTAAGGATAAAATCCTACAAAAATTCAGTTCCCTTCACAAGACGTCGGTTTTTCAAAATCATTTTGGGTTTTGAGTGTCCAGCAATTTTCAGTCGAGTTATGAATTTTTTTAAATGTATTTTTTCAATGTCAAACTCTCGAGCGAAAAAAATGCATAATTAATATGAAACGCAGGGTTAAAATCCTACAAAAAATCAGTTCACTTCACAAGATATCGATCTTTCAAAATAATTTTGGTTTTTGAATGTGTAGCAATTTTCAGTCGAGTTATGAATTTTTGAAAATGTATTTTTTTCAATGATGAACTCTCGAGCGCAAAAATTTTAAAATTCATATAAAACGCACTGATAAAATTCTACAAAAATTCAGTTCACTTTGCAAGATGTCGATCTTTTAAAATAATTTTGGTTTTTAAATGTACAAAAATTTTCAGTCGAGTTATGAATTTTTGAAAATGTATTTTTTCCAACGTCGAACTCTCGGGCGAAAAAAATTTAAAATTAATATAAAATGCAGGGATAAAATCCTACAAAAATTCAGCTCACTTCACAAGACATCGGTCTTTCAAAATCATTTTAGTTTTTAATTGTGCAGCAATTTTTAGTCGAGTTATGAATTTTTGAAAATGTATTTTTTTCAATGACGAACTCTCGAGCGCAAAAAAATAAAAATTAATATGAAACGCAGGGATAAAATCCTTCAAAAATTCAGTTCACTTCACAAGACATCGATCTTTCAAAATAATTTTGGTTTCTGAATGTGCAGCAATTATCAGTCCAGTTATGATTTTTTGAAAATGTATTTTTTCACTCTCGATCGTAAAAAATTAATAATTAATCTGAAACGCAGGGATGAAATTCTACAAAAATTCAGTTCACTTCACAAGACGTCGATCTTTCAAAATAATTTTGGTTTTTGAATATGCAACCATTTTCAGTCGAGTTACGAATTTTTAAATTTTTCTTTTTTTCAAAGTTTTTCTCGAGGGGAAACAAATAAAAATTAATATAATATAATAATACGCAGCGATAAAACCCGACAAAAAATCAGTTCACTTCACAAGACAACAATCTTTCAAAATAAATTTGGATTTTGAATGTGCAGCAATGCTCAGGTAGAGTTACGAATTTTTAACATTTTCTTTTTTTCGTTGTCGAACTCTCGAGGGAAAAAATAAGAATTAATATGGAACGCAGCGATAAAATCCTACAAAAATTCAACTTACTTCACAAGACGTCGGTTTTTCAAATTCAATTTCATTTTGGTTTTTGAATATGCAACAATTTTCAGTCGAATTTTTGAAATTGTATTTTTTCAATGACAAACTCTCTCGATCAATATGAAACACAGGGATAAAATCGTACAAAAGGGCAGTTCACTTCGCAAGCCATCGATTTTTCAAAATAATTTTGGTTTTTGAATGTGCAGTAATTTTTTCTCTCGAGCGAAAAAAATTATGAATTCATATAAAACGCAGGGATAAAATCCTACAAAAATTCAGTTCACATCACAAGACGTTGATTTTACAAAGTCATTTGGTTTTTTTAATGTCCAGCAATTTTCAGTCGAGTTGTGCATTTTTGAAAATGTATTTTTTCAATGAAGAACTCTCAAACGCAAAAAATTAAAAATCAGTATGAAACACAGGGTTAAAATGATACAAAAATTCAGTTCACTTCACAACACGTCGATTTTTAAAAATAATTTTGGTTGTTGAATATGCAACCTTTTTCAGTCGAGTTACGAATTTTTAAATGTTTCTTTTTTTCAAAGTCGAACTCTCAAGCGAAAAAAAATAAAAATTAATATGAAACGCAGGCATAAAATCCTACAAAAATTCAGTTCACTTCGCAGGACGTCGATCTTTCAAAATAATTTTGGTTTTTGAATGTGCAGTAATTTTCAGTCGAGCTACGAATTTTTTTAAATCTCTTTTTTTTCAATGTCGAACTCTCGGGCGAAAAAAAATTAAAATTAATATAAAACGCAGGGATAGAATCCTACAAAAATTCAGTTCACTTCATAAGACGTCGATCTTTCAAAATTATTTTGATTTTTGAGTGTGCAGCAATTTTCAGTCGAGTTATAAACTTTTTAAAATGTAATTTTTTCAATGACGAACTCTCGAGCGCAAAAAATTAAAAATTAATATGAAACGCAGGGATAAAATCCTACAAAAAATCAACTCACTTCACAAGACATCGGTTTTTCAAAATCATTTTGGTTTTTGATTGTGCAGCAATTTTTAGTCGAGTTATGAATTTTTGAAAATGTATTTTTTTCAATGACGAACTCTCGAGCGCAAAAAATTCAAAATTAATATGAAACGCAGGGATAACATTCCACAAAAATGCAGTTCACTTCACAAGACGTCGATTTTTCAAAATAATTTTGGTTTTTTAATATGCAACCATTTTCAATCGAGTTACGAATTTTTAATATTTTATTTTTTTTCAATGTCAAACACTCGAGCGCAAAAAAATAAAAACCAATATGAAACGCAGGAATAAAATCCTATAAAAATTCAGTGCACTTCACAAGACGTGGATTTTCAAAATTATTTTGATTTTTGAGTGTGTAGCAATTTTCAGTCGAGTTATGAATTTTTTTCAATAACGAACTCACGAGCGAAAAAAATTAAAAACTAACATGAAACGCAGAGATAAAATCCTAAAAAAATTCAGTTCACTTCACAAGACGTCGATTTCTCAAAATAATTTTGGTTTTTGTATATGCAACTATTTTCAGTCAAGTTACGAATTTTTAAGTTTTTTTTTTCAATGTCGGACTCTCGAGAGCAAAAAATTAAAAATCAATATGAAACGCAGGGTTAAAATCCTACAAAAATTCAGTTCACTTCACAAGACGTCGATCTTTCAAAATAATTTTGGTTTTTGTATATGCAACTATTTTTAGTCAAGTTACGAATTTTTAAGTTTTTTCTTTCAGTGTCGACCTCTCGAGCGAAAAAAATTCATAATTCATATGAAACGCAGGGTTAAAATCCTACAAAAATTCAGTTCACTTCGCAAGATGTCGATCTTTGAAAATAATTTGGTTTTTGAATGTAGAACCATTTTCAGTCGAGTTGGGAATTTCTAAATTTTTCTTTTTTTTCAATGTCGAACTCTCGAGCGAAAAAAATTAAAAAAATAATATGAAACGCTGGGGTAAAATCCTACAAAAATTCAGTTCACTTCACAAGACGTCCATCTTTCAAAATAATTTTGGCTTTTGTATATGCAACTATTTTCAGTCAAGTTACGAATTTTTAAGTTTTTTTTTTTCAATGTCGACCTCTCGAGCGAAAAAAATTCATAATTAATATGAAACGCAAGGTTAAAATTCTACAAAAATTCAGTTCACTTCGCAAGATGTCAATCTTTCAAAATAATTTTGGTTTTTGAATGTGTAGCAATTTTCAATCGATTTATGAATTTTTGAAAATGTATTTTTTTCAATGACGAACTCTGGAGCGCAAAAAATTTAAAATGAATATAAAATGTAGGGATAAAATCCTACAAAAATTCTATTTAGTTCACAAGACGTCGATCTTTCAAAATAATTCTGGTTTTTGAATGTGCAGCAATTTTCAGTGGAGTTATGAATTTTTGAAAATATATTTTTTTCAATGACGAATTCTCGAGTGTAAAAAATTAAAATTGAATATAAAAGGCAGGGATAAAATCCTACAAAAATTCAGTTCACTTCACAAGACGTCGGTTCTTCAAAATTATTTTAGTTTTTGAGTGTGCAGCAATTTTCACTCGAGTTATGAATTTTTTCAATTACGAGCGCAAAAAATAAAAAAAAAATAATATGAAACGCAGGGGTAAAATCCTACAAAAATTCAGTTCACTTCACAAGACGTCGATCTTTCAAAATAATTTTGGTTTTTGAATATGCAACCATTTTCAGTCGAGTTACGAATTTTTAACATTTTCTTTTTTTTCAATGTCAAACACCCGACCGCAAAAAACTAAAAATCAATATGAAACGCAGGGATAAAATCCTATAAAAATTCAGTTCACTTCACAAGACGTCGATCTTTCAAAATAATTTTGGTTTTTGAATGTGCAGCAATTTTCAGTCTAGTTATAAATTTTTGAAAATATATGTTTTTCTATGACGAACTCTCGACCGCAAAAAATTAAAAATTAATATGAAACGCAGGGATAAAATCCTACAAACATTCAGTTCACTTCACAAGACATCAATCTTTCAAAATAATTTTGGTTTTTGAATGTGCACCAATTTTCAGTCGAGTTATTAATAGATTTACATAGTGTAAATCAGACTTTTGCGCAGAACGGCGATTGTGGGCGTTTTTACAATTAGGGGGTCCTGTCAGAATTTGAAATGGTAAAATTTATGCCTCACGAGCTTGACATCCAAACACACTGCCTCGCCACAAAAAGTGTCACTTCTAATAAAACAATAATAAATAGTACAGTTCATTTTTTAAACGCTCATTTGAATTAAGATGAATAATATTAACATTCACCCTATAGGTAGAAAGGGAATAATTATTTAAATAACATCATAATCTTACTTGTTCACTTACATGTGAAAAATATTCAACAGGAAAGCGACTTTTTTATCAGAAAATATTGCTAGCAACAGCGTATTACTGACCTTCATAAATTATATCCTCAAAATAAAATGACGATGTGTAACTAAATCCTGCCAACAAAAATGTCACCCTAACATGGCCTACCTTAATAAAAATTTAATAAAACACCTTTCTTTTGTTGGTATAACACAAATTTTTATTTTATTGTTGACTTTAGTTTCGGAAACTCAACTTGCCATTAACAAAACATAAAGTCACTTTAATAAAATAAAAATTTGTGTTATTCCAACAAAGTAAAAGTGTTTTATTATATTTACAACATGTATAACGAAGTAGAAGCCTCCACCATAAACAATATTAATAAAAATTGATCGTGAATTGATAGTATTCAGGTTATATTACGTGCTTATTAATTACTCGGAGATTAATTTAAAATTTGGTATTAACTGTTTGGTTTTTTTTTGTTTCAGTCGAAAGAATCATCAAGTGTGCTGAGCTGCGACATTTCAGCAGACGACAAATACATAGTAACTGGATCTGGGGACAAGAAGGCGACAGTGTATGAAGTTATTTATTAATATAGAAGTGCAAGTTAAATACTCAATTTCTTACAACTTAAGTGATTTGCGGACACTTTCCTAGTTATAAATTATAAAAATGTGATAATTATTTATAATAAACTCTTGTGCTTATAAAACTGTCACATGAAAGATTGAATATTATAAACGAAAAAAAAAACAGGTGATCTGATGAGTTAAACGAGAGAGAGTTAAGAAGTTCAGTTCATGATCTCCCATGACAACACTATAATATGTTTATGCTTATTTCAGGATATACCTTGTAAATAATTAAAGACTAAGTTTTGATTATGTAACAAATATATTTTACGCTACTGATAATTACTTAATACATTTTTTTTATATATTATTTTCCAATTTATACATGTTAAGTTCAGACTTTGTAAATACAGAATTTAAAGGGACTCTTGCACTTTGTTTTTGTTTGTTGTTTAATATTTAGCGAGGCATGTTTTAATTGAGAGTTAGCAGAACTAAAGGATTGAGCAAATAGTCGTCTCGCATATCGAAAATTACGATGGACACGCATTATTATATGAAAATTGTAGATAAAATATATTTTTAACAAAAAAAAAAACGCTATTTCAGAGTAGACACTTATTTGAATCTTTTCGTTCTGCTAAAACACGAACACAAATGTATATTGTCTTATATATTTGTAACTATATGAAGAATATTTAGTAAAAATTTAAAGCATCTGAATGTTGCCTACACAAATTTGCTCCAATTTTGCATGTGCAAAGACATAAGAAGAAAACGATTAGGTACCTTTGTGTAAAATCAATGTTTTTCATTTACTATATATTTAGAATGAAAAAAAAAACATATGAAACAAATTCTTATTTATGTTGATAGAAATGTAGATAACAAAATTTATATGATTGTTTTCAGTTTACGTTCCAGAAGTTTATTTAATGAAGAAGTCAATGGCTAGACGTCCGTGTAATCCAATTACACGGATGAGTTGTTTTGTTTGAAATATTAATACTTAGTATATTTCTACCCTGTAACATAACCCTATTGAATTTATAAAGAAATGTACTTTGTGTTTTATATTTTTAAAACGACGATCCAGTGTAGCAAGAAATCATAATTATGTGTATGTCTTCATTTAAATATGGCTATATATAATATTTTTAACAGCATGTTGTATCGGATACTGATTTCTTGGTATACTACCGAAGCTATAATAGATTACATGTTGTGTTCATTTTGTAATACAAACTAACAATAGACCAATTACTTGAACTCAGCATATACCTCAACACAAGCAAACAATAGCCCAGACAAATGTATTTTTATCATACAACAATAAATTTATGTTTATTGCATTTTAAATAATATGTGTTCGTATTTATTTTGTCATCCTTTACCACAGGTGCATTCTTAGGAAGGGCCTTTTAAGAACTAAAATTCTATTCTATGCTCCATCCAATCAATCATTTTTTTTTAAATTAGTTCATTTGAAACTTAGGCTTCCTTTCACTGTTTGGATTAAGAAATAGGACTTACACTTCATTTCCACTTTAAACGAAGAAACACTGCCTTTGTCTCTCACATAACCTCTTTCCATAAATTCTTAACGATAATTCAAATTAGCACAAACATGGGGCTTTAGTTCAGGTGGTTTGAAACAGTTGATCTGAACAAAAGGTTTTATTAAAAAAAAGAATACATTTAGAGTTTGTTTATTTTATAAATTCAATTATAATAGTTTTTATATTTGTTCAAGTGGTTGAGTTGTAGGACTCGCCCACCACCCCTTTATTTTATTTTTATTTATAACTACAAATCAATGATTAATTGTTTAAATTTTTACGTAGTGGTACTATATATACTGCCCTCTAATCACATTTACCTAAGCATTAAATTAATGTGATTGTTAAATATTCAGTATCTATGATTTCACAAAGAAATCTCATTTGATAAAAAGTGTATAGTTTGTTTAAAAGGAAGCAACAGTACAGAATGATTGTAGAGTTTAGATTTGCAGTACAAATGAACTTATTTATAAAAATATTGAGCTACGTTTAATTGCTTGGCTTCTATAATAAAAATAAATTGACAGCAGAGGGGTTAGGTGAAGTCCAGTTAGTTGATTATCAATTACTACTACTCTTCTACTTAACCTACATGAATAATAACAAAGAAATCATAAACTATGACATATCGTAACATGAGATTATAAATGACATATACAGTGAGTGTAAAAAATATTCGTCCACGGAAAATTTCTTCGAAAAAGTTCTTATTTTTAGAAAATGAACTTCAATTAACAATCTCAATAGTGAATGTAATACATAATATATTTCTCGTCAATATTGTAACAAAAAGAATATAAAACTTTGAATACATCGTCTTTATATTCAACAATAATAAAAACTTATATTAATTCACCGAGCAGAAAATATTCGTACAGTTCAGAAATTAAGCTTCCAAAACCGCTAACACAAGTGTTTACGTGGAGCTCTTTTGTTTATAATTGGAATATGTGTTCCCCTTCTCAGTGTAGTCCTTGAAATCAGTCCTATTGCGTTATTTAAACAAAATGGGTCGCAAAAGAAAGAAATCATGCGAAGAAGAGCGAAAAATTAATTTTAAATTACGTAATCAGTACAAATCTCTCCGGGAAATTGCTTAGTTCTTTGGTAGACCTCGATCAACAGTCCAATCAGAAATGAACCGTTTTTGTTTAAGAAAAACAGTTAAAAATAAACCAAGGAACGACTGACCACAAGCCTTCATCGAAACCAACAAATGTTTTATTATTCGTCAAATAAAGCCGGATTCAAAAATGAGTGATCCGAAGATTGTGGACGAACTAAAAAATCACGTTGTAGATGTTTCCGCTATCATTGTTCAAAATGTGATGAAAAAGAATGGATATCATGGCCATGTTACCAGGAAAAAGTTCTGGGTAAATGTGACTAATCGCAGTAAACGATTGGAATTTGCAAAACAACACCTCAAAAAAACGGATGAATAGTGGAACACGGTTATTTTCTCAGACAAAGCAAATATAATATTTTTGGATCCGACGACAGATACATGGTGTGATGGAAAAGAAATATGGAGCTGCACCCAAAAAATCTTATACCGGCAGTTAAACACGGTGGCATTTCTGTACTTGTTTGGGAGTATGTGAGCACTACAGAAATGGGTAATTTACATTTATTGATGGTATAGAAAATAGAAAGATGGATAGCAAAGTGTACATAGAGATTTTAAACAAAAATCTCCATGGCGGTGCAGAGAAATTGGGAATTGCTAACAAACATTTTTTTCAACAGGACAATGATCCTAAGCATACAGTGTATAACCCGAAGCAATGGCTTTTATATAATGAATAAGTAATTGTGGAGGCTTTCACTTTATTAACTTATAGATAGTTTGAAAATGACAAGCTGAAATTGTCGAAACTATAGTAACTACTCCCAAGTTAATAAAGTGATACCAACAAAGTTATTCATTTTTATTTGAATTTTATATAATGTTCCCAAACAATTACATACACCTCCACAATCAACGAATTGAGCATTTATGGAAAACTCTTGCAGATGCTACTAGGAAAAGAAAGGCTAAAAAAAAAAGATTAAAAATGGCTCTTCAAGAAGAATGGAACTCCATCTCATCAACAGTCACGCAAAAGTTGGTGCAATCGATGAACTCAAGACTACGAAATGTGATCATTTCTAAAGGATAACCACAAAGTATTAATTAATAAGGTGTCTCAATAAAAAAATTAAAACCGAGTGTACAAATACTTTCTGTGTGCTGAATTAGTATTAGTTTTCATTTTTGTTAATTATAAGAACAATGTATTCAAATTATTTCATTATCTTTGTTATAATACTGACGAGAATTATATTACATACATATTACATTCACTGTTAAAACATTTTTTAAGTTCATTTTCGAAAATAAGGATTTTATCAAAGAAATCTCCTCTGTACAAATACTTTTTACACTCACTGTAGATGTTTAGAGAAACTTACAAATAACTTAAGCACAGTTTCGTTTATAATTTCACCAGGCCAATAGTTTTAAAATGTACACAAAATAAAATTTAAAAAAAATTACAATTGAAACCAAAATTGAATTGAAATACTAAATGATCATTAGAATCTCCAGAGTCGTCTCATAATTCTTAAATTATGACGTTCATATTCTTCACATCTTCAAAAAATTGAAAATATAATTTTTTAAATCCCTATAATAATTCAGGTGCAATTATATTGGCTGTCTGGAATTCTGCAATGCAGTGCAGTGTCCATTTTGTTAATTTTGACATCTTGTGGTTTTTTGTTACCTGTTAAAAATAGTTTTGTGCGTTTTTATCTACCGATTTTGCTTATTTTAAACATTAGCAGTTATAAACGATCATCACTATTAATAATACCAAGGAGGTTGAATTAAACAATTTACTGGTATCACGAATTTTTCACTTTTCGTCCTATTTGGACATTATCAAACAATATTACAAAGTAATGGCTGCAGCAATCAAAAAGTAGTTAATCCATGCACTCATGTCCAAGTTTATATGAAGTGTCCTTTGTGTTCATACCTTTAATTTTCCTTCTAATCCGTTTGCAGTACCATTGTAATCCTTCAATGTTAAACAATGTCTTAGGTAATGAATTGCTTTATTGGTAACAAATACCGAAAGCGAAGACTACAAAGCATTTGCAAAATCATGAATTGTGCAGTTGTTCAAGACATTCCTTCCTTTTTTTGCTCTTCATTGTGTTTTCAGGGTAAATTGCAAATTTTTCGAAGTGAGGACCTTATTTGCACATCACTATGTTTTCTGGGCGAATTGTAAAAGTCATGAGTCACTTCAACAATCGACTATTTTCACGAGAGTCGACAAAAAATAGTCATTTCGCCCACCTCTGGTTTCGCCCTCAATGCTTCCCTTCCTTCTTCAGTGTTGGAAACGGTCGATGTTTTTAAATAAAGACCTCACACTTGAAGGGTGAATAGAAGTCTTGTACTTAAAATAAACAACATCGTTGTTTCATATCCTACCAAATAAAAATTCTGTCTAGATTCAAAATGTTTAAACTTTTCTGAATATTAAAATTCTTTTGATCTGTGCAATGAACATATCGACTCTTGCGGAAACTCGCTGCTGTTCTGTTCTGTTGCGCGGTTAATAGCCCTTCACGAATGCTACTGTAAGACCACTGTAATCTCTTCAGTGTTTTCATAATCGATTCTGTTAGTTCAGACTTTCCACAACAGATGGCTATAGCTGTACCAGTTGAGTTAATTTAAAGCGAGTTAGTTCTTTAAAAATGAAACAAATTTACTAAATTTAACTATTTTTACTTTCTCCGTTACGAAGTACGAGAAAGTATTGTGATCGTGATTTTTTTTTCAAAAATTTTTTTTACGGAAATATCCGTTTTGGGGTCCCTAGATGCCATTTCAACAATTTCTGGAAAAAAAAATTTTGTGTCTGTGTGTGTGTGTATGTGTGCCTGTGTGCGCTGTATCTCAAAAACTAATAGAGCAATTGATATGAAACTTTGAACATACATCTTATTTGATAATCTGAAGAACTGAAAAGCTTTTGGTAAAATTTCGTACACCGGAAGTGGGTGTTTACCTTAACTGTTTTTTGTTTTTTGTCAATATTTTCTTAAATATGAAAAATATCACAAAAATATGTAAACAAACATTGAAGACAACACAGAAATGCAGATCTTTTGCTTGAAAATATTTTTCATAAAATCATTGCTATTCGAGAAAAAAATTATTATTAATTATTCAATTTTTGGTTTATAATTATGAAACGATAATAGTTACAGCAAATTTATGTGAATAATAATTGTAGAGAATGCTAAAATGAATAGCTTATAAAGAATAAGTTTTTTTCGAAATCCATTTAGTTTTTGAATAAACTGAGTTTTTGAATTTGATGTATAATTTTTCCATGTTTCCATTTTGTGTCTGTGTGTGTGTGTGTGTGTCTGTCTGTCTGCTGTGTGTGTGTATGCCTGTGTGCGCTGTATCTCAAAAACTAATAGAGCTATTGATATGAAACTTTCAACATACGTCTTATTTGATAATCTGAAGAACTGAAAAGCTTTTGGTAAAATTTCGTACACCGGAAGTGGATGTTTACCTTAACTGTTTTTTGTTTTTTGCCAATATTTTCTTAAATATGAAAAATATCACAAAAACATTTAAACAAACATTGAAGACAACAAAGAAATGAACATCTTTTGCTTGAAAATATTTTTCATAAAATCATTGCTATTCGAGAAAAAAATTTATTAATTTTTTTTTAACTTTTGGTTTATAATTATGAAACGATGATAGTTACAGCAAATTTGTGTGAATAATAATTGTAGAGAATAGCAAAATGAACAACTTCTTAAGAATAAGTTTTTTTCGAAATCTCGTTAGTTTTTGAGTAAACCGAGTTTTTGAATATGAAGTATATTTTTTCCGTTTCATAATTTTGACGTTTTAAACGTCAGTTTCATCCAAGTTTACGCAACGCTCGATGTACATTTAAAATATGATTTCAATTGAAAATGAACCATGAAAACCTAAATATAAATGATACCATCAAGTCGGAGAAAGTAACATGATGGCCACATCACCATTTTTTTAATTTCTGGTTTATAATTATAAAACGATAATAGTTACAGCAAATTTATGTTAATAATAATTGTAAAGAATGCTAAAATGAACAACTTATAAAGAATAAGTTTTTTTCGAAATCCCTTTTTAAGTTTCTAAATTTGAAGTATAATCTTTCCATCTTTCATAATTTTTTTAAACGTCAGTTTCATGCGAGTCTACAAAACGCTGGATGTGCATTTAAAATATAATTTAAATTTAGAATAAACCATGAAAGCGTAAATATAAATGATACCATCAAGTCGGAGAAAGTAACATGATGGCCACATCACCATTTTTGTGAGTGGACTCATCGTGAAGAGTCGACTGAAAAGAGTCGACTTTTTAAGTGATGAGCACAAAGAGAAAAAATTGGAATTTACCCTGAAAACATAATGAAGAGCAAAAAAAGACGACTAATAATTTGAAAGAGTCGTCTCTTTTTAAAGTAGGAAGAATCACAAAAGGTCAGTTTTTCGGACTTCAGAATTTCATGACTCAAAACGAGTCAGGATATTTGCACAGGAGACACTTGACTCTCGACTCATTTCTAAGAGTTGTCTCTTTAAGTGGCCTCGCTCTTGAGTTACCCACCGCTAGTATTGAAACACTGGTTCTATAAAAACTGGCATTTACTTATCCCTGCCAACATAAGTTTATTAAAACAATAATTTCATGGCCGTCCAGGGGATAAAATAATTCGATTTAAAGAAAGTTCTTTTTATTTTATAAACACCAAAGTCAGATAGCTATTCAAAAACATACAAAATTATTAAGTGCGTTTCTTGGGTAACGTTTTTGTTCAATTTTAAAAAATTTCTTTCCAATTCACCTCCCTTAATGCTCAAGGGGGAGCCTAGATGTTTTAAATCTGTCGTAAACATTCCGAAAAGGTCAGTGGTGGTTTTTAAAACATAAATGTTAATTTTTTAAATTTTTTCGAATATTTGTTTAGTTTCTGGATTCGCCTCTATTGAGTCGCACATTTGTTAAGAATAATCAATTTTGACAGTCAAATGTTAAAAATCATCCCAAATATTGGTTTTACATTGTATTGTAATTGAATTTCCGCCAAAACGAAATAATCATGAAACGTGATCACTCTGAAGGACGCTGCAACGTTTGCATACAAAAAAATCACGTCTTGTCATCCCGTCTCTCTGTTAACCTTATTATTGTCTCCATGGAAATACATATGTTATTAATTATAGTAATTGTGTAATATAAACGGATACCCATTTCTTACACGTTGTTTGAAAACATTATGAATCCCTGTGTGCAATAATCATAATTAGCGTTAATTATGCGAATGAAATTAACGAGAATAAATGTTAATAACAACCTCGCGGTGTCAATGAAATTATTCATTCGTAGTGATGATTAAGAAAACATCATCGGGCATTGTTTCCGTTATCGCCTTCAATATTTTAAACAAATCCTGATAAGCAACATAGATTCAATCAACATCCGTCATCTTTCAGCACGCACATCGTCTAAATTATATTGAGTATGCCTCTGAATAAAAAGAAAACAATTAAAAATAATTATACTACATCCGATATATTGTGAATTTTAATACTTAGCGTCTATAATAAAGCCCAAAACCGTATCGTAATAGCTTACTGTTGTTATGGTACTAGTGCTATAATAGAATTGGTGAAAGTTATTTTTAATAGTTATTTAAGCAATAAAGAACGTAAGGGCGTATTAACATTTGAGACGTCTATAATAAAGCCCAAAACCGGATCGTAATAGCTTACTGTTATTACGGTACTAGTGCTATAATAGAATTGGTGAAAGTTATTTTTAATAGTTATTTAAGCAACAAGGAACGTAAGGACGTATATTATTATCATTACGTTCCGTGTAGCTTATTAATTTTTTTCCGCTACCGGAAATATAATACTTAAAAAAGATCAGAAAATATTCTAAAATACGGCTTGTATCATTTGGGATTCAAATTTTTATAGTTACCTAAGCGTCCTATGGTAACCCAGCAACCGAGAAAACAATGTTGAATTTTGTTTGTTTGTGTCAATCCAGTGACAGTTTTTGCGGGCATGGGTGCAAACGAAGCTGCGTATATTGCGTGTTAGAACCTGTTACCGACAAAATCGAAAAAAGTATGTGTACTGTTACGACTCTTTTAAGCAGTGGTTATGTAAAAAGGATGCTGACGCTGTAGGTATAGACGAAAATGTGTTGCTCGTCTATATGTTAGAGCGTTACGTTTCTGTTTATTATTTTCCTAGGTCCGTAAGTAAAAAATTAAGTTCCGTCGTCAAGGACAACAAACACCAGGAATGTTATCAGTCACTTACGGTACCTGTAACCATGGGTGCAATGCTTATTTACGTTGCCGGTAGCGGAAAAAAGTTAAGGAGTTATTGGCATGTTAACATTACAGGATGAAATAAAGTAAACTAAAATCATTTATATTCAAAGTTTCATTTCAATGCCTGCATTAGTTTTTGAAATACAGCACACATATTTTATTCAAAAATTATTTGAGTTAAATTTTTAGTACTACTTTCCCGTACTTGACATTGAATACGTTTTTAAAAGGTCTGAAATTACTGTTCAGATTCTGAAGGAGGTATTTTTTTTTTAGATTAAAAAGGGGAACGCAAACAATGCTTAGATTGCAACATATCTAAGGATATTGCGAACGCCTAACAGTGAAAAAAAAATCCACTGGCTTAAAATCTCTAATCGTTTCTGCTAAATATCTCTCCATTTGTTATCATCATCTTCAAGGAAATTGAAATATAATTCAACACCGTGGCGTGATAACATGGTTTTCTCTCGAACCGATTAAAACGTCGAAGGCCCCTCGAAAAGTTCTGAGGCGATTTAAACAAATGATCCCGATGGCACAGATTGCAATTAGTGATAAGAGCGGGGGAAAGCTTAGGCTTAAGCTTTTCCCTGACAATTTCAAAAGTTTTGTATGCAAAAGATTAAACAGGGGCACAACACACTATCTTCGCCGTTAATCCTTTTCAAGATTATCCCCAGATGCCCGCGGAGAGCTCCCTGTCTCCCTTTGTCAATTTTACTTTTATACAATCCTACAGTGACCCGATGAACGGTAATGGCTATGATATTAAATCAATTCTAGGTATTGAAAAGTGGAATGTTATCTAAAAGTTATGTTCATGTCGTTTGAATGCAGGTGTATTGTACAGAGTGGTGATAAAGTTCTGCACAAAATTTATAATTGCTCTATGAAATGTTTAAAAAAATCATTTTGTGCGCACTCAAAAATATTATTATGTCAATAGTGTTCCGACACTGACAATTTTTTTAAATAGAATTCGATTTTTTTATTTGGAAACTTTTTCTCTTTACAATCACTTTTTTTAATTCATGTAATTTGATCCAGAAACAAGAGATTCAAATTATGAATTTTGTGTGAAATCTTTTTATCATTTTCGTACTTCCCATAAAAAAATATTACTGTAAAGAAAATCACAAGCTCTACAAAAGTTGCGAAGTAAAAAAATTGTATTTGAAAAAATCGTCCATGACTTCATATTTGCGGATCTTTATCAGCATTTTTCCATGTCTTGTTTTTAGATTAAATGACGCGTAATTCCAAAAAACCCACGTGACGTACAATATTTTTGAGCGCGCCAAAAAGTGTGCAATAATGAACAAAAATCGAGCGATTTCTTTAAAAAACATTTAATAGAGCAATTACGACTTTAGTGCGAAACTTTATCAACACTACATAATATTTATATTTCGCAGTAAAGTTCTATTTCATATTACTTGCAATCTTAGAAGATTTTAAGAATATTAATGTGAAATAGATAATAATTCTACTCATAAAATATAAAAACTCAGTTTACATTCTGAACTCTCGACAAGTTTCGCCGTATTAAGGTGTAAAAACACCATGAGATTATAATCTCAAATTTCTCTACCTCAAAAAATTGTTTTACAATGTTTATTCTCCTCTGTCCTCCCGAGATATGCATGCAACCCCGAACAATTCAAAAATTTAATTTGTAAACTGTATGATAAAAATCCATCTTCCTTTGTCGATTCCATGAGCTTCATTTTATTTGGAACTCTGTCGAACCGCCGCTCTTCTCTCTCCTCTATTTAATGTCTCTCTAATACAAATGAAACATTAGAAGTTCAAACAAATCAAATTTAACAGACCCAATCCGATCTATTTAACCGTACATTCTTTGCCTTTCAGATAAAAAAATATCAACCTAAAAATGGAAAGTTATTCTTCTATTTTAGATGGCAACAGTACTTCTCTTTCTTTTACAGAAGTTTTCGTAAACTACCCTCATATTCCCGAAAATATCCAAGTCATCGTAACAAAATTTCCTTCTTTCACTCTCAACTCTGATTACATTCTCCATTCTATAATTTGCCTACTTACCATTTGGTATTAGAAACTCCTGTCCTCCTTGTTGGAATTTTTGGTTCTCATTCCAACTGGTCGAATTTTAAGTGATACGCAATTGATTATTTTAAAGATTTATAGCACATTTAGTACATCCGTCTCTTCTCCCAGTATCATTGACTTGTATTGCTTCCCTTTTATTGGGTCCCGACTTTTTCTGTTACACTTTTGCCGACATGTATGGTAGTGATAATGTCCATGTAATTACTTAAATCTCTCATTGGAAATCATTTATCTCGCTTACCCCTCAAGCTCGTTGTTCAGAAAATACGATAAAATCTGAACTGGTCAATCTTTGATGAATTTTTCTAATTATCTTCTGTAAATATTATAAATAGCACTGCAGATTGTTTGATTCTTTTCTCTCATCCTTATACCCGTTGCAAATCTATTCATGGTGGGATTCCGCTTGTATTGGATCGATGAGAGCTTGTTGAAACTCCATGGTATCACTTGATGAAACAATGACGCAGGGTAAGGTTTCAAAATGCTTTTATTGTTCTACGACAGTTGTTTCGCCATATAGTAGTTTCATCGGGTAGATGAAGCCACTCGTGATAGTTCATATACCTTAGTGTTTCTCAACATGGGCGATATCGCCCCCTGGTGGGCGATCAACGTCTAAATTGGGCGTTTAATTGACAATGCGTATTTGGGGGGCGATGGTCATTTTGAGAGGGCGAATGCATTTTGAATACCAGCCTGCAGAGATGGCCCAAATTGCCTAAAAATTTGATCAAGATTATACCAAATGTTATTAAACTCTTTGCTAAGATAAAAAAATTTCCAAATTCCGTTGATTTTTAATATAAAAAAACACACACACAAAATTCGCTACATTTTGGAAATTAAACCATCAAAATCAAACAACGCATTCGTAAGTTAAATAATTTATCAAAAAATAAAAAACTTTTTTTATTGATTTTGAATTTGAAAAATTTCGGAATTTGGGCAATTTCCATTGTTTCGACATAAATATTTTTAGTACAATTTAAAACACACTGAATACGTCTTAACATATTAAAATATCATAATCAAAAAAAAATTAAAATTAAAAACGAATGTTTGTTGACTTTGAACTTGGAAATCATTGACTCGACATGATTATCTTTTGATATTTTTTAAACACACTAAATTCTCTACATTCTGGCATTTTAATCATCAAAATAAAATACCTCGTTCGCATATTAAACAATTTTTCTAAATTAAAAACTTGACTTTGTTGAATGGAACATTTTGGATTTTAGCAATTTTCATTGCCTATATATTAATATATTTAATACCACTAAATACTCTGGAGTTCTCTACTGTTTAACATAAAAAATATCAGAATTAAAGAATTAAAAAAAACAGAATTTTAGCAATTTTCATTGATTGGATATGAATATTTCCAAATACTTTTTCAAGCACACTAAAGTCGTTATATTTTGACATTTAAATTTTCAAAATTAAATAACGCGTTCGGAAGTTAAGTAATATTTCAAAATGAAAAACTTATTTTGTTGATTTTTAACTTGAAAAATTTCGGAATTTGGGCAATTTCCATTGTTTCGACATAAATATTTTTAGTACCATTTAAAACACACTGAATACTCTACGTTTTAACATATAAAATATCGTAATCAGAAAATGCGTTCAGCACCTCGGCAATTTTTAAAAATTAAAAACGATTGTTAGTTGACTTTAAACTTGGAAATAATTGACTCGACATGATTATCTTTTGATATTTTTTTAAACACACTAAATTCGCTACACTCTGGCATTTAAATCATCAAAATAAAATACCGCGTTCGCAAATTAAACAATTTTTCTAAATTAAAAACTTGACTTTATTGGAAATGGAACATTTTGGATTTTAGCAATTTTCATTGCCTATACATTAATATATTTAATACCACTTAAAACACTCTGGAGTTCTCTACTACTTAACATACAAAATATCAATCAAAACATGCGGCAATTTAAAAAATCCAAAACGCGATTTTTTTTTCAACTTAAAAAAATAGAATTTTAGCAATTTTCATTGATTGGACATGAATATTTCCAAATACATTTTTCAGGCACACAAAATTCGTTATATTTTGACATTTTAATTAAAAAAAAAAATAAATAACGCGTTCGGAAGTTAAGCAATATTTCAAAATCAAAAACGCGATTTTGTTGATATTGATCTTGAAAAACTTCAGATTTTGGTAATTTTCGTATTTTGGCTTGAATATTTTTTATACTTTCTTAAAACACACTAAATTTTCCATATTTTAGCATATTTATTAATCAAGAAATGCTTTTGGCGCCTCGGAAATTTTAAAAAACCAAAAACGCGAATTTGTTGTCTTTGAATTTGAAGGATTTTGGCAGCTCATTATGAATATTTTTTAATTCCTTTTAAAATAAAAAAAAATTTACATTTTAACAAATAAATCATCATAATCAAAAACACGTTCAATACCTCAGCATTTTTTTTTTGTCAAAAACGCAATTTTTACTTTCTCCGTTACGACGTACGAGAAAGTATTGTGATCGTGATTTTTTTTCAAAACTTTTTTTTACGGAAATATCCGTTTTGGGGTCCCTAGACGCCATTTCAACAATTTCTGGAAAAAAAAATAATTGTGTCTGCGTGTGTGTGTGTGTGTGTGTGTCCGTGCGCGCTGTATCTCAAAACTAATCCAACAATTAACATGAAACTTTGGACATAAGCTTTATTTGACAATTCGAAGAACTGAAAAGCTTTTGGTAAAATTCTGTACGCCGGAAGTGGGTGTTTACCTTAACCGTTTTTTGTTTTTTTCTAATATTTTTTTAAATATGGAAAATTTTACGAAAACATTCAAATAGATTTTGAAGACAACGAAAAAATGAACATGTTTTGTTTGAAAATATTTTTCATAAAATCATTTTTATTGGAGAAAAAAATTTATTATTTTTTTTTTTCATTTTTGGTTTATAATTATGAAACGATAATAGTTACAGCAAATTTACATGATTAATAATTGTAAAGAATGCCAAATTGAACAACTTATAAACAATAAGTTTTTTCGAAATCTCTTTGGTTTCTGAGTAAACTGACTATTAAACTCAACTTACGTGCCACAATTTTAGGTTATGTCGCAGACGAGCGATATAAATTAAAATGCGCAAAAACTACTCCATCAATTAACATCAAACTTTGAACATAAGCCTTATTTGATAATCTAAAGAACTGAAAAGCTTTTGGTAAAATGTCGTACACCGGAAGTGGGTGTTTACCTTAACCGTTTTTTGTTTTTCTCCGATATTTTTTTAAATATGAAAAATACTATAAAATCACTTAAACAAAACTTGAAGACAACAAAGAAATTAACATCTTTTATTTGAAAATATTTTTCGTAAAATGTCTGGTTTTTGAAAAATAATAGTTATTAAATAGCTTTTTTTGTCATTTTTGGTTTATAATTATGAAACAATAATAGTTACAGCAAATTTATTTTAATAATAATTGCAGAGAATGCCAAAATGAACAACTTATAAAGAATAAGTATTTTTCGAAATCTCTTTGGTTTTTAAGTAAACTGACTATTAGAATTTAAAATATAATTTGTCATTTTCATCTTTCATAAAATTGACGTTTTAAACGTCAGTTTCATCCGATTCTACAAAACGCTGTATGTGAATTTAAAACATGATTTGAATTGAAAATAAACCATGAAAGCGTAAATATAAATGATACCACCAAGTCGGAGAAAGTAACATGATGGCCACATCACCATTTTTTGTCAAAAACGCATTTTTTTACGATGGACTTCTCATTGATTTGACATAAATATTTCTTAATATTCTTTTTTTGAAACACATCATTAACCAATTTAAAACACACCAATTTCTCCGATATCAATATCAATATCAAATAAATAGTTCCGATTGCCCTTATAAACCAATCAACTAACCGTTAGGATAGAAAAACAATTAGGGCGACATCTATCGCCGATATACCGCGTGCTACGCTTCAATACGCATTATAGGGAATTGCCATGTAAATTTTCAATTTCAGTTTGTATCTCTATTATTGTATTGAAAAGGTCAGAATAAAATTAGAATCATTCCTTTACCTAATTTCAGAACGTTGTAACATTTTCGGCGATAGATGTCGCCCTAATTGTTTTTCTACCTTAACGGTTCCTTGATTAATTTCTAAACAAGTTCATGCTGAAACTTAAACCTGCCGAGAAGAAAGCTTGCATTCAAAAATGCTTTGTTGGATTTAAAAGACTTCACTAACGAAGACATCTTCGAATGACTCATAGAATATTTGAAGTAATGATACAGGTAAATTAAAATTTCATTTGGGATACTGCAAGTCTAAAATGATTTACTAGACACCCTATAAATACAGTATGGCCCTTGTAATTCTTTGATTTATTTAAAAAATACTTACTACTATTATTTATGTGAAGAAGGCTTGAATTCATCGATGGTTTTTGGTGGCCTTTTGAAGACGAAATCTTTGACCATGCCCCAAATGTATGCGTTTGGAGAGGTGATGGTCTGGCGAATGTGAAGGATAAAGGTAGTCAGTCAGTCGTGAAAGGATTTTGTTTAGAAAATGTCCCTGGAGAAATTGACTGCGGTAGACAAGTTGCCCCGTCCTGCTGAAAAATGATCTCGAAATGCCGTAGATCGGGTATAAAGCTTGTTAAAATTTGTATGTACCACTGCTGATTGAGTGTGAACATTCTCTTCGAAAAAGTACCGATCAATGATTCCGGGTCCCGAAACTGCATACCTGACACTTACTTTTGCACTATGTAAAGACACTTCTTGAACCTTATAAGATCGAGTTGTGCGCTGATTTACATGGTCGAACAAATGAAAATGTGCTTCATCTGAAAACCATACATTTTTCAAAAATTCAGGCTTTTCATACTGAAACGCGAGCCCCCCATTCGATTTTCGGGACTGATCAGAGTTGATCACGCATGTGATCCAGATCATATATGTTAAAGAAAAAATACTGAAACGCGAGAATTCTGGCGCAATATTCCCCTCCACACCGATAATCCCGAGGATGTAACTATTGGTGTACCTGAATCATATACGAAAATGCACTCAGCTCGAGTTTCGATCATTTTCAAAATTAAAATGTCAGCTAATGATCGAAACTCGAGTCACTAAAAAATAAAGTGTGATATTAACAATGGAACTATTTTATTTAAAGTTCCAAAATGTATCACGAAGTTAACGCCTTAACCATCAATCAATTCATATCAAATTATTTCAAAACTAACAAAAACGAATAATTTTGCAAGATATGTTATTGCTTTTTATATTTCCAATACATTAGTTTGATGTTAATTTATCATTACAGGAACTCAGCATGCGCATCTTAAGTTTCGTCTTGGATTTTCGAGGTAAAAATTTTGAAATTACTTAAAAGTTTAAATAAGTATTTAGGGGTTTTGGTATTGAAAAATTCGAAAACTTCGAAACTTCACAGCTTCGATTCTTCTGAAAACTTCGAAACTTCGAATCTTCAAAAAATTCGAAAAAAAAAATAAAAAAATTCATCCTCATCAGATTACGAAGCTTCAACTTATTAGGACCCCTAATAAGAACATCTGCCTGCAAATATAAAAATTAAATGGCGATTCGGGAATTCATTTTCAAGATCATAATTTAAGGGTTGATTAAAATACAATAATATTATTAACAGAAAAGCGCACTGTAATTTCAAAAGTAAAAAATTCAGCGGAAGCATTACTCGTTATTTCTAATTAAACATTTTGAATTTTCATGGTATTGTGAAGGAAGAGTTGGCCAATTTTTTTGGTTAATTTCCAGAGGACCAATTGCAATATTCCGACCGGCCTCGGCGTAAATTGCAACATTTGTCAAGTGACAAATAACAGGATATTCCGAATAATAGCAATTTCATTATGGAATTATTTGTGGAGTAACTATTGTTTCACGTGTCCAATAATATCGCTAAATGCACAAGTAATTGTTGATATTGGGTCGTCCCGACGATGCGATGTAGGTTAATCGTATTTCGAACGATAAGCCCGCTTAGGATTTTATAATTCAAAATCGAGTTATCTAAAAAAAAAACTTATCGCGCGATAACATTAATTAGAATCACATTTACACTTCCTTTTCATTGAGTGCATTTTTTTTACTACGATTAAGTTTTGTTTGTTAAAATAATAATTGGTGAAGAATTATATTTAACGGGCTTGTTAAATAAACATTTCGTCATTCCTATTGAATAAATTTACAAGGAATCAACTTAAGTATAAAAAGGAACATTGTATAGTTTCTATAGATGGATTTCACAAGACCATTTTAATTTCTTTGTAAATTACCGCGATTGTAAATTAAATTCAATTAGTACTACACCTCCTCTTCAGTTTCGACACAAAAGAAAAATTGTTTCTTAAGAAACCGTGCGCTCATTCTATCCGGGCAAAATAGAGGGTAGGTAGGTACACCAGGTGTTCGTCTCCTTTCCAAAAATCGTCATTATTCTCCAAAATTGAATTCGATTCCTTAATACTCATCGTTGAATGGCACAATGGCGGTTTGGGAGGACACCTGGACGGGCGAAATGTAACAAAATTCCACGTTCTGTAAATAGACTTTGTAGTTTTGGAGGTTACGCAAACGGTTTGAGTCAACACGTGTATCAAACCGTTGCCGGTGTGTACAGTGTAACGTCTAAAACGATACACTTGATGTATTTACTTTCATTGAATACATGCTCGCCAATTAATTGCTGGCGGAATATATAATTAGCCATTCATGTTTAATTGATTCATTATGAGTGGTGGTAATTACGTTGCTTAAATTGGTGTTTGTACGAAAAAAATCGTAAGATAAGAATCTATACGAGGAAGACTTGGAAAAAATTGATTAACGACACGACTTTAATTCGCCGTCATTAAATTCATCATCACTACTGTTTGATTACCGATTTATAATTAATTAGGAAGTTTGCATTTGAGGGAAGTTGAATACATAATTTTGTGTAGGTTATAATAAAGATAACGCACCAAAAACATAGAAGAAAACACCTTAATGCCTTAATGCCTAACGCCCGCAAGTCTCGAGGTGAGGACAAAGGAAAAAAAAATATTATTTTTTCATTCATTTACAATCTGTAGACGGTATTATTAACAGTGACTTTCCAACCAAATTTGATGATTCTTTCGGAAAAAAAAACAATTTTGGCTCTACTTTAAGGGAGTAAACTTGGTTTGGAATGATCCCTTTTCGAACCCTTCAACCCTCGAACAAAAAAAAATTACACTTTTTTTAAACACCAATAACTTTGTGCCAAATCGCCGTAGGAACTTCGTTTTTAAGTCCTGCACAGGTAATTGAATACATTTCAATGCCCTTTTGTTGGATCGAGTCGACACATTTTATCCAACTCGGTAGACGTTGCCAAAGTTGGACGTTTTTTGCCCAAAAACGTGTTTTTTGTTCAGAGGTTTAAGGGTTCGAAAAGGGATCATTCCAGTCTGAGTTTACGCTCTTAAAGTAGGGCCAAAAAGAGATTTTTTCCCGAAAGAATCATCAAATTTGATTGAAAAGTCGCTGAGTTATGTGCGAAAAACCTCAAAATGCACTTTTTTTAAACAATCATAACTTGGTGCCAAATCGTCGTAGGAACTTCGTTCTTCGAGTCCTGCATAGGGAATTGATCAAATTTTAATGCCTTTATGGTGGATCAAATCGACACAATTTTTCCAACTCCATAGACATCGTCAAAGTTGAAAATGGATTCCTGAAAAAAAAACAAAAAATTAACGGGGGTGCTAGAGGGGGACGGAAGGGGTTACACTTAAGTATGTATGCATGACTTTAAAGAAGACACTTCAAAGTTTTTTGCTCTTAAAGATTCATCAAAATCGATTGAAAATACGCCGAGTTATGGCGGTTTGAAAATGGTCAAAATTTCACGAATTTGTGATTCATTTTTTTTCCTCCGGTGTATAATAGCAAAAAAATTGGCATGTCAGTTTGATAATTTTAGAAAAATATGGATTTTTCAGACTTTGAACGGCCGTAGCGGCTAAAAAAGAACAAATGTTCAAAGTTTCCTGTTAATTCCTGTGTTCATTTTTAAAATAAAGCGCACACAGACACACAGCCATCAGAAAATGGAGCGAATTTTAGTACAGTTAAAAATATTTTGAAGTTTCTTCTTCCTATCTCGGTTAGTTTACGCCACACGGTAGAATTTTGGAGAAGGTTAATCTTAGAATGCATAAATAAACATAATTATTACTATTTGTATTTACATCTGTTGTCTTCATTACATCTTTCTGAAAATACTATCGACCAAGTTCGTTCTGGCCTGAAGGAATGATTTTATATGTTTCTTTTTATTTTGGGGAATAATGCAAAAAAACGTCCTTACGCATTTTGCTTGCATTTTGAAAAATCATATCTCGTTAAGGGGGCAACAAATCGAAAAATGTTTCAATACAAATATTCTAGGGGGTGCCTTGTTAATATCGGACCGACTTTTTAAGGGCTAAACTGAAGGTAGGGGGCTTGAAATTTGACGAGGGTTTTAAAATTTTTCTAGCTATATTGGTGATGTGGCCATCATGTTACTTTCTCCGACTTGATGGTATCATAGCCATTTATATTTACGTTTTCATGGTTTATTTTCAATTGAAATCATACATCGAGCGTTGTGTAAACTCAGATGAAACTGACGTTTAAAACGTCAAAATTATGAAAGATGGAAAAATTATACTTCAAATTCAAAAACTCAGTTTACTCAAAAACTAAAGGGATTTGGAAAAAAACTTATTCTTTATAAGTTGTTCATTTTAGCATTCTAAAAAGCTTTTGGTAAAATTTCGTACAACGGAAGTGGACGTTTACCTTCACTGTTTTTTGTTTTTTGCCAATATTTTCGTAAATACGAAAAATATCACAAAAACATTTAAACAAACTTTGAAGACAACAAAGAAATTAACATCTTTTGCTTGAAAACATTTTTCATAAAATCATTTTTATTCGAGAAAATAATTTATTATTTTTATTTTTTAAATTTTTTGGTTTATAATTATATAACGATAATAGTTACAAAAAATGTATGTTAATAATAATTGTAAAAAATGCTAAAATAAACAACTTATAAAGAATAAGTTTTTTTCGAAAGTTAGTTTTTGAGTAAATTTTTCCACCTTTCATAATTTTGACGTTGTAAACGTCAGTTTTATCCGAGTCTACGAAACATTCAATGTACATCTAAAATAGGATTTAAATTGAAAATAAACCATGGATGCGTAAATATAAATGAAAAAACCATCAATTCTGAGAAAGTAACATGATGGCCACATCACCATTTTTTTTAATTACATAACTGCTGAACGCGTTGTTAGTTTTTGATTATTTAAACGTAAAAATGTAGCAAATTTAACACATTTAAAAAAATTATTAGAAAATTTTCATCTTAAATCAATTGCCAAAATCGCAAATTTTTAAATCAAACCAAAAAATCGTATTTAAAAAAATCATATAACTGTTGGACGCGTTGTTGGACTTTAAAAATGTAGCGAATTTACCGCTTTTTGAAAAATCATTGGAAAATTTCTACCTTAAATCAACGTATTTGCCAAAATCTCAATTTTTTTAATAAAAACAAAAAATCGTATTTATTATAAATTACGTAACTGTCGAACGCGTCATTAGATTTTGATGATTTAAACTTGAATATGTAGCGAATTTAACACTTTTTGAAAAATCATTGAAAAATTTCCATGTTAAATCAACGCAAATTGCCAAAAACGAAATTTTTTAAGTCAAAACAAAAAAAAATTAATTAGGTAACTGCTAAACGCATTGTGAGATTTTGATTATTTAAACGTGAAAATGTAGCGAAATTAACACATTTTAAAAAATCATTGGAAAATGTTCATCTTAAATCAAAACTAAAACATCTGATTTTTTTAAATCATATAACTGTTGATCGCGTTGTTGGATTTTGATTTTTTAAATTTGAAATTATAGCGAATTTATCACTTTTTGAAAAGTTATTGGAAAATTTCCCCCTTAAATCAATGCAAATTGCCAAAGTCGTAAATTTTTAAATAAAAAAAAAGAAATCGTATTTTTAAAAAATGATATAACTGTTGAGCGCGTTGTTAGATTTTGATGATTTAATCGTGAAAATGGAGGAAATTTAATACGTTTTGAAAAATCATTGTAAAATTTCCACCTTAAATCAACGCTAATTGCCAAAATCTCTTTTTTTTTAAATCAAAACAAAAAATCGTATTTTTTTATAAATAAATAAAGAAATAAAAGTAAATAAATAATTAAATAAAGGAACTTCGTAAGCGATTAAATCGGTAATTGGGTGGATTATTTTCATGAAAAAATTTTTCATCAACTTCTTCGTCAGTGTAAAAAAAGTGTTTCAAAAATCGATTAAAAAACTTTTGGAATTTTTTTAGGGTTTAAGTGGCCTAGAATCACCTTGAAAAATATTGGTCAAATGTGTAATTGGGTAGACTATTTTCATGATTTTTTTTCAGAATTTTTCATCAACTCGTTCGTCAGTAAAAAAATAATTAAAAAAAAATCGATTTACAAACTTTTGGAATTTTTCCAGTAACTAAATGACCTTGAATGACTTTGGGAAAAATTGGTCAAATGGGTAATTGGGTGGACTATTTTAATGATTTTTTCAGAATTTTTCATCCACTCGTTGGTCACTACAAAAATAATGATTAAAAATCGATTTAAAAAGTTATGTTGAATGACCTTGGAAAAAAATGGTCTTGGGTGGACTATTTTCATAAATTTTTTCAGAATTTTTTATCCACTCCTTCGTGAGTAAAAGAATAATGTTTATAAAACCAATTAAAAAACTTTTGGATTTTATTTTCATTATGGTCGGTCTATATGACCTTGAATTACTTTGGAAAAAACTGGCCAAATTGAGCAATTCATATGAGACTTTGAACATAAGTCTTATTTGATAATCCGAAGAACTGAAAAGCTTTCGGTAAAATTTCGTACACCGGAAATGGGCTTTTTGTTTTCTTCCAATATTTTTTTAAATATAAAAAATATCACAAAAACATTGAAACAAATATTGAAGACAACAAAAAAATGAACAAGTCTTGTTTGAAAATATTTTTCGTAAAATCATTGCTATTCGAGAAATTTGTTTTTTTCATTTTTGGTTTATAATTATGAAACGGTAACAGTTACAGCAAATTTATGTTAATAATAATTGTAGAGCATACCAAAATGAACAACTTATAAAGAATAAGTTTCTTTCGAAATCTCTTTGGTTTTTGAGTAAACTGACCATTTTCATCTTTAATAATTTTGACGTTTTAAACGTCAGTTTCATCCGAGTTTACAAAACGCTCGATGTACATTTAAAATATGATTTAAATTTAAAATAAAACATGAAAGCGTAAATATAAATGACTATCATCAAGTCGGAGAAAGTAACATAATGGCCACATCACCATTTTTTCCAGAAATTGTTGAAATGGCATCTAGGGACCCCAAAACGGATATTTCCGTAAAAACATTTTTTGAAAAAAAAATCACGATCACCATACTTTCTCGTACTTCGTAACGGAGAAAGTAAAAAGAGCTTGTTTATAATAATTAATATTTATCTCAATGCGAGATCACATCTGAATAATAGTTTAATCTCCTGTAGTACAGCACGGATTAATTTATAAGTAATCATACGTAGTACCAGGCTCTATTTTTAGGAATTCAATTTAGGTTAAATTGTTTTATCTCGTTCCTTATCAAAAGATATCACCAGTAAGAAAATAAACACAAAATTCAGTGGGACCCATTCGTGTCCTTTGTTAAAATATTTGAGTACCATTGCCCAATGTGAACAGAGCGATTATTGTAAGGATACGTTCTAAACACTTCCTTGTGCATAGTGCCAACTTAGAATTATTCTGCAACTGCAATATACGTATTTGATTAATACTGCACAAGAAAATAAATTTTCTTGTTTTCTTAAATTTTTTTTTATGTAAAGGTATTCAAGTTTTATGTGTTATCAAATAAAGAAGTGTCTTGCCATTAAAAAAATGAAAGGTATTCCTTGCGCTTTTGTTTATAGCAAAAAATAAAATTGATATCTCCAAGGTGGTAGATAAGTAAGTGATTTCAAACTTTTTCTCTAGAGTGGATATTTACTTAGATGTATAGCATATTCCATGCGTTCGTCTAGTGAGTAGAGCTCCTGCTCACGGGCCTCGTGGTCGTGGGTTCGAATCCCATCCGGACGGTCACTTTTTCGGAATGAAGAAGTGGCCGTCCGGGTCCATGGATGTTCAGTGTATGTCCCCCCCCCATCGTTATATAATTAATAATGATTATATATAAATAAATATTCAGAAATCAATACGGAATAGTTAAATGATACCTCTGGCAGAATGGACCAGCTTCCATGCCAAAAAAAAATAGCATATTCCATACTTTTCGGACACACTGTATAATTTTAAGAAGTACAACACCGGACACACTGTATAATTTTAAGAAATACAACACCGGACATTCATAAACTCATACGGTAATTTTTCATTCAGAAAATTCCGTCCGTGATTTTCTCAACGAAAGAGAAAGGAACTGTATTTTGTAATAATCAATAGTAGTGTTAATTAAAAAAAAACATTGAATGAAACAACCGTGTGGTAATTATTAGCTATAAATTTTCTTTAAAGTATAAAAAAATTGGTTCACTTATTCTGATGTTAATTGGTTGGAAAATTATTGTGTAACATGTTGAATGGAACGGATTATGAAGATATTTCAATAATGAATTATGTAACGGCGCCCTTTAAACAATTATCCAGAAGTGCCCGGCGGCAATTTTCGAGTTTTACGGTCCGACCGTAAACTGTTACAAAACAGCAATAAATTTGGCCATTAGTATGGTTTTTACAGCCTTTATAAACCCAGTACACTTGCACCTTACACACCCACAAAAAATAATAATTCATAAAAATGATACCTATTACCATTCTTATGCAAATGATTTGTATATCCGCTGTTACTTTATCTGATCAGAAAAAAATGCAATTTGAGATGTACACTAATCACTAGATTTACTCAATGTAAATACACGGTGTGGAAAGAAAGGAAATATAATCCTTTTTTCTCGTTAATTTACATGAATTTTTAACCATATTATCATTATAAAGCTGATTTACAGTTCTATACAATGACATAAAAATATACAGAGTGTTCCATTAAAAATGCAACTTTCTGTCATAACTCTTAAATTAAAAGTCAAAATAAAAAAAAAATCTGCGACAACTCAAATAATGTTTTTTTGCATTTCTTACAGTCGTACTTTAAAATGGCCAAAAATTGAAAAACGCCCGATATCTTCCAAACTAATAAAGTTAGCCTTGATCTGTTCATAAAAAGAGGTCATAACGTGTATATCAGATTTTTTCTAACTCTTAAGATTACCGAGATAGCCTATAAAATCATCGGATTTGGGCCACCGGGTACACAGCTGAAGAATCTCGCCATCGACAAATCGCCTAACTACTACTAATTCACATTTCTCAACATTAGCTTAGAACAACTACTATATTGTATTATAAAATTCTACACACACACTATATGGATTGATTCGTGTAGCTTAACGGTAAAATTTTCTTAGCAAATTTGCGGAATAAATCAGCGTCGAGCGCTTATCTATTTGGCAAACTTTAGCGCGCCATAGTAAAACCGAAAATCCTGTTAGATGACTGTTTGAATACGCCCGCCCGCTGACATTTCTCACCGAATTTCGTTCATTTACATTTCGACTTCTAATCTTATCGAAGGGAACGACTACTTATCTATAAACAGTACGTACGCACAAAAAAAAATTCAACCGTGTGCACAGTTCCTTCACCCAGTTGATTCCCCACCATACGATTCTCGTTCCGAAGGTTGTTTTATTATAATTTTTAATAAGTGTACGATTTTATGCCATTATTACGGCGGATATAACGAAATTATTGCCAAGGACAACAGTGCTCCGATTTACACCGATGATTACAGATCTTCTGATATGAATATATTATCAGTTACTTAATTGCGAAAATTAAGATTCTAGGAGCTTTCGGTTACAAAACTTGCAAGTTATGGGTAGAATAATGCAGAAACATGGTAAAGTTATATTCGCATCTGTATACGTAATGTTGACATTACTGACGTTTTAGAGGTTGGGAAGTGTGACATTACTGACCGGCAGGAACATTTAATTTTTAGTAGTAACTACAACATGGGTATTTTAAATGGCATATTCCGACTATATTGAAAAATGTCATCAGAAAACTTGAACAAATACAGGATGTTCCATTAAAAAAAATGTTTGTTTTTGTTATACCGCAAAATTGAGACACCTTGCATGTCTGTAAATAATTTTACGGCATAAAGATTTTTAAACCATTTGTACGAAACATATTTTCTTTTTTTCCCGGGAAATGCGCTAGGAAAGCCCGACGCACTGTTGCATGACCCTGTATATTAAATGTAACGTTATTATAAATGTAACTAACAAGTAAGATTTACATCTTATTTAATTACATTAATTATTTACATTTAATAATAATAATAACACACGACTTAATTTCTTCGATTTTAATTAATAACACAATACTTTAAAATCCCAAGAAAAGTCTAGACTTTAGAGCCTCATAGTAACACTCACTGTTCTTACACCTATAGCCTGTTCACGGAAAATGCAGTCGGTGTAAGCGCAAGCACGTGAGCAGTGCGATTGTACAGGGTCGTCGTCCGCGCTCGCTCACAATCGGCATGTACAAAATGCACGGCGCGCTCTCGATATCGATGGGCACAAAATACAAACTGAATTCGGTGTGATCCGGCGAGAACTGGTATTACTTACCGAACTAATCGTAAGCACGCAGCTGGCGTTGTTTACACCGACTGTATATTTTCCGTGCACAGACTATAACCTAATTTCTAATTTATCCTGATCATTATCAGTCCCAAGCCAAGTGAAGGTGTTCGGGGTGTTCAGCACCTGGGCAGTAGGTCCTGGTAGCGGCAGGCCTTCAGAGGCGCCAATGCTAATAGAGCACCAAATTTTTTGGTGCTTGCAAACAATTTTTTTTAAATCGGCGCCCAGAAAATATCAATTTTTTTTTTTTAAGAGAGACAATACATTTATTGAGACAATTTTACAAATGATCTCAACAGGCAATTGACCAGAGGTCTTTCAGCCTTTTTTTAAATTTCTTTTTTAATTATTTCGTATATTGTTTTCGCGATATTTTTCGAATTCAAAACTTAGATGGAAATGTCAATTTTTCCAACCATTTTGTAAAAATATCCGTCTGTCTATTTGCAGCGAAAAACTTTAAAATATTTTTAAATGATACTTTGAATCTCAGCTTTATTTGAGTCTGTAGAACTGAAAAGCTTTAAGTAAACTTAAGTAAACTTGATAAATATTACAGTATCCTTTTTTATAAAAAATGTTGAAGATAATGAAGAACAGGATTTCGTTCGTTAAAAAATGTATTTCATAAACTGTGGTGCAGGGAATTTAACAATCACCAATAAATAAGTGTTGTTATTTTGTTTCCTGCAGGGGTGCGACTGTTGTTTTTTTATTATCGCAAAAATACATTAATTCTGAGTATATTTAGAGATTTTGAAGCTAATTGCTAGCGTGATAAATTTGTAAGAATTTTTTAAATCTTGAGATGCAATTTTTTCTACTGCAATTCTTGTTTAGAGTGTTGCCATTTTGTTTCCTGCTGAGATGCGACTGTTGTTTTTTATTATCGCAAAAATACATTAATTTCTGAGTATATTTGGACATTTTGAAGCTAATTGCTAGCGTGATACATTTTTAAGAATTTTTTAAATCTTGAGATACAATTTTTTCTGCTGCAATTCTTGTTTAGAGTATTGCCATTTTGTTTCCTGCTGGGGTGCAACTGTTGTTTTTTTAATATCGCTAAAATACATTAAATCTGAGTATAGTTAGAGATTTTGAAGCTAATTCCTAGCGTGATAAATTTTTAAGAATTTTTTAAATCGTGATATGCAATTTTTTCTATTGCAATTCTTGTTTGGAGTCTCGCCATTTTGTTTCCGGCTGGGGTGCGACGGTTCTTTTTATTATCGCAAAAATACAATAATTCTGAGTATATTTGAAGATTTGAAGTTAATTCCTAGCGTGATCATTTTTTTAAGAATTTTTTAAATCGTGAGATTCAATTTTTCTGCTGCAATTCTTCTTTAGAGTGTTGCCATTTTGTTTCCTGCTGGGGTGCCACTGTTGTTTTTTTCATTATCGCAAAAATACATTAATTCTGAGTATATTTGGAGATTTTGAAACTTATTCCTTGCTTGATACATTTTTAAGAATTTTTTAAATCGTGAGATGCAATTTTTTCTACTGCAATTCTTGTTTAAAGTGTTGCCATTTTGTTTCCTGCTGGGGTGCGACTGTTGTTTTTTTATTATCGAAAAAATACATTAATTTCTGAGTATATTTGGAGATTTTGAAGCTTATTCCTAGCGTAATAAATTTTTAAGAATTTTTTAAATCTTGAGATGTAATTTTTCTGCTGCAATTCTTGTTTAGAGTGTTGCCATTTTGTTTCCAGCTGGGGTGCGACTGTTGTTTTTTTATTACAGCAAAAATACATTAATTCTGAGTATATTTGAAGGTTTTGAAGCTTATTCCTACCGTGATAAATTTTTAAGAATTTTTTAAATCTTGAGATGTAATTTTTTCTACTACAATTCTTGTTTAGAGTGTTGCCATTTTGTTTCCTGCTGGGGTGCGACTGTTGTTTTTTTTATTATCGCAAAAATACATTAAATCTGAGTATATTTAGGGATTTTGGAGCTAATTCCTGGTGTGATAAATTTTTAAGAATTTTTTAAATCTTGAGATGCAATTTTTTCTACTGCAATTCTTGTTTAGAGTGTTGCCATTTTGTTTCCTGCTGGCGTGCGACTGTTGTTTTTTTATTATCGCTAAAATACATTAATTGTGAGTGTATTTGGAGATTTTGAAGTTAATGCCTAGCATGATAAATTTTTAAGAATTTTTTAAATCTTGAGATGCAATTTTTCTACTGCAATTCTTGTTTAGAGTGTTGCCATTTTGTTTCCTGCTGGCGTGCGACTGTTGTTTTTTTATTATCGCTAAAATACATTAATTGTGTATTTGGAGATTTTGAAGTTAATGCCTAGCATGATAAATTTTTAAGAATTTTTTAAATCTTGAGATGCAGTTTTTCTGCTGCAATTCTTGTTTAGAGTGTTGCAATTTTGTTTCCTGCTGAGATGCGACCGTTGTTTTTTATTATCGCAAAAATACATTAATTCTGAGTATATTTGGAGATTTTGAAGCTAATCGCTAGCATGATAAATTTTTAAGAATTTTTTAAATCTTGAGATGTAATTTTTTCTACTACAATTCTTGTTTAGAGTGTTGCCATTTTGTTTCAAGCTGGGGTGCGACTGTTGTTTTTTTATTATTGCAAAAATACATTAATTCTGAGTATATTTGAAGATTTTGAAGTTAATTCCTAGCGTGATCATTTTTTTAAGAATTTTTTAAATCGTGAGATTCAATTTTTAATAATAATAATAATAATAATACATTTATTAACGGGACATCGCCCTTGAAAAATACAAAATAACTAAAATATACATTTCTATGAAGTAATGTAATCTTAATCTAAAAATATACAACATTATTTGGCTATATGCACCAGGTCGAGTGTGAACAAGTAATACTTAAAAGCTACTAAGTTTTTAGAATATAAATTAAATCCCTTAAACACTTGTAGTTTATTGACTAATTTCGATGCTCTTGTAAGTGGTTCATGAAGTCCATAGTTGGTACGGTGATGTGGAATATTAAATGCAGCCACACTACGCGTAGTTGGTCCGACAGTTCTAATATTAAAAGACAGGCCTGATATCAATTCCGAACACGAAATAAAGTTATTAACAATTTTAAAGATAAACACTAAGTCACCCACGTGACGCCTAAAGACTAATGATTGCATCTTAAGAGATACTGTTAAATTCGTATAGCTCAATGATTCTATTGGAATATGCATTCTGTAAGCAACAATTCTTAAGAATTTATTTTGAACTTTGTCCAAATACTTAATTAGATATTCTTGATGTGGCGTCCAAACCATAGTAGCATATTCAAGTCTCGATCTTACCAATGAGCAGTACAATATTTTAATTGATTCCACAGACAAATCTTTCCCTGTTCTAGATACATACCCGAGTAATTTTAAACATGTATTGACGGTTTTATTAATGTGGAGTTTAAACGTTAGCCTAGTATCAAATGTTACTCCTAAATCATCAATCTCCGACACTCTCTGTACCACCTTAGAATCCAACTTGTATTGCCATGAATTTGTTTGCCGTTTACGCGAAAAAGAGATGATTTTGCATTTTTTAATATTCAAATATAACTTATTATCGTAACACCAGTCGGTAAGACGATTTAAATCAGTTTGAATCATTGAATAGTCGTGATAATCGTTTACCACAGAAAATAACTTTAAATCGTCGGCATACATTAACATCTTACAATGTTGAAAACAATTTGCAATGTCATTTATAAATAGCAAGAACAAAATTGGTCCTATGTGTGACCCCTGGGGTACACCAGAAGTCACCTTTATTATCTTGGAGAGGTTATTGTTGATGCGAACTTGCTGTGTTCTATTAGTGATAAAACTAATTATCCATTCAATTACAGATTCATTTAATTCTAAATTTCGCAATTTGTATATTAAAACAGAATGAGAGACCCGGTCAAAGGCCTTCTCAAAGTCGGTATATATGGCGTCAACTTGACCTTGATTTTCAATGACTAGTAATAGGTATCGTTGAAAGAGAATTAAGTTAGAAGTCGTTGATCTTCCACTAAAAAACCCATGCTGTTCTTCTGCAATTATATTCTTACATATCCAAATCAACTGTTTTGAATGAATTTTATCTAATAATTTCGGTATAGCTGATTGAATACAAACGCCTCTATAATTCGTTACATCAGTACGGTCACCATTTTTATGAATTGGCGTTACAAAACTGTTTTTCCAGCAGTCAGGAACACAGCACTCGATAATAGATTTTTGAAATAAATATGTAATGGGGTATGTAAGAGTAAAAATGCAATTCTTCAAAAATACATTAGGCAATTCATCTGGGCCACAAGACGATGTGGGATCTAAGTCTTCAATTTCTTTAAAAACAGTTGCAAAATCAACTTTGAAAGTTAATGACGAGTCAACAAGAGAATTAAAATCGGATGTGGTAGGACTATGTATATTATCACAGTAAACAGTAGAAAAGTGATCTGCAAAGAGATCAGCGCATTGCTGTGCGTTAATACTGACTTTTTCATTTAAGTGCATTTCTGCTGGAAAACCATTTTTCTGTTTCAAAACATTAGCAAACTTCCAAAATTCTTTAGGCTTATGTTTTAAGTTTAGCTCCACTCTGTTAATGTATTGCTTATATAACTCATTACTGAGTTGTTTACATTTTGCCCGAAGTTCTTGAAAGCAAATGAAGTGTGCCTGTTCATTAGATTGTTTATAAAGTTTGTGCGCTTGTTTCTTTTGGTTGACTGAGTTTATTAATTGCGCGTTGAACCATTTTGGAAATTTATTTTCATGTATGATTTTCATTGGAACGTAAGACGCTACGGCTGCTTGAATGATATCATAAAACGCATTTACAGCTTCAGCTATACACGAACACGTAGATATTAAGTTATACCAGTCAAATGATGCGATAAAATTATTAATAGCAAAATAGTCCGCATTGTTAAAATCATATCGCACAATTTTTGATGTTAGATTAACACAGTAATGGTTACAGATTATTTCAATTGAGTAGGCGATGTGATGATGTGAGTTGTCGTCCAGTAGATCTTCGGCTATGCAGACTTGTGTAGCTTCCTTCTGTCCAAACACCAGATCCAGAAAATTTCCTTGCGCATTAGGATAACAATTTAATTGAGATAGATTTAAAAATCCGGCTGTATCAATCACAATCTTCGCCTTGTCGCTTGAGTTTCCTGATGTAGTAGCTCCAAATTCGTCATTGTCCCATTTATCCGATGGTAGGTTGTAGTCACCGCAGATTAATATTTTGTCAACCGAATAATTTTCAATAATGTGCTCAATAGCTGCGCAATGAGATTCATATTTCTCTATAGGACTACCTGGAGGTAGGTAAACGCCACCCACTATATAACTTTGTTGGTGGATTATAATTTTAATAAAAATATGTTCAACATCATTATTATTATTCAATAAAACGTTGGCTTGAAGAACTTTCTTAACTCCAATCATTACACCACCACCGGATTTTTTAGCACTTGTTAATAGGGAACGGTCCTTCCTGAATATATCATATTTTGTTAGCCTAAATTCATTATTTGATATATTATCACTTAACCATGTTTCCGAAATAATAAATATGTCATAATCATTTAATAATACGTTCTTAGAAAAAGTACTAAGTTTTGTATTCATTCCTCCAATATTTTGATAATAAATATTTATATTTTTACGTTTTTTGACGCCGGGCCGTTAGTGTTTACTATTTTGGGGCATCCATTAATGTATCGAATTGTTAAATTTTCCCCTTTGCTTTTACGTCGCTCCAGTTCTTCTCGTAAGTCGTTCAACTGTGACTGCTGCGCTTTAGTTAAGTCAGATTTAATCTTTATATTTGAAGGTAAATGTTCCTGATTTAATTTGAGAACTTGTAATGCACTGGTTTTGTTCTCAAATACAATTTTGGTAGGTCTAGGATTGGTGCTTTTTTTGCCCAATCTAATAACTTTGATGCAATTTTTTCTATTGCTATTTTTCTGCTGCAATTCTTGTTTAGAGTGTTGCCATTTTGTTTCCTACTGGGGTGCGACTATTGTTTTTTTTATTATCGCAAAAATACATTAAATCTAAGTATATTTAGAGATTTTGAAGCTAATTGCTAACGTGATAAATTTTTAAGAATTTTTTAAATCTTGAGATGCAATTTTTCTGCTGCAATTCTTGTTTAGAGTGTTGCAATTTTGTTTCCTGCTGAGATGCGACCGTTGTTTTTTATTATCGCAAAAATACATTAATTCTGAGTATATTTGGAGATTTTGAAGCTAATCGCTAGCATGATAAATTTTTAAGAATTTTTTAAATCTTGAGATGTAATTTTTTCTACTACAAGTCTTGTTTAGAGTGTTGCCATTTTGTTTCAAGCTGGGGTGCGACTGTTGTTTTTTTATTATTGCAAAAATACATTAATTCTGAGTATATTTGAAGATTTTGAAGCTTATTCCTAGCGTGATAAATTTTTAAGAATTTTTTAAATCTTGAGATGCAATTTTTTCTACTGCAATTCTTGTTTAGAGTGTTGCCATTTTGTTTCCTGCTGGGGTGCGACTGTTGTTTTTTTATTATCGCAAAAATACATTAAATTTGAGTATATTTAGAGATTTTGAAGCTAATTCCTAGCGTGATAAATTTTTAAGAATTTTTTAAATCTTGAGATGTAATTTTTTCTACTGCAATTCTTGTTTAGAGTGTTGCCATTTTGTTTCCTGGTGGGGTGCGACTGTTGTTTTTTTTATTATCGCAAAAATACATTAATTCTGAGTATATTTGGAGATTTTGAAGCTAATTGCTAGCGTGATAAATTTTTAAGAATTTTTTAAATCTTGAGATGCAATTTTTTCTATTGCTATTCTTGTTTGGAGTCTCGCCATTTTGTTTCCGGCTGGGGTGCGACGGTTCTTTTTTATTATCGCAAAAATACATTAATTCTGAGTATATATGAAGATTTTGAAGTTAATTCCTAGGGTGATCATTTTTTAAAGAATTTTTTAAATCGCGAGATTCAATTTTTCTGCTGCAATTCTTGTTTAGAGTGTTGCCATTTTGTTTCCTGCTGGGGTGCGACTGCTGTTTTTTTTATCATCGCAAAAATACATTAATTCTGAAAAGTTTTAGGTAAACTTATGAAAAATTAAGGTGGGTGTTAACCTTAACCATTCAATATTTTTTCCAAAACAAATAAATAAGGATTTTTTAAGGTTATGTTTAAGTTAATTTGAGGGGTGATGGGTGAGCCTTATCCCACCTTCCAAACAAGTGAGCCTACGCGAGGGTTTCACAGGTAGAAAACCCAGAATTGATCATCAAAATGTTTTGTTTCTCTTTCATAAATTAATTCGTTTGAGTTATGTTTTACAAGGTAGATTGCAGGATAGTCCCCACCCACCTCCTTTAGTATCCTATTAAACATAACCTACAAAAGTATGTTTTATTTAATATAGTGTCTATGGGCGCGTTCATCAGACAAAACCGTTGGGGAATTTTCTGATGAACGCATTGTTGATCGTGAACAAGTTCGTACAGCGGTCGCCATTTTCCCAAGCGTACAAATTAGACGGATTGGATATCGAATTAGGCGTTGGAGTTGTAAGTCATGGAAATTAACAGTCTTATGATAAAAATATAATTTATGATGTAACTGAAATTGAGAAAATGTACGAATTGCTGGTAGGTAAGAATGTAAATGCTTTTGTGTAAATGGCTTAATTCAAATTATATTAAAAGTACACTACAATAAGAATGGCTGAAGTAGCGTTCAACTTTCAGTGTAAATGAAAATAAACATTTTGTGAGTTGAAAATTCTCATTTCATTAGCGATGTTGGAAATTTAACAGCTTCCAATGAAAATTAGTTTTTAGGTTATGTTTAGGAGGGTACAAAAGGCGATGGGTGGACCCTATCCTACCCTCCAAGCAGAAGAACCTTCACGAGGGTTAGGTTAGATGGAAAACCCTGAATTAATTATCAAAATTTGTTTTTTTTTCCTTCATAAATTAATTAATTTGTAGAAATCTTGGATTATGTTATACTGGTTGAACTGTAGGATGAAATCCACCCACCACTAGCATCAAATTAAACATAACCTACAAACCTATGTTTTATTTAATATAATTTCTGTCATGTCATCAATGAAATTTAACATCTATCAATAAAAAAAATAGTTATGTTGTAGGTGGCACCTATATTACCCTCCAAACAGAAGATCGTACGTGAGGGTTTTACAGGTGGAAAATCATGAATTAATTATCAAAATGTTGGCATTCTACACTGGTGGTAAAAAAAATCAACACTTGAAATTCGTGAAATTTCGACCATTTTCAAACCGCCATAACTCAGCGTATTTTCGATCGATTTTGATGAATCTTTAAGGACAAAAAACTTTGAACTGTCTTCTTTAAAGTCATGCATGCGAACTTAAACGTAACCCCTTCCGCCCCTCTCTGGCACCCCTGTGAAAAAAATGTTTTTTCAGGGAACCATGTCCAACTTTGACAATGTCTACGGAGTTGGAAAAATTTTGTCGACTCGATCCACCATAAAGACATTAAAATTTGATCAATTCCCTACGCAGAAAGCGAAGAACGAAGTTCCTACGACGATTTGGCACCAAGTTATGGGTGTTTGAAAAAAAAGTGCATTTTGAGTTTTTTCGCTTCGGGAAAAAATCTCATTTTGGCCCTGCTTTAAAGGGGTAAACTCAGATTGGAATGATCCCTTTTTGAACCCTTCAACCCCCGAACAAAAAACAAGTTTTTGGGCAAAAAAAACGTCCAATTTTGGCAACGTATACCGAGTTGGATAAAATGTGTCGACTCGATCCACCAAAAAGGCATTGAAATGTGTTCAATTACCTGTGCAGGATTAAATTTTTCTGCCATTGTGGTGAAATTTCCCGTCGATTTTTTTTGCGCATGCTACAGCTTGTCAAAGTTGGACAATTTTTTACATAAAAACCATTTTTTTTTTCATCGCGTTGTTACGGGGGGTGGGTTGGACTTGGGGTCAAAATCAACTACACATTCTTAAAGATAAAACTTGAATTTTTCCCAAACTGAAAGATTCATCGATTTTCGACCAAATTGAACCAAGTTACGACGGTTTGAAAAATCGAGTTTTTTCGCGATTTTTCGAGTGGCCCTTTTTTTTGACGCTGAGTGTATTTGGAGGCCTTTAATTTTCTAGCCTTATGAATAGTTTACTTGAAATGCTTACGCCAGGGGCAATAAGCCAACGCTGCGATTTCGTGTAGCTTGGGGTTCTTCTCTATTCAAACGTGAAAAATTAATATTCATGAATACACAAATTATCTTGTTATGGTATTATAATTAAATTAAAAATATATAACATAGAGAGAAAATAGTTATAATTAATAATGATACTCTTTATTTTGACATACCCTATGTCGCATAAATACAGTAAACTTTTTAACTTTTTATTAATCCTACAAAAAATTCTTCATAGAAAGTTTTGTATTGACGCGAAAATCAAAAGATGCTCGAGTCCAAAATCATCTGAAATTTTATAGAAGTTCAAGTAAGATCATTTCTTCCTGAATTGATTTTCATTTTGGCTTAATGTGCGACTAAAAAATATAAGGAATATTAGGGGGAGCAGAGATTACATCATGCCTGAGAACCAGAGAGGCCAGTTACTTCGCAACGGAGAAAGTAAAAGATATACATTTGTTTCAATTTAGTCCGTAATTCTCGAAATCAACCCATAAATGAGAAATATTCTATCATGAGGATGTTTGCAACTATTTAGTCTTTTCAATATACACAGTGCAGTTTAAATACAATTTATGGACCATAAATAAGTAGATATTATAAGGATTCTTCCACAATATATTAACATGGTTTAAATAAGTCCCATCAATTAATCCACGCCAAATTTTCACACCAGTGTACAATTTCCAGCCCCCCGAAAACAGATAAATCTCACTCGAACAAGCCGAGGGAGGATTTTCGTAAATAGACTACATTCACTATTAATAATTACTCTATTTAATCAATTATCCAATTCGATAGTAATTCACGATCACCCTCCGGTCCAATTAAGATCAAATTCCAAAACTGCCCCCCCCCCCCCGATTAAAATTTGAAGGATGCCAAAACGTAAACACTAATTGTCGGACGGTTTCCACGAAACAATAAAGTTTACCTGATTTGCATAATAGACGCAGGTTAAGTGACACTTCGGTTCCAAAATTTAATAATCTCTCCAAGGACCCTAAGATTCTTTTATTCTGGGGGGGTGTTTATGTTTTTATTGCGCTGAAGGGCAGGTGCGCCGTTGTTTGCTTTTGCGGCAGGTGTATTTGAAATTTATGAATGTAATATTCAAGGTTACGAAATTATATTACAGTTTAGTTATAAATATTTGAATAATCGTTAAAATCGCATTTTGTGTAGCTTAATATAATTCAATAAGAGCATATAAATAATCTATGTATAAACACATTTCAAAATTCTTATAAATCCCTATTACAAAATATAATGTGTATAAATAAATTTTATCCACATAAAACTAATCCTGATTTACTGTGCCATGTGCTGTTAAGTAGTGACAAATCCCCTGCCCCAATTTTAACGCCATATTTACACCATAAAATTTGTTGACGGTTATTTATTGTATAATCCAATTATTATACATTGTACTTGGTATTAAGGCGACTACTCGAAAAACGATTTTCGAAAATGAATTTATGCGGTCATTAGGTCCGTCCCTTCCTGTCCTTCGCAATTAATGTAACGTTTTCTTTTATTCCTTCGCCATTTCGACTTCCGATTATAATTTTCCACTCTTACAAAACTCCAGGTATATATGTACTAATGTCTTTTCGGGATCGCCCATCCGTGTCGAGGATATGGATTATTTCGTACGTTGAAAGGTGAACCCCGGCGGGGTACCAAGGGTTTTTGGAAATGCTTTGTGTTGTTGGTAATGCGTGTATTGTATGAAGGATATATTTTCTTCGAGAACTCTAAGCTGTTTTCTTTGCGAATTGCATTTAGGCTTTGGAATTTTATGAACAACATTGAGTTTTTCTTTGGGTCTCAGGATTTTGGCAAAATAACAATTTGTACTTTGTAGGTATGTAAAGTAGAGTTTATTTTCAATAAGACATGGTAGCCGTGTATTACAAACGTTAGATGGTTAAAATTAGAACAAATAAAGATACTTAAAAAATTAAAATTTAAAATTTAGTATAAAATAATATAAATTCAATAAAACGAAATGTAGCCTGAATATATGAATATTCAACCTGTTGGTAACTCTTAATGACTTAATTTTGCTTGCAGAGTTATTCAGGCTACATTTCGTTTTATTCAATTTATTTAATGCTTTCTGCAACAAGTAAGGTTGTTTCTAATTTGTTTATAAAATAATATGTTTTTTTATAAGGAATTTCTTTAATTGTGTTTAGGATCGTTTACATGGATTATTTCTCCCCGTAAGGCAATGTTATATTGATGAATTTATCACTTATTTTTGAAGAAAATTAAAGAACCTGAAAAATATCACCAAAAAAACACTAATATCATTAAATCGAAGTAAGTAACATGATTTCTTCGATTTAATGATATTAAAGTTTCTAGTGATGTTTTCATACTTATGAATTTTCTTCAGAAAGAAGTGACGCATTCGTTATAAATTATCCATTTTGGCACTCTCTATAATTATTGTTAATGATGTAAATTTGATGTTACTATAAACATTTCATAACCATAGATGTAAATCTACAAAAATTTTAATTTAAAAAAAAATTTATCAAAAAAATTACGAGATACATTTTTTAACAAATTAAGTTAAATTTTTTGTTGCCTACGATATTTGTAAAAATGATTTTTCTAATTCTATACATAAGCTAATATTAAAAAAAAAACTGTTAAGATACCACTTTCCACCCACAGAATTCTAACAAATTCTTCGCAGTTCTTCGGATTGTCAAATAAAACTTTTGTTTAAAGTTTAATTTGAAAATAATGAGTAGTGTTTTAAATACGGGCAGGCAAACAGACAGACATTTTTCAAAAATACTAGGAATCCTCTAAAAATGTTTATTTCCGAATTCGAAAAAATCACAATAACAATACTTTCTCGAACTTGGTCATGTACATATATCATGTAACTTTTTGCAACTGGTGACATTTTTCAGATCTTCTGCATAATTTCAAGCAGATAGATTTGCAAATTATATTTATAATTTAATACGTTATTCATGAGATTAATTAAATATTTTCAAGTTAGAAAGAAACTAATTAACGGATAATAGTTTTTCTATTTATTTACGTAGTTTTGGGCGGAGCAAAATCCAAAATACAAAACAAGGTTGTTAGTATCGTTTACAGATTACAGCGTTTTCCTACAATTTTCACTATTTTCTATAAATGTTATAAAAAACGGAGATAAAACATTTTGGAATTACACTAATTGGAAGTGGTGCAATTTTCAGAAAACGAAATTAGTCATTAGTCATTATATTAGCTGTAAACTTTGAAGACTTTAAACAATTTAATAAGCCGTGGTGTTCACCAGAAAAACATATTTAATATGTTTTCCAAGTATACTAAATCGGCTGCATTTTTAAATATTTTCAAAATCGCCAGTTTTGTAATTTCTAAAAATCAAAATCACATTTCTCTGGATTCTGGAGAAAGTGCGATTTTGATATCTTGCGCTAATTTCAAAAGAAACTTTCTTTGTTTTTGAATTGTAATAACTTAACTAGATTGTGACTTAGAATCAAAACAATTGAATAACGTGTTCGGAAATTGTGCGATTTTAAAACTTGAGCAAAGCGATTTGATGTAAAACTTTTTCAAAATACACCGAATGTACTGTATTTAATTAAGCATTTAAATTATTAAAAGCAAATTACGCGTTTAGAAATTAAGCAATTCTTCAATACCGAATTTGTTGCCTTTCATCTCGGAAAATTTCGGATTTTTGCTATTTTCATCGACCCAACATTAGAGTTTCTTGATACATTTTACAACAACAATAAAAATCCACTTTTTACCACACAAATAATCAAAATCGACAAACGCGTTCAATACCTCAGCAATTTCTAAAATCGAAAACGCGATTTTGGTGCCTGATAATTCAGAATTTCAACAATTTTCATTTACTTGACATAAATATTTCTTTATACGTGTCTAATATACACTAAATCCCCTACACTTTGGTATTTAAATCCTCAAAATCAAATGAAGCCTTTGGAAGTTGAGCAATTTTTGAAAATCAAGAACACGATATTGTTGACTTTCAACTTGGAAAATTTTGGATTTTGGAAAATTTCTTAATAATAAATTTCTTGTCACTTTCTTAAAATGCAATAAATTCTCTACTTTTTGGCTTATAAATCATTATAATCAAAGAGCGCGTTCAACACCTCGGCAATTTGCTAAAAATCAAAACCCCGATTTTGTTGACTTTAAAAATTGCGGATTTTGGCAATTTTCGTTAACTTGACATAAATATTTTTTCTTGTATTTTATTTACTCAGATTTTTGGCAAATGCCATTAACTCGGCAAGATAAATTTAAAAAAAGAGTCGATTTTTCAAGATCTTAAGCCAACGAGGACTTCTATGTTTCGCAAAATCTTCCAGAAATTATTGCGCTTTCAAATTTGAATTTCGGAAACATTCAAGCAGTTTAATTACATCGTTTGAAAATAAATATCACCAAGCTAAAAATTTGCCGATTTTAGCGCTTAAATTTCAAAATAGAATTAATTTTTCAAGATTTTAAGCAAGCAAGGACTCCTATGTTTCACAAAATATTCCATATATTATTGCGCTCTCAATTTTCAGAAAAAGTCAAGCACTTTAATTACTTAGTTTGAAAATATATATTATCAAACCAAAAATTGGGCGATTTTAGCGCTTAAATTTAAAAAAGCGTTGATTTTTCAAGATCTTAAGGTTGTGAGGACTTCTATATTTTACAAAAAAAAATCAGAAATTATTGTGCTTTCATATTTCACAGAAATTCAACTTGAATTACATAGGTTTATAAATAATTACCATTAAACCAAAAATGTTTTTAGAGCTAAATCAGCGATATTTTAAGATTTTAAGTTTGTGAGGACTTCTATGTTTCATAAAATCATTCAAAAATGATTGTGCTCTTATATGTCACAAAAATTGAGGCACTTTAATTACATAGATTTATAAATAATCACTATCAAACCGAAAATTGGGCGATTTTAGATTGGGCTTAAATTTCAAAATAGAGTTGATTTTTCAAGATCTTAGGGTAGCAAGGACTTTTTAAAATCTCCTAGAAATGATTGGGCTTTTAAACGACAGAAAAATTCAAGCATTTTAATTACATAGTTTGAAAATAAATAACATCAAACCAAAAATTGGGCGATTTTAGCGCTTAAATTTAGCGTTGATTTTTCGAGATCTTAGGCTAGCAAGGACTTCTTAAAATCCCCTAGAAATTATTGGGCTTTAAACGTCAGAAAAATTAAAGCACTTTAATTACATAGTTTGAAAATAAATATCAACAAACCAAAAATTGGGCTATTTTAGCGCTTAAATTTCAAAATAGCATTGATTTTTTCAAGATCTTAGGCTAGCAAGGATTTTTTAAAATCCCCTAGAAATTATTGGACTTTTAAACTTCAGAAAAATTCAAGCACTTTAATTACATAGTTTGAAAATAAATATCTACAAACCAAAAATTGGGCGATTTTAGCGCTTAAATTTCAAAATAGCGTTGATTTTTTCAAGATCTTAGGCTAGCAACGACTTTTTAAAATCCCCTAGAAATTATTGGGCTTTTAAACTTCAGAAAAATTCAAGCACTTTAATTACATAGTTTGAAAATAAATATCAACAAACCAAAAATTGGGCGATTTTAGCGCTTAAATTTCAAAATAGGGTTGATTTTTTCAAGACCTTAGGCTAGCAAGGACTTTTTAAAATCCCCTAGAAATTATTGGGCTTTTAAACTTCAGAAAAATTCAAGCACTTTAATTACATAGTTTGAAAATAAATATCAACAAACCAAAAATTGGGCGATTTTAGCGCTTAAATTTCAAAATAGCATTGATTTTTTCAAGATATTAGGCCAGCAAGGACTTCTTAAAATCCCCTAGAAATTATTGGGCTTTTAAACGTCAGAAAAATTAAAGCACTTTAATTACATAGTTTGAAAATAAATATCAACAAACCAAAAATTGGGCTATTTTAGCGCTTAAATTTCAAAATAGCATTGATTTTTTCAAGATCTTAGGCTAGCAAGTACTTTTTAAATCCCCTAGAAATTATTGGACTTTTAAACTTCAGAAAAATTCAAGCACTTTAATTACATAGTTTGAAAATAAATATCAACAAACCAAAAATTGGGCGATTTTAGCGCTTAAATTTCAAAATAGCGTTGATTTTTTCAAGACCTTAGGCTAGCAAGGACTTTTTAAATCCCCTAGAAATTATTGGGCTTTTAAACGTCAGAAAAAATAAAGCACTTTAATTACATAGTTTGAAAATAAATATCAACAAACCAAAAATTGGGCGATTTTAGCGCTTAAATTTCAAAATAGCGTTGATTTTTTCAAGACCTTAGGCTAGCAAGGACTTTTTAAATCCCCTAGAAATTATTGGACTTTTAAACTTCAGAAAAATTCAAGCACTTTAATTACATAGTTTGAAAATAAATATCTACAAACCAAAAATTGGGCGATTTTAGCGCTTAAATTTCAAAATAGCGTTGATTTTTTCAAGATCTTAGGCTAGCAAGGACTTTATAAAATCCCCTACAAATTATTGGGCTTTTAAACTTCAGAAAAATTCAAGCACTTTAATTACATAGTTTGAAAATAAATATCAACAAACCAAAAATTGGGCTATTTTAGCGCTTAAATTTCAAAATAGCATTGATTTTTTCAAGATCTTAGGCTAGCAAGTACTTTTTAAATCCCCTAGAAATTATTGGACTTTTAAACTTCAGAAAAATTCAAGCACTTTAATTACATAGTTTGAAAATAAATATCAACAAACCAAAAATTGGGCGTTTTTAGCGCTTAAATTTCAAAACGCGTTGATTTTGCAAGATCTTATGCTAGTGAGAACCTTCACGTTTCACAAAATATTCCAGAAATTATTGCACTCTCAAATTAGAAAGAAAAACAAGCAGTTTAATTTAATTGCATGGATCTTAAGATTGTGAGGACTTCTATATTTTACAAAAAAAAAAATCAGAAATTGTTGTGCTCTCATATTTCACACAAATTCAAGGACTTGAATTTCATAGGTTTATAATTAATTACCATTAAACCAAAAATTGGGCTCTTCTTTTTTAATCGTTTTTCTCAGAACAGTGTTTTTTTGAATTGGTGGAAGTGACTGCGCGTAGACGGATGCAGCAATCGATCTGAAATTTTTTCCAAATACTCTTAGGACATATCCGCAAGGTTATGTAGCATGAATTTAAAAAATATATATTTATTGATTTTATATTGCAAAAAAACGAGCCGCAAAATTTAAAAAATAACTTTTTTTCCAAACAAGCGTCATTTTGTTGTTTTTCCGAGTTTTAAAATTACATGCTACAAAACACTCTGGCAAATGTAATAAACTTTAACACGTTATGTTGTTTTTTGAATTCACACTATTTTTGTGGACCGAGGAACTTCCACCAGTGAGGCATGTCCGTGTGACTTCGACGATGTGACAACATTATCAATTTTTATATAAAATCAAAAAAAATCACAATTTGTACTTAAAGGCTTATTAAATTTCTGGGAAAAACATTCAAGTTAAAAACTTTTTTCGCCTGGTTCTACCGAAATCATTTATTTCGGCCATAAAAATCGGGTCGAAACTACGATTTAGTGTATCTAGGGCCGAAAAAATAATATGCATAATCTAGACAACCTTCCGCGGAATATGAGTAGGCTATGCAAAAATCTGACAGTGACAGTTCAATGGTGCGCGATATAAAATTTCCTGAAATACTGTTTTTACTTAAGGCAGGCGAAAAAATATCGAGTGTAACTCATGCCGAAATGCTTTAGCAACCCTTCACTTTTAGCAACAAGCTAAATTTTCTGCCCTTGATACACTATATACTATATTAATCATCTTAAAAAAAAATCACCTTTTTTCAGGCCTGCAAAGTAGACTGCACCCTTAGATCGCCAACAGACGCTGACATACTATAATGAGGAAATCAGCTGATGATCACGTCAACCATTTGCATTTGTACTGCGTGATTTGGACGTGCGAATTTCCCGCAATTTTTCGAATCGGCCAGTAAGAATGCCGCATTGGCGATTGTGGGCGTTTTTTTCAACTCTATCTGTAGAATGAATAGACTATAGCCCAAACACATGTTGGTACTAGTTCGGAACTATTTGATTGTAGTGATGGTTTGTGGTGCAAAGTTTGCAACCCAATTTTCAAAAAATTCCGAATTCTTTTTTGAAAGTTGCTAGTATTTCTAGATACATCAAAATACATTGAGTACTTTATTCAGAACTATACATTAGGGGACTAATTTGACACACAGAAGAGGCTACACTAGACCTCCGCGGTCCTGATATGAAATATCAAGTTTATTATCAAATAGAAAAGGGATCTATTTTTTTAATTACAATTATTTCATACTGTTCTTTTGTATCTCATCATCATCATAAACAAATGTATATACAATAACAGTTTCAGTGTATAAATTCATTTTTATAGCCAAAAGTACTATCTACCATGGGTGACGTATGTTTTATCTGCAAATGATGTTACACTACTAAATTCAAAGATCTCGACCTAAAAAGGTAGCAAACAATATTTGTATAAAACACGAAATTCGATACCCTATAGGCGATGGAAAAATATTTAAATTGTTAATGTCGTAACGCAAACGGCATATGCACAGTGGAAGAAAAACAAATCAATGAATACGTTATCCTAGATATTTAGCATAATTAAAGCGCCATACGACATTGACACGGATTTCGAAAATATTGTTCAAAATTACTCAACAACGACCAATCCACTAATGACGCTACTATAAAACACAATATTAAAATTATATATATAAATTGTTCAAATAATCCGATTTATAAAAATTATGTCATATTGCATCATCGCATATTCGATAAGAAATGAAATTATTTATTACTGCAATGTTTACGTTCGTTATCAATAACGAATTTTGCAATCGAGGAAATCAGTACCTGATTCGAAAATGTCACTCTGATTTAATAACTGACAACCTTGGCATTTCAATTTCGTACATGTAATTAAAACAATTGATTAGTAATTAGGTGGGTCGGTGATTTAATTTATGATATATTTCGGGTAGGTTACAATAACGTTTTCTCTTCTTGCTGTAACCATTCAAATTTTTCAAAGTTATGTGTGTGTGTATGGAAATCCATCCTCATTCATTCGTGTGTGTGTGTACAATAGTTACAATAGTGCAGTGGAAATAGAGCACGGGCCATGGGTAGGTATAGGAAGGTACCCCAGAGGTAAAGGTGACCATTCAGCCAGGTGATGTATTACCTGGCGCATGTTTTGTCCCATCTACCTACCTCTCGATTCTTGGAAGTAATTCCCACGTTAAATTTATCACCGACACATTTTTACCTCGCCGAATTTGAGTTGCACCTAAAGAGGTTTCTGGTGTGTTTCCTTTATAAATAAATTCATAATTATTTATTTCATGCAACAACTGCTTAGTGGTAAGACATACATCTGAACATATGAAATTTACATTACATAAATTATGAGTAAATAGGTTTACATGTACAAAGTACAAATCAGTGGTGTTAAATATAAACAACAAATTAATTTAACAACGATGACATAAATTATACACAAGTTGTATGGCGAACAAGTCCACAGCTCAAACAACGTTTCTTCATTCGAATTAATCAAATTTATTTCAAAGTGCAATTACCTAATTTTCAAACCTAACAGTTCAATCGAAATCCCAACTGTTGATAATTCAATTAAAATCTTAAAACACCCCTTCACTAGATTTTGAGATGGATCACACGAAAACGCACCGTTTAAAGGTTTAAAAATATTATAAAACCAATCGTCACCATCTTGGAACTTTCCAAAATTAGTCAAAACAGATTTTGCTATATATTCAAACAAAACCTAAAACCGCCCCTTCACTATATTTAGATACAATCACTAGAGACTTGTAGCCAAGTAGCGATGACGGAGTCGCCCCCCCCCCCCCCCGTTTCTAAAGGTTTTGCAAAATATAAAAACTTTTCAGATTTACTCAAATTAAATTCTGCTTTATAACTCAATCAAAATCTTGAAACATCCATTTGCCAGTTTGAAATAATCACACAAAAACTAACTTGTAGTAATACTGAAATTGCTTGCTGTCCGATTGTTGAAAAAAGTATAATAACAATAACCACAATCTTAAACCTTTCCAAATTTGCTTAGAATAAACTCCGCTTCATTACTTAAACAAAATTTAGAAATATCGCAGTTCAAAATTTCGAGATAATCACGCGAAAACACAGCTTGCTGCATGTTTTGAAAAAATTTAAAAATAATCGCCACCATTTTGAAAAAATTATTTTATTCATAATAAAAACACACCTTTACTATGGTTTGATATAATTACAACAGAACACAACTTGCGGCCAATTCGAAGACCCTTTCTGTTTGAAGTTTTTAAAAAATATTAAAACAATCGCCACCATTTTGAAACTTTCTAAAATTACTAAAGACAGATTTTTCTTCATAATTCAATCAAAATCTAAAAATACACCTTCACTATGATTTTATATAATAACAAGAGAACATTACTTGTAGCCCGAAATCGTCCTCCTTCTGAAGGTTTTGAAAAATATTAAAACAATCGCCATCATTTTGCAATTTTTTAAAATTACTAAAGACAGATTTTGCTTTATAATTCAATCAGAATCTAAAAACATATCTTCATTGTGGTTTGAAGTAATTACAAGAGAACATAACTTGTAGCCAAGTCGAAGTCGCCCTCTTTCTGAAGGGTTTGAAAAATATAAAAAACAATCGCCACCATTTTGCAACATTCTAAAATTACTAAAGACAGATTTTTCTTCATAATTCAATCAAAATCTAAAAACACACCTTCACTATGATTTTATATAATTACAAGAGAATATTACTTGTAGCCCGAAATCGTCCTCCTTCTGAAGGTTTTGAAAAATATAAAAACAATCGCCATCATTTTGCAATTTTTTTAAAATTACTAAAGACAGTTTTTGCTTTATAATTCAATCAGAATCTAAAAACACACCTTCACTATGATTTTATATAATTACAAGAGAACATTACTTGTAGACCGAAATCGTCCTCCTTCTGAAGGTTTTGAAAAATATTAAAACAATCGCCATCATTTTGCAATTTTTTTAAAATTACTAAAGACAGTTTTTGCTTTATAATTCAATCAGAATCTAAAAACACACCTTCACTATGATTTTATATAATTACAAGAGAACATTACTTGTAGACCGAAATCGTCCTCCTTCTGAAGGTTTTGAAAAATATTAAAACAATCGCCATCATTTTGCAATTTTTTAAAATTACTAAAGACAGATTTTTCTTCATAATTCAATCAAAATCTAAAAACACACCTTCACTATGATTTTATATAATTACAAGAGAACATTACTTGTAGCCCGAAATCGTCCTCCTTCTGAAGGTTTTGAAAAATATAAAAACAATCGCCATCATTTTGCAATTTTTTTAAAATTACTAAGACAGATTTTTCTTCATAATTCAATCAAAATCTAAAAACACACCTTCACTATGATTTTATATAATTACAAGAGAACATTACTTGTAGCCCGAAATCGTCCTCCTTCTGAAGGTTTTGAAAAATATTAAAACAATCGCCATCATTTTGCAATTTTTTAAAATTACTAAAGACAGATTTTTCTTCATAATTCAATCAAAATCTAAAAACACACCTTCACTATGATTTTATATAATTACAAGAGAATATTACTTGTAGCCCGAAATCGTCCTCCTTCTGAAGGTTTTGAAAAATATAAAAACAATCGCCATCATTTTGCAATTTTTTTAAAATTACTAAAGACAGTTTTTGCTTTATAATTCAATCAGAATCTAAAAACACACCTTCACTATGATTTTATATAATTACAAGAGAACATTACTTGTAGACCGAAATCGTCCTCCTTCTGAAGGTTTTGAAAAATATTAAAACAATCGCCATCATTTTGCAATTTTTTTAAAATTACTAAAGACAGTTTTTGCTTTATAATTCAATCAGAATCTAAAAACACACCTTCACTATGATTTTATATAATTACAAGAGAACATTACTTGTAGACCGAAATCGTCCTCCTTCTGAAGGTTTTGAAAAATATAAAAACAATCGCCATCATTTTGCAATTTTTTTAAAATTACTAAAGACAGTTTTTGCTTTATAATTCAATCAGAATCTAAAAACACACCTTCACTATGATTTTATATAATTACAAGAGAACATTACTTGTAGACCGAAATCGTCCTCCTTCTGAAGGTTTTGAAAAATATTAAAACAATCGCCATCATTTTGCAATTTTTTTAAAATTACTAAAGACAGTTTTTGCTTTATAATTCAATCAGAATCTAAAAACACACCTTCACTATGATTTTATATAATTACAAGAGAACATTACTTGTAGACCGAAATCGTCCTCCTTCTGAAGGTTTTGAAAAATATTAAAACAATCGCCATCATTTTGCAATTTTTTAAAATTACTAAAGACAGATTTTTCTTCATAATTCAATCAAAATCTAAAAACACACCTTCACTATGATTTTATATAATTACAAGAGAACATTACTTGTAGCCCGAAATCGTCCTCCTTCTGAAGGTTTTGAAAAATATAAAAACAATCGCCATCATTTTGCAATTTTTTTAAAATTACTAAGACAGATTTTTCTTCATAATTCAATCAAAATCTAAAAACACACGTTCACTATGATTTTATATAATTACAAGAGAACATTACTTGTAGCCCGAAATCGTCCTCCTTCTGAAGGTTTTGAAAAATATTAAAACAATCGCCATCATTTTGCAATTTTTTAAAATTACTAAAGACAGATTTTTCTTCATAATTCAATCAAAATCTAAAAACACACCTTCACTATGATTTTATATAATTACAAGAGAACATTACTTGTAGCCCGAAATCGTCCTCCTTCTGAAGGTTTTGAAAAATATTAAAACAATCGCCATCATTTTGCAATTTTTTAAAATTACTAAAGACAGATTTTTCTTCATAATTCAATCAAAATCTAAAAACACACCTTCACTATGATTTTATATAATTACAAGAAAACATTACTTGTAGCCCGAAATCGTCCTCCTTCTGAAGGTTTTGAAAAATATAAAAACAATCGCCATCATTTTGCAATTTTTTTAAAATTACTAAAGACAGTTTTTGCTTTATAATTCAATCAGAATCTAAAAACACACCTTCACTATGATTTTATATAATTACAAGAGAACATTACTTGTAGCCCGAAATCGTCCTCCTTCTGAAGGTTTTGAAAAATATTAAAACAATCGCCATCATTTTGCAATTTTTTAAAATTACTAAAGACAGATTTTTCTTCATAATTCAATCAAAATCTAAAAACACACCTTCACTATGATTTTATATAATTACAAGAGAACATTACTTGTAGCCCGAAATCGTCCTCCTTCTGAAGGTTTTGAAAAATATAAAAACAATCGCCATCATTTTGCAATTTTTTTAAAATTACTAAGACAGTTTTTTCTTCATAATTCAATCAAAATCTAAAAACACACCTTCACTATGATTTTATATAATTACAAGAGAACATTACTTGTAGCCCGAAATCGTCCTCCTTCTGAAGGTTTTGAAAAATATTAAAACAATCGCCATCATTTTGCAATTTTTTAAAATTACTAAAGACAGATTTTTCTTCATAATTCAATCAAAATCTAAAAACACACCTTCACTATGATTTTATATAATTACAAGAGAACATTACTTGTAGCCCGAAATCGTCCTCCTTCTGAAGGTTTTGAAAAATATAAAAACAATCGCCATCATTTTGCAATTTTTTTAAAATTACTAAGACAGATTTTTCTTCATAATTCAATCAAAATCTAAAAACACACCTTCACTATGATTTTATATAATTACAAGAGAACATTACTTGTAGCCCGAAATCGTCCTCCTTCTGAAGGTTTTGAAAAATATAAAAACAATCGCCATCATTTTGCAATTTTTTTAAAATTACTAAGACAGATTTTTCTTCATAATTCAATCAAAATCTAAAAACACACCTTCACTATGATTTTATATAATTACAAGAGAACATTACTTGTAGCCCGAAATCGTCCTCCTTCTGAAGGTTTTGAAAAATATTAAAACAATCGCCATCATTTTGCAATTTTTTAAAATTACTAAAGACAGATTTTTCTTCATAATTCAATCAGAATCTAAAAACACACCTTCACTATGATTTTATATAATTACAAGAGAACATTACTTGTAGCCCGAAATCGTCCTCCTTCTGAAGGTTTTGAAAAATATAAAAACAATCGCCATCATTTTGCAATTTTTTTAAAATTACTAAAGACAGTTTTTGCTTTATAATTCAATCAGAATCTAAAAACACACCTTCACTATGATTTTATATAATTACAAGAGAACATTACTTGTAGCCCGAAATCGTCCTCCTTCTGAAGGTTTTGAAAAATATTAAAACAATCGCCATCATTTTGCAATTTTTTAAAATTACTAAAGACAGATTTTTCTTCATAATTCAATCAAAATCTAAAAACACACCTTCACTATGATTTTATATAATTACAAGAGAACATTACTTGTAGCCCGAAATCGTCCTCCTTCTGAAGGTTTTGAAAAATATAAAAACAATCGCCATCATTTTGCAATTTTTTTAAAATTACTAAGACAGATTTTTCTTCATAATTCAATCAAAATCTAAAAACACACCTTCACTATGATTTTATATAATTACAAGAGAACATTACTTGTAGCCCGAAATCGTCCTCCTTCTGAAGGTTTTGAAAAATATAAAAACAATCGCCATCATTTTGCAATTTTTTTAAAATTACTAAGACAGATTTTTCTTCATAATTCAATCAAAATCTAAAAACACACCTTCACTATGATTTTATATAATTACAAGAGAACATTACTTGTAGCCCGAAATCGTCCTCCTTCTGAAGGTTTTGAAAAATATTAAAACAATCGCCATCATTTTGCAATTTTTTAAAATTACTAAAGACAGATTTTTCTTCATAATTCAATCAAAATCTAAAAACACACCTTCACTATGATTTTATATAATTACAAGAAAACATTACTTGTAGCCCGAAATCGTCCTCCTTCTGAAGGTTTTGAAAAATATAAAAACAATCGCCATCATTTTGCAATTTTTTTAAAATTACTAAGACAGATTTTTCTTCATAATTCAATCAAAATCTAAAAACACACCTTCACTATGATTTTATATAATTACAAGAGAACATTACTTGTAGCCCGAAATCGTCCTCCTTCTGAAGGTTTTGAAAAATATTAAAACAATCGCCATCATTTTGCAATTTTTTAAAATTACTAAAGACAGATTTTTCTTCATAATTCAATCAAAATCTAAAAACACACCTTCACTATGATTTTATATAATTACAAGAAAACATTACTTGTAGCCCGAAATCGTCCTCCTTCTGAAGGTTTTGAAAAATATAAAAACAATCGCCATCATTTTGCAATTTTTTTAAAATTACTAAAGACAGTTTTTGCTTTATAATTCAATCAGAATCTAAAAACACACCTTCACTATGATTTTATATAATTACAAGAGAACATTACTTGTAGCCCGAAATCGTCCTCCTTCTCAAGGTTTGGAAAAATATAAAAACAATCGCCACCATTTGACAACTTTATAAAATTACTAAAGACAGATTTTGCTTTATAATTCAATCAGAATCTAAAAACATATCTTCATTGTGGTTTGATGTAATTACAAGAGAACACAACTTGTAGCCAAGTCGAAGTCGCCCTCTTTCTGAAGGGTTTGAAAAATACAAAAACAATCGCCACCATTTTGCAACTTTCTAAAATTACTAAAGACAGATTTTGCTACATAATTCAATCAAAATCTAAAAACACACCTTCACTATGATTTTATATAATTACAAGAAAACATTACTTGTAGCCTGAAATTGTCCTCCTTCTGAAGGTTTTGAAAAATATAAAAACAATCGCCATCATTTTGCAATTTTCTAAAATTACTAAAGGCAGATTTTGGTTTATAATTCAACCAGAATTTAAAAACGCTCCTTCACCATGGTTTGATATAATTACCAGAGAACACAACTTGTAGCCAAGTCGAAGTCGCCCTCTTTCTGAAGGATTCGAAAAATACAAAAACAATAGCCACCATTTTGAAACTTTCTAAAGTTACTAAAGATAGATTTTGCTTCGTAAGTCAATCAGAAACTAAAAACACACCTTCACTATGGTTTGATATAATTACAAAAAAACACAACTTGTAGCCAAGTCGAAGTCCCCTCCTTCTGAAGGATTTAAAAACAAATTAAAACAATCGCCACCATTTGACAACTTTCTAAAATTACTAAAGACAGATTTTGCTTTATAATTCAATCAGAATCTAAAAACATATCTTCATTGTGGTTTGATGTCATTACAAGAGAACACAACTTGTAGCCAAGTCGAAGTCGCCATCTTTCTGAAGGGTTTGAAAAATACAAAAACAATAGCCACCATTTTGCAACATTCTAAAATTACTAAAGACAGATTTTTCTTCATAATTCAATCAAAATCTAAAAACACACCTTCACTATGATTTTATATAATTACAAGAGAACATTACTTGTAGCCCGAAATCGTCCTCCTTCTGAAGGTTTTGAAAAATATAAAAACAATCGCCATCATTTTGCAATTTTCTAAAATTACTAAAGGCAGATTTTGGTTTATAATTCAACCAGAATTTAAAAACGCTCCTTCACCATGGTTTGATATAATTACCAGAGAACACAACTTGTAGCCAAGTCGAAGTCGCCCTCTTTCTGAAGGGTTCGAAAAATACAAAAACAATAGCCACCATTTTGAAACTTTCTAAAGTTACTAAAGATAGATTTTGCTTCGTAAGTCAATCAGAAACTAAAAACACACCTTCACTATGGTTTGATATAATTACAAAAAAACACAACTTGTAGCCAAGTCGAAGTCCCCTCCTTCTGAAGGATTTAAAAACAAATTAAAACAATCGCCACCATTTTGAAACTTTCTAAAATTACTAAAGATAGATTTTGCTTCGTAAGTCAATCAGAAACTAAAAACACACCTTCACTATGGTTTGATATAATTACAAGAAAACACAACTTGTAGCCAAGTCGAAATCGCCCGCTTTCTGAAGGTTTTGACAAATATAAAAACAATCGCCATCGACTGGAAATTTTTTAGATTTACACAAACTAGATTCTGCTTTATAATTAAATCAAAATCTCGAAACAGCCATTCACTAGTTTTCGAAATAATCACACGTGAACACATCTTGTAGTTATGCCGAAGTTGCTTGCTGTCTGATTGTTTAAAAAATATAAAAACAATCGCCAACTTCTTCTTCTCGTCTTCAACTTTTCCAAATTTACCCGTAATTCGAAATTTCGAGATAATCACATAAAAACGCAGCTTGGGAACTGTCTAATCGTTTGAAAATACATAAAAAAACATTTGCCACCTTTATGAAACTTTTTAAATTTACTCAAAGTATATTCTGCTTTATAATTCAATCAAAATCTTAAAACTGCATTCACTTATATTTCGAAATAATTACACTTGAACATACCTTTAGTTATGCCGAAGTTGCTTATTGTCCGATGGTTTAAAAAATAGAAAAACAATCGCCACCGACTCAAAAATTTCCAAATTTTCTCAAAATATATTCAGCTTCATATTTTGATCAAAATTTCATTACACCCCGTACTAGATTTTTAAATGATTACGCGGATTACTTTGTGATGTATTTAAAAAAATATAAACACAATTCACATAGACTCGAAACTTTCCAAATTTGGTCAAAATTGATTCAGGATTATAATTTCATTAAAAACTGCAAAAAAAACTCAGTGTGTGGATTTTACGATAAATGCTTGCGAACAAAGTTTACTTTCTTGAAACACTATAATAATTTTATCGTCTCCAAAAAACGTAAAAGCAATTGCAATCGACTTAAAACTTTAAAAAATCACTCAAAATTTATTTAGGGTTATAATTGCATGTAAAACTATTATCATTGATCATTGAGATAAATCATTGTGATCAAAACACAATTTCTTGAAAATATGTAATAATTTTGGCGACTCAAATAAATGTAAAAACAATTGCCATCGACTTGAAATTTTCTAAATTTACTCAAAATTAATTTAGGATTATAATTCCATTAAAAACTCAGCATTTCCATACATGGATTTTAAAATAAATTCTTGTGAAGAAAGCATAATTTCTTGAGAATGTGTAACAATTTTTCCCACTAAAAAAACATAAAAGCAATTGCTATTGACTTAAAACTTTACTCAAAATTTATTTAGGGTTATAATTGCGTGTAAAATTATTACCACACCATTCAAAATTTTTGAGATAAATCCATGTGATAAAGCACAATTTCTTGAAAATCTATAATAATATTGACGTCTCAAAAAAAACATAAAAACAATTGCAATCGACTTAAAACTTCAAAAAATCACTCAAAATTTATTTATGGTTATTATTGAATGTAAAACTATTATCATTGATCATTGATTGAGATAAATCCATGTGATCAAACACAATTTCTTGAAAATCTGTAATAATCTTGGCGACTCAAATAAATGTAAAAACAATTGCCATCGACTTGAAACTTTCCAAATTTACTCAAAATTCATTTACGATTATAAATCCAATAAAAACTGCCAGCAATCCATTTAAGATAAATTCTAGTGAACAGAGCATAATTTCTTGAGAATCTGTAATCATTTTTCCCACTCAAAAAAAAAACATAAAAACAATTGCAATGGACTTAAAACTTTACTCAAAACTTAATCAGGGTTATAATTGCATGTAAAACTATTATCATTGATCATTGAGATAAATCCATGTGAACAACACAATTTCTTGAAAATCTGTAATAATCTTGGCGACTCAAATAAATGTAAAAACAATTGCTGTCGACTTGAAGCTTTCCAAATTTACTCAGAATGTATAATTCCATAAAAAGTATAAACACGTCTATAGATTTTTACTTATCACGAGCGTTGAAACTCACATGAAATCGTAATAATTTTATTTGATTTTATTCTCTAAAAAGTAATCATTGTAAAGCATAATTAACTTTTTCTACTTATAATATAAAATAGTTGAACGGTTTGTAACGCCAACGATAATTAATGCTTGATGTACAATACAGCTTGGCCGAAAATATTTCTCAAAGTTGATAGCATTGAAATATAAATCGTCAAATACGTCATACGCTAATAACTTTTAATTTATTTAATTCAGTTGTAATTATTAATTATATAAATATCAGTTGTTTTTTCTTTGATTCAAACGAGCATAAAAGAAGGATAACATAAAAAATAAAATGAAAAACCAAGTGATAATCTGGAGCCATTCAGAAAATCTGATTTTTAACCTGTAACAAAAGGTAAAACGAATTATTGCAAGTGTGTCCTATGGGTACTAAAGAACTACTTAAAATTTTAAAATTTAAACCTTGCCGTAATATTTATTTCTCGAAATATATTATACAGGGCGTTACAAATTCGAAGCATTAGTATTGCTATCTCGGTAACTATGAGAGATAGAAAGTTGGTTAAATGAAGGCAAAGTTGAATATTTTAATGCTGAATAATGTATTAAAAATAAATTTAAAATACTCTGACTAATTCTGAAGATATTATAAAAAAAACGAAAAAATAAATTTTGGTTTCTATTTTTTTACGACTTTATGGCTTTATTATTTTGAAAAAGCACGATCACTTTCAGAAAATAGTTTTATTTTTGAAATTCGACGTTTTATTATTGAGATACCTGGATTTCGTATTTTATTTTTGAGTAGGTTTTCACCTCCCAAATAAATTAATAACCACCGTTAATAATCATTTTTGTGTGTAACGAATTGATGGTTGATGGTCCCCGTCGACGATTTAATGTAATGAATTTTTAGGACCAGTCCTGTAAGGGTCTTTCAGGTATAGATAGTGCTTAGATCTAGATAAGTCATTAGCAATTACAATACTTGGATACACGTTTGAAATTGGAACTGACATTTCTAAAATAACATGTTACTTTCTTATTGAATTCAATTAAGGGAATTCAAATTTCGCTACTTTATTATATTTCAAATAGCACCAATGTAAATGAATGTTACATTTTCCGTTACAGAGAGGTATTGTAATTGTGAAAAATTTTACAAACATTTTTTTAACGGAAATGTCCGTCTTGGGGTCCCTAGAGGCGATTTCAATTTTTTTTACATTCTGAAAATGTCTAGAAAATGTACTTAGAACTCGGAGACCTTTCAATTTTGTTTACGTTTTAACCTTTGAATTTTCTATTTCAAAATATTTTTTTGTGAAGGTCTATTAGTTCTAATTTAAGTTCTGCATTGTACCCAAAGAATTCTAAAAAACTCTTATGACAAATTGATATTAAATGACAGAAGATTCTCGAAATTAAATTGTTTATTCGTGATTTTATCGATATTTTGTATATAAAAGAATTACTGAACTCATTAATTAGATCCAGAAAATGTACTTCGAGCCCATAGAACTTTTGTTGTTTGCCTTTTGAATTTTTTTCAAAATCTTTTTTTTTTTGTGTAGTTTTATGAGTTCTGATTTAATTTAAGTTCTTTATAGTACTCAGAGTACTCAGTACAGATTCTACTCACATGTGTATGAAAAGTTAGTTTTTGGTCGAATGTGACTCCGAACATTTTTTAGGAGTGTAGGCAAATTCAATACAACAACATTGATATACAGCAACATTTGTCTACATTTGAGAATAATTGATTCACCATGATACACTATTCATTAATTCAATCAACATCGTCCTGGATTAATCATTAGCATACAATAACAAATTATAATTACAACAATTGTTGATGTTGATGTTGATGTTGATGTTGATATTCCCTCATATTTATATGAACTAAATATACAAAAATCTGTGGTGGCAGTATGTTCTAGTTGGCTACAAAAATTCCCACTATTCACTATCCTTTCATTCTTCCTTTTTCTAAAAAATCAAAATAAGTAAAAATCATAACTATTCCATTTGAATAGAAATATTATCGATACATGATTAGACTTAACTGTCACTGTCACCATCATAGCTAATTTGAGTTATTAATGGTCAGCAAATTAATGGAATATTTTTTTCTGATTCTATGATCTGTAACTGTAATAATTGAAAGATATAAAGATCATCCGATTTACTTCGCAAATTAATAACTCAAACTGCTAATTAAGATGAACGCCATGTTTGATAAACCGCCGTAATTGGGTGTGAATTATCTAAACGAGTGCATTAACGGTTTAATCTTTAAGTAGTACAAGCTCAGGAGAAATGACATGTACTACATGTTTTGGAGTGTTGGCTTGCTTATGTATATTATCACAAAAAAAATGCAACCAAATCTGAAATTTTCAATGTTTTCAAAAGTTTTTGCTTTTGTGAATAAAACGAAATTGGCCATATTTTAACCTTTATATCATCACAATCTAATAGTACGTTAAATAGTGGTGCAATTTAAAAAATCAAAATTACCAATTTTGAGGCGTGAGACCAAATTTGACGTTATTCAATGATTTTACAAGAAAGTTTGTTGATATATTTTTGAATCACACTTTATTGGACGTATTTTAACGATTGCGTCATTACAATCTAACAACGTATTCGATACTTCTGCAATTTCAAAAATCAAAAATACGATTTTTGAGGCATAGGACTTGAAAAACAAGCGATGTTGACGTTTTCTGATTTTACAAGTACATTTCCTGATTTGTTTTTGAAATCCACTATATTTGCTTTATTTTAACGTTCCACTGATTTCACATGAAAATTTTCTAACTCGTTCTTAAAACCTACTAAATTGGCTATACTTTGACGTTTAAATTATTAAAATCCAATAGTGTTTAAAAGTTGTTACATAATTGCAATTTTCGAGAAACTTCAATTTTCACTGTATTTTAAACTTCATATCACCACAATCTAATAGCACATTCGATAGTTGTACAATTTCAAAATTCGAAATTGCGAATGTTGAGGTGTTCAAATTTGGCGTTATTCAATGATTCCACTAAAATGTTTGTTAATACATTATTGAGTCATACTTAATTGGCTACATTTTATATATTTTAACGTTTAAATTATCACAATCTAACAGCACATTCGACAGATGTGAAATTGAAAAAAATCAAATTGCAATTTTTAAGGCACAAAACATGCAATTTTGACGTTTTCCAGAACACTCCCTTATTCGTTTTTAAAATCCACTGTATGAGCTTTACTTTAATGTTTCAATCGTACAAAACCAATAATGTGCTCGGAAGTTGCCTAATTAAAAAAAAAGAACAGAATCGAGAATTTTGAGTTCTCGGACTTGAAAAATATGCAATTTTGACGGCATCTAATGATTTTACGAAAAGAAAAATTAGTCATATTTATCCACTAAATTAGCTATATTTTAGCGTATGAATGATTAAAATCTAACAACGTGTTCGGAAGTTGCGCGATTTTAGAAATCCTAATCACAGTTTTCGGCGCGTAGTAATTAAAAAAATGTAATTTTTGACATTGTTCATTAATTTCAGTAGAATGATTGTTAAAATATGTTTAAATCATACTTAATTTACTATATTTTGACATTTATTTCATCAATTTCGAACAACGGGTCCAAAATTTGTGCAATTAAAAATATCAAAATCACAATTTTCGTGACGTACGATTACGTGCGGATTTAGAGGTTTCGCAATGGTTCCGAAAATGAGTTTTTTTTAAACTAGATTTAACAAAATTTAACAGGTTTATTAAAAAAAAAACACTTTTGGCGGAGTAAAACTTGAAAATCATGTAATATTTATATTTTTCACTAATTACATATCTTGACACGTTCTTGAATCAAAATAAATTGGTCACATTTTGACGTTTCAATTGTAAAAATTGAACTCGTTCTCCAATTTAAAAAAATGGTGATGTGGCCATCATGTTACTTTCTCCGACTTGATGGTATCATTTATATTTACGTTTTCATGGTTTATTTTCAATTTAAATCATATTTTAAATGTACATCGAGCGTTGTGTAAACTCGGATGAAACTAACCTTTAGAATGTCAAAATTATGAAAGATGGAAAAATTATACTTCAAATTCAAAATCTCAGTTTACTAAAAACTAAAGAGATTTCGAAAAAAACTTATTCTTTATAAGTTGTTCATTTTAGCGCTCTCTAGAATTATTAGTGATATAAATTTGCTCTAACTATTATCGTCTTATAATTATAAACCAAAAATTTAAAAAAATATATAAATTTTTTATGATTTTATGAAAAATGTTTTCAAGCAAAAGATCTTCATTTCTTTATTGTCTTCGATGTTTGTTTAACTGTTTTTGTGATATTTTTCATATTTAAGAAAATATTGGCAAAAAACAAAAAAACAGTTAAGGTAAACACCCACTTCCGGTGTACGAAATTTTACCAAAACCTTTTCAGTTCTTCAGATTATCAAATAAGACGTATGTTCAAAGTTTTATATCAATTGCTCTATTAGTTTTTGAGATACAGCGCGCACAGACAGACTCACACACATACACACATACATACACACACACACAGACACAATTTTTTTTTTTCCAGAAATTGTTGAAATGGCGTCTAGGGACCCCAAAACAGATATTACCGTAAAAAAATTTTTTGAAAAAAAAATCACGAAAATTACGGATTCGTAACGGAGAAAGTAAAAATATAAATCACAATTTTCGGGACATACGACTCAAAAACGTGCGTTTTTAACGTATTGTGACAAAATGTTTTGGTAAGTTTTTCAAATTTACTAAATTCGCAGTATTTTGGTATTTAAATAATCAAAATTTAACTGCTTTTGGTAGTTGTATAATTTCCAAAAATCGAAAAAACAATTTTCGAGACGTACTGCTGGAAATAAGGTGCAGTTTGAATCAGAGATGGGTAACTCATGAGTGAGTCTAAGAAATGAGTCGAGGCGTCAAGTGTAACTTGTATGCAAATTTCCAAGTCTGTCAAATTTTCGTAGAAGGGATGACTTTTTCCAGGTATACTTTTTACTTTTTTAATAGAGTCATGTCATGAAAAGAGTCGACTCATCTAAGTCCACTCTTTATAATGAGTCGACTCACAAAAAAGAATCATTTCGCCCACCTCTTATTTGAACGTTTTGCGTTGGTCTCACGAAAACATTTCTTGATAAGTTATTTTTGTAAGATTTTAGCGTTAGCTTTTTAAGACAATATTTAATATTAACCATCCTTAAATTCCGTAAAAAACACTTTCAAATTGTTTTTTTTTTTGAAAATATTTTCTTTTTTTTTCAACAAAATTAACTCTCACAAATTATAAAAAATTTGCTTCCAAATTATTTCTTCTGAAGTATTTTCTTTGTCATTTCTTAAACAGAATTAGACATTTTTTCAATATCTACTCTTTTTAATAAGTTGCTACCCATAAGTCAAATCAGAACTCTACCAAAACAAATATTTTGAAAAATGTCCGAAAGGAAAAAAAAATATTTTTTTAAAATAAATCCGGTAGTTCTGATTTGACTTATGAGTTGTACTCAAGGAGTTCTAACGAAAACTCTAATGGCAAATTGCTATTAAATACTTTACTTTACTTTATTGGTGCTTTAGTTGTTGACAGGAAATAGGTATTTTCGAAATTAAATTGTCTATTTTCAAATTTCAACTTTATTTAAAAATGCCATAAAACATGATTGTATCGAATTTGTTTATAAGAAAGAATTATTGCACTCAATAATTAGAAATAGAAAATTAATTCAGAACTCATAGAACTCTCAATTCTTTTTTGGCTTTGCGACTTTTTCAAAAAATATTTTTGATAGTTCCGGATAGTTCTGATAGTGTTTCCCGTAGTTATTTATGAGTTCTATTCATAGTTATGAAATATTTAGATTTAACCAATATTGAGTAATATGAATTTGAATATTTCGAATTTACAACTTTGAAAATTGAAATTCAACAGAACTCTTTTTTTAAAAATATTAGGAACTATAATACTAACCCAAACACATCTTAAAACTAGTTCAGAACTATTCGATAACAATGTTGGGGTGTGGTGTCAAGTTGGCACCCCATTAAAAAAAACTCCTGACAGCCCAATTTAAGAGAACTCTTTTTTTAAAGTTGATAGTACTTCTAGATACATCAAAAGGAATTGAGAACTCTATTCAGAACTATCAGAACTCTTCATTGGGGTGCCAACTTGACACACTCCCAAGTGCGGATGCACCTTTTGCACTCCCGCCAGGAACGGCAAAGATTTTAGGAATTGAAGCGAAAACTGTTAACAATATGGACATTACTATGTAATTAGAGATTTTGTAAAATCTAGGAAAATAAATTTTAAAGTAAATTTATTGTACACCCAAAAAAATTAAAAATTGTCTGAATAAAGATGTATGAAATTGATATTTGAAATATGTTTTTAATAGAATACTTATTTGGTATTTTACTTTGGTTACGTTTTAAGTAGAAATATCTAAATAAATATTTGTTGTTTTGTGATGATCAGATTAATATTTTGCGGTGAGCCAAAAATTCGAAATTCTGCCACTGATGTAAGTACTACATTAACAAATTCGTGGGATGAAAAATACTGTAAATAAATGAAATAATGTTGTACATCGAATAGTAAATGGCGTTATTAGGCGAGGCCATAATTTTAGGAGTTCGCCTTTTATCATTTGAAAGCGCCATGAATTCCGTCTGAATGGCGGATGTTACCGGCCGTAAAATAGGTGTACACGTACTGCACCGAGTGGTATCAGCAATAATACGGTGTGTCCATTAAATTTCGGGCGTTAATGAAGAGGGTAGTCGCGGCGCGGTTGATGCAGCCCGCACCAAAAAGCCGGTTACGACGGTTAAACACTTTGAGCACGTGTTATTTCTTTGTTTGTCGTGAATCAATTCGACGAGCCTCGTATAGCTCCGTCCGGTTGAAGTGGGGAAGAGCGCCGTATGCGTAAAGTCGGGGGCCAATGGGGGGCGGCGGTTTGAAAGTCGCGGCCCGGCTTTTTGAGGGGCGCATGTGCAGACCGGTCAATCTTGCGCACATGGTTAGAGAGAACATGCTTCGCCACCGCACCGACAGTCAGATACAAGCAAGCAGGCAGTGTGCATCTGCTTGGAAACAATAACACTTAGAACCCTAATACTTAGATATTTATATATTTTTGTACCAGTGAACCGTTTTTAATACTTGAACGTCGTTTTTATGTATTTATAAACTTTGTTGCTTTTCGATTCGCTGGCTTGCGGAGCCGCATGTGTACATTTTAAAACTTGCGACAATCAGTCGGGATATAACCATTTAAAACGAACTGTGTGGACTTGCGTGTTTTTGTATTAAATTAGTGAAATGCCCGCTAGTTTTTTTACCGACATGGATCGTTCTAACAGTATCGGGGATGACAGAGCCCTCCAACTCGCCCTAGAACTCACCATGATGGGACTCAACGAGCCGCTGACGTCGGTCTCCGAGCCGGACAGCCCCACCGACCCGCTGGGAACTTTCGTGAACCCCCTCAGCAATCTGGGTCTCGAGGAGGTCCGCTCCAAGAAGTCTCAGAACATGACGGAGTGCGTGCCCGTCCCCAGTTCCGAACATGTGGCTGAAATCGTTGGACGACAAGGTAAGGGTCCACCATTGTTCCTCTGCTTGCACACACCATCGCACACACGGATCGAGATCCATATCAGTGGGTCGTTTTCACTCGACGAAACCGACCGATCCACTAATGTTCACATTTTAGGCCCGGCCGCACCGGACCCTTTTTTTTCCTCGGTCTTCTTGCCTCGCTCTTCGGTCTCTCGAAATTATTGATGTTCCGTGTGATTCCATTCAGTGATTCCGACGCGCCGAGGTAGTTGCGAATTCTATTTATAAACAAAATGTAACGACCTTTTCGATCATGCGTTGTACGATCGGAATTACTCGAATAACGAAAATTCCATTAACAGAAAAAAAAAAACAATTATTCCACGCCAAAATTTACATTTCTTTCATGATATTCTAAAAATAGTGGGTATTGGGTAATTTCTGCAAATTCATTATAAATAAATGCAATGACCTCTTTGATCATGCTAGAAATTTTAGAAGTAATAAAAATTGTGCACATGCAAATTTCAAAATAATGGGAATTGGTTTTACGAGCTCCACATAAACAAATGCAACGACCTTTTCGATCATGCGTTGTAAGTTTGAAATTATGCGAATTGCTAAATTTCTTTGAAGGTTTTTTTACGTTTGTTTTACTGTCTGGATAGAAAAATTCCATCTTTCAAGATGATAAGATTTAAATGGTTGGAAAAGATAATTTGCTTGCTACAAATACATAATACAACATCAATGCGTTGTATGTTTGAAATTCTGCGAATTGCTAAATTTCTTTAAAAGTTTTTGGAAAAGATAATTTGCTTGCTACAAATTCATAATACAACATCAATGCGTTGTATGTTTGAAATTCTGCGAATTGCAAAATTTCTTTAAAAGTTTTTGGAAAAGATAATTTGCTTGCTACAAATACATAATACAACATTAATGCGTTGTATGTTTAAAATTCTGCGAATTCCAAAATTTCTTTAAATGTTTTTACACGTAATTGCAGTTTTTTTACTGTTTGAATGGAAATATTCCATCTTTCAAGATGATAAGATTTAAATTATTGGAAAAGAGCATTTGCTTGCTACAAATACTACAACTTTAAACTAATTATCTTGTTCATGAAAAGAATAAAAAATTGTTAAGAATTAAATTATTGGAATAGAGCATTTACTTGTTACAAATAATATAACTCTAAACTAATTATCTTGTTCATGAAAAGAATAAAAAAATGTTAAGAATCCAATTATTCGAAAAGATCATTTGCCTTCTATAAATTATACTACTTTAAAATAATTTTCTTCTTCATAATGATGAGGATTAAATTATTGGAAAATATCATCGCCTGTAGAATTGATAAGAATTCAATTATTTGACAAAATCGGATGCCTGCTACAAATTATACAACTTTGAAGTAATTATCTTGTTCATGAAAGGAATTAAAATTGGAAAAAATAAAATTATTTGAAAAGATCATTTGCCTGCTACAAATTATACAACTTTAAAATAATGTTCTTCATAATGATGCGGATTAAATGATTGTAAAAGATTATTGCCTGCAGAGTGGATGAGAAATCAATTATTTGAAAAGATCAGTTCCCTGCTACAAATTATACAACTTTAAAATAATTATTTTGTTCATGAATAAAATAAAAATTGATAAGAATTAAATTATTCGAAAAGGTCATTTGCCTGCTACAAATTATACAACTTTAGAATAATTTTCTTCTTCATGATGTTAAGGATTAAATTATTGGAAAGATCATTGCCTGCAGAATTGATAAGAATTCAATTATTTGAAAAGATCGGTTGCCTGCTACAAATTATACAACTTTAAAATTATCTTGTTCATGAAAGGAATAAAAATCATTTGCCTGCTACAAATGATACAACTTTAAAGTAATTTTCTTCTTCATGATGATAAGGGTAAATTATTGGAAAAGATCATCACCTACAGAGTGGATGAGAATTCAATTATTCGAAAAGATCAGTTCCCTGCTACAAATTATACAACTTTAAAATAATAATTTTGTTCATGAATGGAATAAAAATTGATAAGAATTTAATTATTCGAAAAGGTCATTAGCCTGCTACAAATTATACAACTTTAAAATAATTTTCTTCATGATGATAAGGATTAAATTATTCGAAAAGATCATCGCCTGGAGAGTGGATAACAATTAAATTATTTGAAAAGATCAGTTGCCTGCTACAAATTATACAACTTTAAAATAATCTTCTTCATGAATCTCCGAAATTTTGCATGTTACCTTTTTCTTGATGTCCTGCGCTAAATTGTGGAATTTTTGTCTTCTAATGAAGATATTTATATAAATAGAATTAATTAAAATTTCGAAATACTACACCTGAACTTTTATACAGAATTATATACTGGTTGTTGCTTTAAGAAATAATTTGTTTATTTATTGTTGTGTTTGTAGGTCTCATGTTGGAGATAAAAAATCATTGTCTTTTTTCTAATATTATAAATTGCTTAATTTAATAATAACTGGTGTATAGGCGCAGGTTTTTTTTTAAATATTCAATATAACAGCTTAATTTATTTTCAAATTTCAAAATCTTTAATAGAAAGCAATTAACAAAAGATGTTGAATAATTATTATAAAAATAAAATATTCTTCTTTAATGGTTATCGACTCGAGATATTTGAATAATTACCTCATATTTATTTAAGGATTTAATTGTTGTCATTTTTAAATTAAAAAAAAAATATATGTGGAGAATTTACTGGAGAAGAATATCATAAATAAATCAATTACGATTCACCTACTTCCTGCAGATAAATAAAATTACAATAAAAAAAAGACGAAACTAGATGTAAAATGAGATATATGATACTTTTCGTCTTCTACAATTTAAGAGTCTCCAAAAGACTACAATTAACAAATCATCTACCGAAACAACTACTTTCCTGGCTTTCTACCTTTCGGTAGATGATTTATTAATTGTAGTCTTTTAGAGACTCTTAAATTGTAGAAGATGAAAAGTATCGTATTTCTCATTTTATTTTATTTTTCTACAAGGAGTCTGGGAAATAGAAAGTAGTTCTTTCAATAAATAATTTGTTTGTTTTAGTACAAATTGTAGAAGAGGAAGTTTCATAGTTTTTATTGCAATATATAATAAAGTCTAATCATTGTAATATTAGTTTCGCCACACGGTAGCTTCATCATGAAGATTGATAATAACATGTATAAGACGTTATTTATGGTGAAAGCTTTTCCTTCGTTATACTTGTTCATATAAATCATAACACTATTGTTTATAAAGTGTCATTTTTTTCTCGATGTTTAGTATGAACGAATACAATTTTAGAAAAAGTCAAGGGTAACTAAATATTTGTATTATTAAAAAATAAAGTGAAACAAACTCGGAAACTATAGGAGAATTAGAAATTCTTAGATGGGCAAAGAAATGCGGTTTTACGAGCCGAATGAAATGTCTAAAATTATTTAAAACTTTTCCCTTTATCACTTATAACAATCGAAAAAATCGATTTAAAAAATTAGACCTCTACATTTTTAAAATATTTAGTTACCATATTTTTGGTTTGATTCTCATTGATCACTTCATGAAATATAATTAAATATTTTTATTATTAAACAATAAAGAATAATCACTAGGTTTGTTTCACTTTAATTATTTATTTAATTAAATTAAATAAATAATTAAAGTGAAACAAACAAAGTGATTATTCTTTATTTTTTAATCTGCAATTCTTTCCCCGTTTAATCGTCTCTTTATCTCCGCTAGTTTCCGAGATATCCATGCTAAATATCGATATGTAACAGAAACAATAATATCTGCATATAATTAACAAAATATGATAAAATTATTTAATAAATGAATTAAGACGAAAAGAATATTACACCAGCTCGTAACTTTGCAAAATTAAGACCTACAAAGGCTAAAAACAAATAACTTATGGAAACAATTACTTTCCTGGCTAATGCCACGCCTTCAATAAGTGATTTGCTTATGGTCTTAATAAGACTTAATTTTGTAGAGTTACTAATAGGTTGAAAATAGACATATTCAGGCTATTTTTCGTTTTTATTTAATGCTTCTGCAAGATGTGGGGGTTTTCAATTTTAAAAATTATTTTAGTTTCTTATTCTGCCAAATGTCTATCGACTGGTATTTCTGCCTTAAATTCTCAATTCAGCGACTACAAATCTTTAATACTTCTTGGCACGAATGACTAATCGACGATGCGCCCTAAACCCAATATTTGTTCCTTGAAAACCCCTTTACTTGGAATAAGATGTTTGCTGAACCTCCCAATGGTTCTCATCTATCGAAGACAAATCTTTGTCAATATTTCACAGTCTACAGAATCTGTTTTTTTTATTTCTCAAAATTTAGTAGATTTTCATCCTTATGCGAATTTATGTCAAGCAAAAATATCCTATGTGCTTGGAATAAGATGTTTGCCGTATCCAACGGTTCTCATCTATTAAAAATCAGATTTTCTTGGTCTATTTTTATTAGAATATTACATACTAAATGATTACTTTGATAAAGAAATAAGTTTATTTTTTTTATATATCAATTTTCTCCGAGAACTTTAAGCGAATTTCCATTACACAAAAATAAACTTTATGCTTAGAATACGATATTCGCTGCACCAAATAGTTCTCATCTATCAAAAATAAATTTTCCCTATATTACGAATTAATAGGGGGAATCTGTTTGATTTTTTTTGTTTTGTTTAGATATTTTACGAATTTCTATTAAACAAGAATAAACCTTATCCTTAGATATTTTGCTGCGCTAAATGGTTCTCATCAAAAATAAATATTGTTTTATATTTTACGAAACAATAGGAAACAGAAATATTGCTATGTGGCGTAACTCTATATCTGCAAGATCTTAATCTTCGTTTTTCAAAGTATTGGAAAATAAACTTTTTCAAAATGTTGTTTAGTGTATTTTCTCCATGAAATTCTCCCGCCAAGCACTTTTAATAACACAAATGTTTAATATTAATATGTATATTTTTCAATATGTATTAGTTTCATATTTTTAATATCGTATTCACATCAATATCTTTCGTCTATCAAAAACTTATATTTTTGTACATTTTACGAATATTAACCCTTCGTATTAATGAAGGATACATCTTAACCGACGAGAAGTTAGCCACGAATTTCCAGCCACGGTTTCCCGGCGCTTCCACCACCACTCTAATTATTACCAATCTGAATAAAATGTTAAGTAATCTTTTGTTTGGGCCTAACCAATTTAATAACATAAGCTATAAACTATTTATGATTTTCTTTTAAGTTAGCGCTACTCGCTAGGCCGCCGACAAGATAGAAGAACTATCTAAAAAAATCATAACTTCCATTTGGGGTTCCTTGCTCGACTTTTTTTGCAACAATTGAGTAGTACACAACATTATGAATAAATCAAAATCGAAAAATTAGGGTAACCATTTCGTATAAACAATTTATGATTTTTTTAAGTTAGCGCTGCACGCTGGGCCACTGACAAAATAAAAACATTATTTAAAAAAATCACAACTTCCATTTGGGGTTCCTTGCTCGACTTTTTTTGCAACAACTGAGTAGTATACAACATTATGAATAAATCAAAATCGAAAAATTAGGGTAACCATTTCGTATAAACAATTTATGATTTTTTTAAGTTAGCGCTGCACGCTGGGCCACTGACAAGATAAAAGAATTATTTAAAAAATCATAACTTCCATTTGGGGTTCCTTGCTCGACTTTTTTTGCAACAATTGAGTAGTACACAACATTATAAATAAATCGTGTTTAAGTCCATTTTTTTTAACATTGCCACTTTCAAAGTTTTTGCCAACAATTGAATAAAAACTTATCAAAATAACTCACACCTAGCGACTCAAAACCGTAACCGATAAGCGACATTTTAAGCTTCAATGGGATTATAAAACTTTTACTCTCAAATTAGAGACCTTTATTAGGATAAAATTGAATAAAGAATCGTATTAGTCTCGCGGTTAATGTTTAACTCGTGGTATTAATATATCGAAAACATTCCTTAACCGATTGCATCATCCATAATATGACTATAATTAAACCTCCAGAGATTCACTCAAAAAAAAAAAACAAATAAAATAGCATCGTTAAATTCTATTCAAGTTTTCTTTTGCAAAACGCCTAATTAAAGTAGGGCATTCTTTTGGCGAGGATGTACTTTCTGTTTTGCATCACGCCGAAAAGGGTCGTCAATGAATCCGGAAATTCCATTAATTATAAAGACCAGGTCTCTGGTAAATGTGTTTCTAAGGTATTTTGTGAAAAGTAGGTAACCGGCTTAGGCAGCGGGAATTCTCCAATTATCATAATCTCCCTTCTCGTGAATTGGTTTTATTAGGCAGAGTTTTAAGAAATTATGATAGGGTGGTGCCGAAATTCGTAGACATTCCATTATGTTATATACCACTCAATTGTTGCAAAGAAAATCGAGCAAGGAACCCAAATGGAAGTTATGATTTTTTAAACAATTTTTCTATCTTGTCTGTGGCCAAGCGTGCAGACCGATGTGAAGATAGCCACGGATTTTTCAGCCACGGATTTCCCGGCGCATCCGCCATCACATAAAAATTTCTTCAATTTTAATGATTTATATTAAATCAAACGCTGAGAATGTAATTAACATTAGCCTATAGATGTGCAGTCAATCCACAATTTAAATTATTTTTTCCTCAAATCCACGGGAACTCTCTTTTTAAAATGACAAGAATTCAAAGTCCAATATGGCACTGTTTGACGCGTTTTAAATTAAATTTTTTAACAACAACGTGTAGATAAGAGTCTACTTAAACGATTTAACGCATTTAATTTTGGGTAAAATTGTTTATAACTTTTTTATGAATTTTTTTTCTCGGGTCCACCCCAACTATACATGTAATATAGCAAACTTTCAAAGTCCAAAATGGTACTGTTTGACGCGTTTTAAATTTGATTTTTTAACATCAACGTGTAGATAAGAGTCTACTTAAACGATTTAACGCATTTAATTTTGGGTAAAATTGTTTATAACTTTTTTATGAATTTTTTTTCTCGGGTCCACCCCAACTATACATGTAATATAGCAAACTTTCAAAGTCCAAAATGGTACTGTTTGACGCGTTTTAAATTTGATTTTTTAACATCAACGTGTAGATAAGAGTTTACTTAAACGATTTAACGCATTTAATTTTGGGTAAAATTGTTTATAACTTTTTTATGATTTTTTTTTCTCGGGTCTACCCGAAGTGTACATATAATATAGCAAACTTTCAAAGTCCAATATGGCACTGTTTGACGCGTTTTAAATTTGATTTTTTAACATCAACGTGTAGATAAGAGCTTACTTAAACGATTTAACGCATTTAATTTTGGGTAAAATTGTTTATAACTTTTTTATGAATTTTTTTTCTCGGGTCCACCCCAACTACACATGTAATATAGCAAACTTTCAAAGTCCAATATGGCACTGTTTGACGCGTTTTAAATTTGATTTTTTAACATCAACATGTAGATAAGAGTCTACTTAAACGATTTAACGCATTTAATTTTGGGTAAAATTGTTTATAACTTTTTTATGATTTTTTTTTCTCGGGTCTAACCGAAGTGTACATATAATATAGCAAACTTTCAAAGTCCAATATGGCACTGTTTGACGCGTTTTAAATTTGATTTTTTAACATCAACGTGTAGATAAGAGTTTACTTAAACGATTTAACGCATTTAATTTTGGGTAAAATTGTTTATAACTTTTTTATGAATTTTTTTTCTCGGGTCTACCCGAAGTGTACATATAATATAGCAAACTTTCAAAGTCCAATATGGCACTGTTTGACGCGTTTTAAATTTGATTTTTTAACATCATCGTGTAGACAAGAGTTTACTTAAACGATTTAACGCATTTAATTTTGGGTAAAATTGTTTATAACTTTTTTATGATTTTTTTTTCTCGGGTCTACCCGAAGTGTACATATAATATAGCAAACTTTCAAAGTCCAATATGGCACTGTTTGACGCGTTTTAAATTTGATTTTTTAACATCAACGTGTAGATAAGAGTTTACTTAAACGATTTAACGCATTTAATTTTGGGTAAAATTGTTTATAACTTTTTTATGAATTTTTTTTCTCGGGTCTACCCGAAGTGTACATATAATATAGCAAACTTTCAAAGTCCAATATGGCACTGTTTGACGCGTTTTAAATTTGATATTTTAACATCAACGTGTAGATAAGAGTTTACTTAAACGATTTAACGCATTTAATTTTGGGTAAAATTGTTTATAACTTTTTTATGAATTTTTTTTCTCGGGTCTACCCGAAGTGTACATATAATATAGCAAACTTTCAAAGTCCAATATGGCACTGTTTGACGCGTTTTAAATTTGATATTTTAACATCAACGTGTAGATAAGAGTTTACTTAAACGATTTAACGCATTTAATTTTGGGTAAAATTGTTTATAACTTTTTTATGATTTTTTTTTCTCGGGTCTACCCGAAGTGTACATATAATATAGCAAACTTTCAAAGTCCAATATGGCACTGTTTGACGCGTTTTAAATTTGATTTTTTAACATCAACGTGTAGATAAGAGTTTACTTAAACGATTTAACGCATTTAATTTTGGGTAAAATTGTTTATAACTTTTTTATGAATTTTTTTTCTCGGGTCTACCCGAAGTGTACATATAATATAGCAAACTTTCAAAGTCCAATATGGCACTGTTTGACGCGTTTTAAATTTGATTTTTTAACATCATCGTGTAGACAAGAGTTTACTTAAACGATTTAACGCATTTAATTTTGGGTAAAATTGTTTATAACTTTTTTATGATTTTTTTTTCTCGGGTCTACCCGAAGTGTACATATAATATAGCAAACTTTCAAAGTCCAATATGGCACTGTTTGACGCGTTTTAAATTTGATTTTTTAACATCAACGTGTAGATAAGAGTTTACTTAAACGATTTAACGCATTTAATTTTGGGTAAAATTGTTTATAACTTTTTTATGAATTTTTTTTCTCGGGTCTACCCGAAGTGTACATATAATATAGCAAACTTTCAAAGTCCAATATGGCACTGTTTGACGCGTTTTAAATTTGATATTTTAACATCAACGTGTAGATAAGAGTTTACTTAAACGATTTAACGCATTTAATTTTGGGTAAAATTGTTTATAACTTTTTTATGAATTTTTTTTCTCGGGTCTACCCGAAGAGTACATATAATATAGCAAACTTTCAAAGTCCAAAATGGCTCTGTTTGACGCGTTTTAAATTTGATTTTTTAACATCAACGTGTAGATAAGAGTTTACTTAAACGATTTAACGCATTTAATTTTGGGTAAAATTGTTTATAACTTTTTTATGAATTTTTTTTCTCGGGTCCACCCCAACTATACATGTAATATAGCAAACTTTCAAAGTCCAATATGGCACTGTTTGACGCGTTTTAATTTTACAACATGTAGATAAGAGTCTACTTAAACGATTTAAAGCACGAAATTTTGGGTAAATTTGTGTCGACTCGATCCGACAAAAGGGCATTCAAATGTGCTCCTACAACGATTTGGCACAAAGTAATGGGTGTTTGAAAAGAAAAAGCGAATTTTGAGGTTTTTTGACTCATAAGTCCGAAGTTTTTCGACGAAATTGATTTCGTTTTCACGAATGAAATTTTCTTTGCATGTTCTTTGAGGTATGCACAAAAATTAATTGTTTGCGCGAAATCCTGAATATCGCATTTTGTACCTTAGAACCATAAAAAAAACTTTAATTTAGGTCAAAAAAGGCTTACTTTAACGATCTCTGTAGGCTCGGAAAAAAATTTGGGCCTAACTCACCACCTTTCGTCCGTTTTTCCATTCGTCCAATAAAAACGAACAAATTACACTGACGGAAAAAAATGAAACACGAGATTTGTAAAAATTTAGGTAATAACTTAGCTTCTATCTAACCGATTTCGACGATCTTTTGAGAAATAAAAAGCAAAATGTGTCCTCTTTGAGAGAGTTTATCCCCCACTTAAAGAGAAGGCTCTACGTCTCTCCAAACGAAAAAATAAAAAGACCACAAAATGCACTTTTTTTTAAACACTCATAACTTTGTGCCAAATTGCCGTAGGAGCTTCGTTTTTGAGTCCTGCACAGGGAATTGATCAAATTTTAATGCCTTTATGGTGGATCGAGTCGACAAAACTTTTCCAACTCCATAGACACGTCAAAGTTGGACATGGTTTCCTGAAAAAAAACGGGCGGACTTTAAAGAAGTCACTTCAATGTTTTTCGCCCTCAAAGATTCATCAAAATCAATTGAAAATACGCCGAGTTATGGCGGTTTGAAAATGGTCAAAATTTCAAGAATTTCAAGTGTTTCATTTTTTTCCTCCAGTGTATATAGTTTGGGTAGACCCGAGAAAAAAAAATTCATAAGAAAGGTATAAACAATTTTACCCAAAATTTCACGCGTCAAATCGTTTCAGTAGACTCTTATCTACACGTTGTTGTTAAAAAATTAAATGTAAAACGCGTCAAACAGTGCCATATTGGACTTTGAATGTTTGCTATATTATATGTACACTTCGGGTAGACCCGAGAAAAAAAATTAATAAAAAAGTTAGAAACAATTTTACCCAAAATTAAATGCATTAAATCGTTTAAGTAGACTCTTATCTACACGTTGATGTTAAAAAATCAAATTTAAAACGCGTCAAACAGTGCCATATTGGACTTTGAAAATTTGCTATATTATATGTACACTTCGGGTAGACTCGAGAAAAAATTTCATAAAAAAGTTATAAACAATTTTACCCAAAATTAAATGCGTTAAATCGTTTAAGTAGACTCTTATCTACACGTTGTTGTAAAAAAATTAAATTTAAAACGCGTCAAACAGTGCCATATTGGACTTTGAATTCTTGTCATTTTAAAAAGAGAGTTCCCGTGGATTCGAGAAAAAATAATTTAAATTGTGGATTGACTGCACATCTATAGGCTAATGTTAATTACATTCTCAGCGTTTGATTTAATATAAATCATTAAAATTGAAGAAATTTTTATGTGATGGCGGAGCCGCCGGGAAATCCGTGGCTGAAAAATCCGTGGCTATCTTCACATCGGTAGCGTGCAGCGCTAACTTAAAAAAATCATAAATTGTTTATACGAAATGGTTACCCTAATTTTTCGATTTTGATTTATTCATAATGTTGTGTACTACTCAATTGTTGCAAAAAAAGTCGAGCAAGGAACCCCAAATGGAAGTTATGATTTTTTAAATAATTCTTTTATCTTGTCAGTGGCCCAGCGTGCAGCGCTAACTTAAAAAAATCATAAATTGTTTATACGAAATGGTTACCCTAATTTTTCGATTTTGATTTATTCATAATGTTGTATACTACTCAATTATTGCAAAGAAAGTCGAGGAAGGAACCCCAAATGGAAGTTATGATTTTTTAAATAATTCTTTTATCTTGTCAGTGGCCCAGCGTGCAGCGCTAACTTAAAAAAATCATAAATTGTTTATACGAAATGGTTACCCTAATTTTTCGATTTTGATTTATTCATAATGTTGTGTACTACTCAATTGTTGCAAAAAAAGTCGAGCAAGGAACCCCAAATGGAAGTTATGATTTTTTAAATAATTCTTTTATCTTGTCAGTGGCCCAGCGTGCAGCGCTAACTTAAAAAAATCATAAATTGTTTATACGAAATGGTTACCCTAATTTTTCGATTTTGATTTATTCATAATGTTGTATACTACTCAGTTGTTGCAAAAAAAGTCGAGCAAGGAACCCCAAATGGAAGTTGTGATTTTTTTAAATAATGTTTTTATTTTGTCAGTGGCCCAGCGTGCAGCGCTAACTTAAAAAAATCATAAATTGTTTATACGAAATGGTTACCCTAATTTTTCGATTTTGGTTTATTCATAATGTTGTATACTACTCAGTTGTTGCAAAAAAAGTCGAGCAAGGAACCCCAAATGGAAGTTGTGATTTTTTTAAATAATGTTTTTATTTTGTCAGTGGCCCAGCGTGCAGCGCTAACTTAAAAAAATCATAAATTGTTTATACGAAATGGTTACCCTAATTTTTCGATTTTGATTTATTCATAATGTTGTGTACTACTCAATTGTTGCAAAAAAAGTCGAGCAAGGAACCCCAAATGGAAGTTATGATTTTTTAAATAATTCTTTTATCTTGTCAGTGGCCCAGCGTGCAGCGCTAACTTAAAAGAAAATCATAAATAGTTTATAGCTTATGTTATTAAATTGGTTAGGCCCAAACAAAAGATTACTTAACATTTTATTCAGATTGGTAATAATTAGAGTGGTGGTGGATGCGCCGGGAAACCGTGGCTGGAAATTCGTGGCTAACTTCTCGTCGGTTACATCTTAATAAAATAAAAATTCTGTATTTTTCAATATTCGTCGTGGTACTAGCCAGGAAAGTAGTTGTTTCGGTAGATGATTTGTTAATTATAGAAGACGAAAAGTATCGTATTTCTCATTTTAATGATACATCTGTACGTACAACTGTATTATCTATAATTATTAGTTTTAATTATTCACCGTGGGTGACTAAAACTAATAATTTTCTAAATTATTAAGCAGTGGGGATTAAAACGAATTGTAAATTTGGTCAGTAAATTTTGCGTCAAGGTAGATATGCGCTTTAACGGCGTCTTTGTCTAACCAATGCCACACGTTTTTGAGCTGTGGGCACTACTGTCGGTACTTGTATAAACGCTCAGAAGACATACGTTTCTACTATTGACCACGATGATGCTCATATAATGGTAGAAAATGATAGAAATCCACTTGTCTCTGATATGTTCAGAAACATGTGACGTGAACGCCAAGATTCATGAAATGAACTTTAAAGAGTTGTATACATTCGCTTGGGATATACAAAGAACATAGTTACTAAGTAATAACTAACTAACTTTCATGTCTGGTCTGTTTTTAAGTTTTCCTTATGAAATATACAGCAAAACATTGCAGAAGCTCACAAAAAATACAAAAATAAATTTTTGAAGAAAAATTAAATTTAATCGTTCTTCGGCATTTTCAGCAGTTGTACGAACGATCCACGTCAAAAGAAATGTTGCATGTGTCGGTTCCTGTTAGTCTCGCAAATAATTTTCATGAACTAAATTAAATTTAATCGTTTTTCGGCATTTCCAGTCGATGTGAGAGCGATCCACGTCAAAAGAAATTTTGCTTGTCTCGGTTTCTGTAAGTCTCACAAATAATTTTTATGAACAAATAGTGTTCAGAATGGGATTCTAGACTTGAAAAAATACAAAAATAAATTTTTGAAGAAAATATAAATTTAATCGTTTTTCGGCATTTTCAGCAGTTGTACGAACGATTTACGTCTAAAGACATTTTGCTTGTCTCAGTTCTGTAAGTCTCAGAAATAATTTTTATAAACAAAAAGTGTTCAGAATGGTATTCTAGACCTGAAAAAATAGAAAAATAAATTTTTGAAGAAAATTTAAATTTAATCGTTTTTCGGCATTTCCAGCAGTTGTACGAACGATTTACGTCAAAAGAAATTTTGCTTGTGTCGGTTCCTGTAAGTCTCACAAATCATTTTCATGAACAAAATTAAATTAAATTTAATCGTTTTTCGGCATTTCCAGTCGATGTGAGAGCGATCCACGTAAAAAGAAATTTTGCTTGTCTCAGTTTCTGTAAGTCTTACAAATAATTTTTATGAACAAATAGTGTTCAGAATGGGATTCTAGACTTGAAAAAATACAAAAATTAATTTTTGAAGAAAAATGAAATTTAATCGTTTTTCGGCATTTCCAGCAGTTGTACGAGTATTGGACTTAATGGTAATTATTCACCGCGAATGAACAAAATTGCAGAAAAACCCGTAATATTTAAAATTATTAGTTGGAATGGATCTGTTAGTACATTTGGTTGGTAGATTTTTAGGAACGTCTTCGTGCAAAATATTGCAGAATCTTACAAATTCATTATCTACAAATATTATACAAAATTATTCCAATGAATGATCAAAACTGCTGAAGCACTAAGTAATACTCTTAATTTTTTGTAAATGATTTGAAAGTAGAGATTAATATGAAGTTTACATCTGTTTGTACATTTGGTTAGTAGATATTTTTAGCAACGCCATCGTGCAAAATATTGCAAAATCTTACAAATTTATAATCTCCAAGTATTGCAATCAATTATTCACCGCTAATGATCAAATCTGCTGAAGCACCCTTTGACATTTATTTGTAAATTTGGTTAATAGATATTCCTGGTAAAACACCCAAAATAAAACGAAAACGTTTCAAATTATTAGGATGTGGGAATTTATATAAAGTAGACATCTGTTTCTAATTTGGTTATTACATTTTTTTAGGAAAATCGTGCAAAATGTTGCAGAATATCACAACTTTATTATCTACAAATATTGACCTTAATTATTCACCGCGAATTACCAAAATTGCCGAAGCACCATATAAAACTTCTAATTTTTACTTTCTTCGTTACGAAGTATGAGAAAGTATTGTGATCGTGATTTTATTTTCAAAAATTTCTTTAACGGAAATATCCGTTTTGGGGTCCCTAGATGCCATTTCAACAATTTCTGGAAAAAAAATTGCGTCTGTGTGTGTGTCTGTGTGTGTGTCTGTGTGTGTGTCTGTCTGCGCGCTGAATCTCAAAAACTAATAGAGCAATAGATATGAAACCTTGAACATACGTCTTATTTGATAATCTGAAGAACTGAACAGCTTTTGGTAAAATTTCGTACACCGGAAGTGGGTGTTTACCTTAACTGTTTTCTGTTTTTTGCCAATATTTTCTTAAATATGAAGAATATCACAAAAACATTTTAACAAACATTGAAGACAACAAAGAAATGAACAACTTTTGCTTGAAAACATTTTTCATAAAATCATTTTTATTCGAGAAAAAAATTTATTATTTTTTTAATTTTTAGCTTATAATTATAAAGCGATAATAGTTACAGCAAATTTATGTTAATAATAATTGTGGATAATGCTAAAATGCACAACTTATAAAGAATAAGTTTTTTTCGAAATCCCTTTAGTTTTTGAGTAAACTGAGTTTTTGAATTTGAAGTATATTTTTTCCATCTTTCATAATTTTGACGTTTTAAACGTCAGTTTCATTCTAGTTTACACAACGCTCGATGTACATTTAAAATATGATTTCAATTAAAAATAAACCATGAAGCGTAAATATAAATGATACCATCAAGTTTGTCGAAAGTAACATCATGGCCACATCACTATTTTTTTGTATTATAAGAAACTAGCAGGGATTTTCCCTTACAAGCCTTGCTTGGTATTAATACTAGATATGTACCGATACTGATATGTGTATCGGTATATCGGCCGCCGAGCCGATAATCGGTATCGGCTATACTGGGTGCTGTAACAATGGCGGATTACTTCAATGGTTCATTGTTAATGATTACTTCTAGAGTATGGAAAAACGTACCATTGAGTTAATCCGTCATTTTTACAGCACCCAGTATGTCGGCAAAACATAAAAAGTCGTGTATCATGAGAATATTAAATACATTTATTTTTAGGTAGTAGGTTTAGTACATCTAGTTTATTTTTCTTAAAATAATCCCAAAACACACTTTTTTTACTATTTGAGAATATTTTTAAGTTGAATATTATAATTCCCTTCCACGATCTGTAGTCTATGCAGCTTTCAAAGGTGTTTTTTTTCGTTCTGTTAATTATTTTTTTATACAGCCAAAAAAACGAACGTTTTTCTTGCCAATTTTTTTTAAACTCAAATAAAACGAATAACTTTGTTGATATCACTTTATTAACTTGGAGTAACTGAATTATTCAAAATGTATCACAAAACGAAAGCCTCCACAATTACTTATTTAATTTTTTTTTATTTAACTGTCCGCCATTTTGTTAAAAATGAAATGTTACAAAAAGCTCCGATCTAGCACACATCAATGCAATTTACTAAAGATTCGCGTCGGTTTTTTTGATCTGAGATGGTCCAGTCCAAAATGGCGATTGGCACCGTAAGAGGTCATTTTTTTGTTAGCCCTTAGAAGAATTTCTTCAAATTCGTGTTTTTAAGACTATTTTGTGATGTAATAATTTGAAGTGTGTACTAATCGAATGAAATAGGAATTGCCAAAAAATATTTAAACCGGGCTTCGAAAGAAAATTCATAAAAATTACTTGGTTTTTTGACACTGCGAGTGCGGGCGACCCTTTAATACACAACAGAAATAAAAGTCCTAAAATAGTTTCACAGCTAATATGAAAGAAAAGCTTATATTAAACACTGCGCAATTTTAATCGATACAAACTGATACAAACTGTCTAGAATCCACTTTCAATTCAATTGAATTAACGTTAATATTGGAACAATAAGCAACAGCTTCATGAATAATAATACTTTTATTAGAAAAATACTAGTAAGATTCACAGATTTAAATTCCTCAATAAAAAATATACCTTCAATCAGATTTTATGCACTCAGTTTTTCAAGTAACGAAAACAAATCTTAACCTTCTCTTCCCATATTATTAAGAAGTAACTAATATCCATTTGAAACCCGTTCGCTTCTTGGTCATATTTTCCATCAAGAAAGACAACTTAAGTTCAAATTAAACAAACATTTTTGGCTTCCATTAAATTTAATGTTGAAGATTTCTGGTTGTGCAGTCTTGAACATTAAATATGATTAAACCCAAAAATACGCAAACAAATAATCTCTTTTGTTCGTGTTCTTAGGAGGAAGATAATATGTGTTTGAGCCTTAATTTCGGGAAGGCAAACAAAAATTCAAATGAAACATGTTTTTGCGTTTCATTAGATTTAATAGTGATCAGTTTAGTCTGTGCCGTCTTCAACATTAAATACAATGAAACGCAAAAAAGTCTTCACTTTCCATCAATATCTGCTCGAAAACTTTATTTTGGGAACTCTATGCGCTTCTTAATCATATTTTCAAGCAAGAAATACAAAATAGAATTTGTTTTTGGTTCCATTATGAAGTATGTTCATTAAAAAAAAACCTCAAGTGTGCCATGATTTTTTATTTTTAAAATTTAAGTTGGTAACACATATTGAGGTTATGCTACTTGTGGCATGTTCCTACCGATAAATTCATTTGCTGTGACAAATGACGCGGAGAAGTCGTAGGTTCATCTTCCAAAATTTCTTGGGATGTGTTAATAGCATCCTGAGTACGTTTGACTGGTCTACCACTTCCTGGTTTACACGGTACATGAAATGAATTAACGGATCGTGAAATTCTTCCTGAAACTGGTGCGTCGAACGAACATTCACTTTAGTCCCATTTCAGAAATAACTTTCAACTAAAAACGTTTTTGCTGGTTGCTGTGAATTATTGTGACCATAGAATAATTGTGACTTTTAGAAAGATCTGACGTTTTGTATGTCAATTCCTAACATCTGTGCCAACTTAAATTTAAAAAAATAAAAAATCATGGCACACTTGTTTTTTTTTAAATAAACATTCGAGATATGATGAGTGCTTTAAATTCTGCAACCACAAGAATGGCAAAACCACTTTTTCCCATAAACTTTCAATTTGAATATCTTGAAAAGTTCTAGACTAAGGCTAACAATATTTTCCGAGGCTTTATAATTTGACCAAATTGTAAAAAAAATCATCAAAATCTGAAGTGATGGGTGACTTGGCCAACGTGGTAATACATGATTTGGGTGAATTAAAATCATAGTAAATTTTTGTGTTCAGTAAAATAATTGACGATTTGAACATTACATTATCGAAAAATTCTAGACGTGGACGTATAATTATTTGAGTCATTTTTAACGACTTACAAATTCTACGCAAAACTGTTTCCATTCATTATCGTATTGCCGAAATATTTTGCACAAATTATAGTTTAACATAGATACAACGACCTTTTCCGTCATGCGCGGTGCATTTCATTTACAATTGCACGAATACCAAAAGGAAAAATAATGGTTAAAATTTATTTCTCAACAAAAAGTTTACTTTCATTTACAGTGACAAATAAAAAACTGGAGAAAAAATAACCAAAAGTAAAAGTACAACTAAAAACGCAAGAAAAGAAAAACGAAATGCACCAAATGTTCTTCTTGGAAATAAATTGAGTTAAATTGAATTGCAAACAAACAAAATTAGTAATTATTAGACACCTGATTAAATAATCTATAAATACAATAGGCTGGGCCGAAAGACCACTGGCCGATAGCCCATTCACTAAGTATGTAAATAGTTCTTCTTTTTATACAAGCTTAAGATATTTATTATTATTATTATAGTAATTATTTCTGCGGATATTAGAAAGGAAATTTTATTTACAAAAAATTTAAATAAAAACGCGCTGTTCTTAAAACAGTATCAACAAACAACAGGAAGTAGGTTTATTAATTTACTTCCAAACCGCAGATAAATGACGATTTTAGTATCATAAAATATCGTTTCATAATTAATAAAAATCAACTGTTAAAATCAAATATTATAAATACTAATGCTCGGTTTTATAATGTCTGCCGGTGGACACGAATGCACTAGAAAAAATGTGCGCGTTTTGGTCGGGTGCGTTCGGGTCCACTGGCAGTTCACACCGTAACTAGACATTATAATTCTAGGCCTAAGACTAATTTTAATTGCACCGTTTGTTCAGTATGTATAAGTGACTGGATGTTTAATTCCAGAGCATGAGTTTAAGAAATTTAAATTAATAATAGCAATGGTATTTTATTACGCTCTTCTAAATAACATAGTTTGAAAATCGTTTTTTTTTTGCTTCGCTAAATTAATCTAGATTTTCAACCATCGTTTCTATGAATGAAATTGGATCCATTTTTGGTAAACTCTTTTTTTCCAAAAAGCTGCCTCATCGCAGTTTTGAATTCATGTACGTTATTTTGGAATAATGATGGTTCATTCAGTGTTATTTTGGAATCTTTGGGGTTTATAAATTGTTCAACCCATTGTATCATTAACACGTTCGCTGCCACCGACGCGCTAGTGCATCTAACATTATACTTGCGTATGTACAATCCCAATTGTAGTGGCAGCGAACGTGTTAAAAAATCAAATTTTATTGAAATATTTGGCCAACGAGAAAATACATTAATATAGCCCGTTCTCTGGAATCTGGCGGCTGTGGTCATAAAAGAGGGTCAGAGCTCGGCAAGTAAGGGACGTAATATTTTTTATCTCAAACTAATCTTTGTTGAGAAGTACTGATGTAAAAGTGCGTATACCAATAGTAGCGAAGGACAGTAATAAATGTATGGGATGCAATTAGACGAACCACCAATGCCTTTTCTTTGAGGATGCGTCGCCCCTCGACGCATCCGCCAGATTCCAGAGAACAGACCAGGGGCGGCTCGTTACATAGAGCCAAGGAGTCATGGCACTACCTGTAGATTCAAGCTCAGTAAGAATTTTTAATTAATTCTGCCGGCGCAAAAGTTGATCCCAACAAAGTTAATGGTTTTATTTGAATTCTTTTTCAAATTAGTTTCTCATTTTTGAACAATTAAAGCAAAAATAAAAAAAATTGCTATTAAAAAAAAATTGGAAAATTACTTTGATTTTTGAGACTAATTTAAACCATTTTCTTACTAGAATATTCCGCATTTTTTATTATTAAGCCTGTATTTTAGATTTTTTTGTCTAATTTTTTGATCACTTGGTCTAAATATTATTTATTTTGACCTAAATTTCCGATTTAATTGTTTAAATTTTTGACTATTTGGTCCGTATTTTTTATTTTTCCCGACGAATTTTTAAATTTTTGATCTGTATTTATATTTTTGGTCATAATATTTTATCTTTTGTACTAAATATCCTTAATTTTGACCTGAATTTGCGATTTAATTGTTTAAATTTTCGACTTTTTGGCCCGCATTTTTAATCTTCCCGCCGAATTTGTATGTTTTAGATTTTTGACCTGTATTTTCTATTCTTTTGGGTCTAAATGTTTAATCTTTTGACCTAAATATTCTTTATTTTGACATACATTTTCGATTTATTTGTTAAAATTTTCGATTTTTTTGGTCCGTATTTTTGATTTTTCGAGACGAATTTTTAGATTTTTGACCGATATATTCGATTTTTTTGTCTACATTTTTGATTATTTGGCCCAAACATTATTAATTTTGAACTACATTCTCGATTTAATTGGTACAATTTTCGACTGTTTGATTCGCATTTTTTATTGTACTCGACGAATATTTAATTTTTTAATTTTTGTCCTGATTTTTGGTCAAAATATTTTATCTTTGTATTTTCGATTATTTTTTTTGGTATAAATTTTTGATTTTTAAATATTCTTAATTTTGACCTAAATTTTCGATTTAATTATTTAAATTTTTTATTCTTTGGTACGCATTTTCGATTTTTCCGGCCGAAATTTTAATTCTAGTTCCAAATTTTTGATTTGATTTTGATTAAAATATCTATAACCTGAATTATTGATTTACATGCGAGATTTTTTTATTTTTTCCGGTATTTTCGTGTTTTGTTTCCCGAAATTTTCGATTTTGTAGCCTGCATTTATTATCTTTAGGACCAAATTTTCTATGCAATGTCTAAATTTTCGACTTTCTGGACAACATTACAAATTTGTATTATTGTTTTTTTCATCCTTTGAACTAAATTTTTCTTTATTTTTCATTTTATTTCATTTCATTTATTTAATCCTACCTAACTTTTCGATTTTATTGTCAAAATTTTCGATTTTTAGGTCCGCATTTTTGATTTTTCGTTTAGTCTGCATTTATTATCTTTAGGCCCGAGTTTTTGATGTTTTGTCTAAATTTTCGACTTTTTGGCGAACATTTTTTTTTTATCTTTTGCCCTAAAATTTTCTTTATTTGTCTGTTAAAATTTTCATTTTTATGCTAGAATTTTAGACATTTGGTCTAAATTTTGTATCGGTTTTTTTTTATAGATTTTTAGTCTATTTTTTATCCAATATTTTAGATTTTTTAACTTGGATTATTGATTTCATTTCGTGAGTTTTTTTTATTTTTTTGCTATTATTTTCGAATTTCTGAACTTATTTTTGGCAAATTATTTTGCTGCTTCTACCCAAGTTTTTAATTTTTAGATTCTTGTTTCTTTGGCCCTTATTTTAGATTTATGTATTTTCGATTTTTTTGTTATTTTTCTTTTACCAAAATATTCGATTAGTTTGTGGAAATTTTCGATTTTTTTTGGCTGCAATTTTTATCTTTACGCCCGTTTTCGATGTTTTGTCTAAATTTTCACCTTTTTAGGCCTTACTTTTTTGGCCTATATTTTGTATTTTCTATTGTTTTGGTTTCAATTTTAGGTCTTTTGGCCGAAATTTTCTTTATTTAGACTTAAATTTTCGATTCGTTTGTTAAAAATTTTTTGGTCTACCACTCTGATTTTTGGGTACAAATTTTAGATTTTTGGTCTTGATTTTTTATTTTTTGTCCCACATTTTAGATTTTCTTAACTTGAATTATTGATTTTATTGTACGATTTTTTTTTTAATTTTTATTTTTGCTATTTTCGAATTTCTCGTGGAATTTATTTTAAGCTTAAAAGAGTTATTTTTGGGGCTGAAAATGGGTAAATTATTTTTCTTTTGCTTGTATTTTCAATTTTTTGGTCTGCATTTTTATTTTTGAACCAGGGTTTTTGATTATTTTTGGCCGATATTTTAGATCTTAGGCTGTTTTGTTCCAATTTTTTTATTTTTTGGCCAAAATATTCGATTGGTCTAGGAAGATAATTGGTTCTTTGTTTCTTCAAAAAAAAAGGGGGGGGGTGTATTGTATAAGTGGGTCTACCATCAACATGTTCCACGAGCCGCCACTGGAACAGACCATAACTATGGATAGATTTTGAACTTATTTAAATATAGTGTGGGTAGATGAAGCCACTATGTCGTGAAACTATTGTAGAGCAATTAAACATTTGAAACCTTACACTATGTAGTTTCAAGAAGTATCAGCCTCATCAATCCAATAGAAGAAATTCCTTTTAAAAATGAATAATCTTGATCCTAGCCTTTTTCTCAATGGTTATTTCACATACTGTATTAGATTTATAATTTTAAAAACTAGCATGTTTATCACATTAAAAACTACAGTTGGTAACCCGAGACCACTCTAAGTACCTATTCCGTTCGTGCCGCATCCATTCGGGCTTCTTCCTCCGGCTGCTGATAAATGGGAAGCAGATGATTTTTCGCATGGTGGAGGGCACACATGATACACCGGGCCGTCATCCGATAGTCTGAAGCGGGATAATTATTGATAGATATTCGATCTCCCCCATCCGCAGGATGTTCGGTACATTCTTCGTGTTGTTGTGGTTAAATAATTTTTGTATTCTGCCGAGGCGCTTGTTCGCATGAGTCAGCCGCAGGAAGTTGTGAATTATTTAGTGAATACGCCGTGTTTATACCAACACACACACATACACACACATTCGCCGGCAGACATCTCGAATCGAAATGTGACCAAAATACGTTTGTTAATCGTCAAATGGTCAATAATAACAATAAACAAACGCGACGTGTTTCTGCAATTTGCTTCAAATGTTGATGCATTTTGTCGTCCAACCAGAACACGGTTTCCGGATTATTCGAAGCGATTATTTTTGTGTGGTTTTAATAAATAAATATTCTAGCCGCGTGTGATTGTATGGCTCAAGCCTATGCAAAAAAATAAGAAGTAGATGAAGCGTTTTGTGTGTCGTCTTGAAAATTATTTTTAGAATGATGTGTTGATCACACACCCAAACATAATATATTATTCTACGTAGCTTCCGAATCACTTAAAAATGTTTATTTTTGAGTTTTTTTTAGACCTTGACTGGCATCTCGAATCGAAATACATTTATTAATCGCTAAATTGACAATAATAGAAATTAACAAAATAAGACCTTTTTCCTTCTAACGTTGATCAATTAGTGGAATGGAACTTTGCGAATGATAAAATACCACAATGAAGCTTTTCAACTTTTAATGAATCTTAAAAATGATTCAACAATAATTTTGGAACAACCCCTGAATTGGTTATTTTCATACAGTTTTGAAAATCAATTTTGGGCTATTTTATTGCATGAATTAGTTGAATGCACCTAAGCCAGTAAAACAATTTGGACCATGTTTACAATAAAATTCCATTTCAACATTCAAAGAATCTTAAAAATTATTCAAATGCAATTTTGGCACCACCCCTGAAAAGCTTATTTCCGTACTGTTTTGAAAATCAATTTTGGTCTATTTGACAGAAGGGCCATTCTACGTTAAATCAGCCAAAAAAATAATGAAATATCACTCATCACTTCAGATTTTGATGATATTTTTTTTACAAGTTGGTAAAGCCAAATTACAAAGCCACACAAAATATGGTTGGATGGTAAAAATTTGGCATCAGAATATTCATAACTTACTGAGTTATTACATTTTTTTTTGTACTAGCTGCAAGACTGCCGCGGAGTCACAAGAAAGGCAAAACACCTTTTCCCCATAAATTTTCAACCTCAATATCTTGTAATGTACTTGACTTAGGGTAACAATATTTTGTATGGCTTTATAATTTGGTCATACCAACTTGTAGAAAAAAAATCACCAAAATCTGAAGTGATAGGTGACATGGCCTGGACGAACTGACGTGGATTGACTCAGAATCAATTAGTTGAATGATTCAATTTGGACCATGAAATATCGACCGTATTTACAATATTCAAAGAATTTTCAAAACAATTCAACAGTAATTTTGGCACAATCCGTGAAATGCTTATTTTCCCCCAGTTTTGAAAATTAATTTTGGCCTATTTTATTGCATCAATTAGTTGAATGTGCCTAAGCCAATTAAATAATTTTGACCATGTTTACAAAAAAACTCCGTTTCAACATTAAAAAAAATCTTTAAAATCATTCATTGGCAATTTCGATATCACCCCTTCCGTACAGTTTTGAAAATCAATTTTGGCCTATTTTATTGAATCAATTGGTTGAATGATACAATTTGTACCATAAAATATCGACCATGTCTAGAATAAAGTTTTTCAACATTCAAAGAATTTTAAAAATGATTCCACAATAATTTTTGGCCCAATCCGTGAAATGTTTTTTCCATCCAGTTTTGAAAATTAATTTTGGCCTATTTTATTGTATCAATTAGTTAAATGGACCTAAATGAATTAAATAATTTTGACCATGTTTACTACAAAACTCCGTTTCAACATTCAAAGAATCTTGAAAATTATTCAACGACAATTTTGGCACCACCCTTGAAATGCTAATTTCCGAACAGTTTTGAAAAGCAATTTTAGGCTATTTTATTGAAACAGTTGGTTGGGTGATACATTTTGGACCATATCTACAATATAGCGTTTTAACATTCAAAGAATTTTAAAAATGATTCAACAATAATTTTTGTCCCAATCCGTGAAATCCTTATTTGCATCCAGTTTCGAAAATTAATTTTGGCCTATTTTATTGCATCAATTAGTTGAATATGCCTAAGCCAATTAAATAATTTGGACCATGTTTACAACAAAACTCCGTTTCAACATTAAAAAAATCTTTAAAATCATTCATTGGCAATTTCGATATCACCCCTTCCGTACAGTTTTGAAAAACAATATTGGCCTATTTTATTGAATCAATTGGTTAAATGATACAATTTGTACCATAAAATATCGACCATGTCTAGAATAAAGCTTTTCAACATTCAAAGAATTTTAAAAATGATTCCACAATAATTTTTGTCCCAATCCGTGAAATCCTTATTTCCATCCAGTTTCGAAAATTAATTTTGGCCTATTTTATTGTATCTATTAGTTGAACGGACCTAAACGAATTAAATAATTTGAACCATGTTTACAATAAAACTCCATTTCAACATTCAAAGAATCTTAAAAATTATTCAACGACAATTTTGGCACCACCCTTGAAATGCTCATTTTCGTACAGTTTTGAAAAGCAATTTCGGGCTATTTTATTGAATCAGTTGGTTGAGTGATACATTTTGGACCATATTTACAATAGAGCCTTTCAACATTCAAAGAATTTTAAAAATTGCTTATTTTCATACAGTCTTGAAATTTAATTTTGGCCTAATTTATTGTATCATGACCATGTTTGCAATACGACTCCTTGCCAAGATTCAAAGAATTTAAAAATAATCCATAAACAATTTCTGCATAACCCTTGAAATGCTTATTTCCGTATTTTGAAGATCAATTTTGGCGTATCTCTAGGTCATAGCGTAAGGCCAGGCATTCCATTCCATTGTTTAACGTTTGGGTAATCATTTTACAATCATCAATCTCATGGTGAATAAACACCAATAGACCAAATAATACATACGATATAAAACACCCAATAACTAACAAGGAATTACAAAAATCATAAATATTTTCTTCACTGAACAGAAACATTGCTTATGTATGAATCATTAAAATTTACAATTTACAATACTTTGCCTATTAATCATCTGATTTATTCATGAATGGTTTCGAAGAGTTGAGGAAAATGAGAACTTTTACTTCTAGACATTATTTACCAAATACTGAATACCTCGCTTATACCCAACTAACTTCAAAGGAATTAAAAAAATCATAGACATTTTGTTGATTCAACCGAAATATTCTAGCCACTTAAAGAAAACTATTCTCTATTAAACATCCGATTTACTCATGAAGACGGAAACATTGAGGATTCAACGATTTGAAAATTTGTAAAAAAATAATCATTGAAATTTGCTTCAAAAGCTCAAAATCTCTAAATCAACAATGCAATTATGATATCCTGTAAAAACAATTACAATACCATAGGTGAAAACAGAGTGGCAACAATCCTAACTTAAGTGTGGAAACGAAAAATGCATTCAACGATTTGAAAATTTCTAAAAAAATAATCATTGAAGAAATTTGCTTCAAAAGCTCAAAATCTCTAAATCAACAATGCAATTATGATATCCTGTAAAAACAATTACAATACCATAGGTGAAAACAGAGTGGCAACAATCCTAACTTAAGTGTGGACACGAAAAATGCATTCAACGATTTGAAAATTTGTAAAAAAATAATCATTGAAGAAATTTGCTTCTAAAGCTCAAAATCCGTAAATCAACAATACATTTATGATATCCTGTAAAAACAATTGCAATACCATAGGTGAAAACAGAGTGGCAACAATCCTAGCTTGAAGTGTGGAAACTAAAAATGCATTCAACGATTAGAAACTTTGTAAAAAAATAATCATTGAAGAAATTTGCTTCAAAAGCACAAAATCTGTAAATCAACAATGCAATTATGATATCCTGTAAAAACAATTGCAATACCATAGATGAAAACAGAGTGGCAACAATCCTAGCTTGAAGTGTGGAAACGAAAAATGCATTCAAAGATTTGAAAATTTGTAAAAAAAAATAATTGAAGAAATTTGCTTCAAAAGCTCAAAATCCGTAAATCAACAATACATTTATGATATCCTGTAAAAACAATTGCAATACCATAGGTGAAAACAGAGTGGCGACAATCCTAACTTGAAGTGTGGAAACGAAAAATGCATTCAACGATTTAAAATTTTGTAAAAAATAATAATTAAAGAAATTTGCTTCAAAGGCTTAAAATCTGTAGATCAATAATGCATTTATGATATCCTAGAAAAACAATTGCCGTGACATAGTTGGAAATAGAATGACAACAATCCAAATTTGAAGTGTGGAAACAAAAAATGCATTCAACGATGTGAAAATTTGTAAAAAACTAATAATTGAGGAAATTGGCTTCAAAAGCTCAAAATCCGTAAATCAATAAAGCATTTATAATATCCTAGAAAAACAATTGCCATAGTATAAGTGAAAACAGAATTGCAACAATCATAACTTGAATTATGGAAACGAAAAATACATTCAACGATTTGGAAATTTTTAAAAAAATTAATAATTGAAGAAATTTGCTTCAAAAGCTCAAAATCCGTAAATCAACAATACATGTATGATATACTAGAAAAACAATTGACATAACATATGTGGAAATAGAATGACAACAATCCAAACTTGAAGTGTGGAAACAAAAAATGTATTCATATTTATAAAGTTATTGATCGAAGAAATTTAATTTTTATTTTAACGTGGATGAAAACGGTATTACAGATTTAGTGCACATCTGGGACGAAATTAAAATACATGAAAAATCGAAAGTACATGTAAATAATATTTTTTACCACGGAATCCATAAATTGTATTCAAATTTTAATCATCAAGCGAGCTAGGCCTGTTTCGAAATTCAAACACCCACAACTGACCATATATGAGCATGTAGAACAACTGTCAAAGAGGCAATAAAAAACCTGTACTTTTTATTGATAAGTTTTTCGGGGGTTTTTAAGGTGACGTGAATCGTAGAAGCTTTTTTTTTTTAGGAAATCATTTTTCAAAGGAAGTAGGAAGGTTTTCAAAATTTTCTTTGAAATATTTTAGTTTTCGATTTTCATTGAAAACTGCTTATTTTTTTTTCACGATGAGCACTTTTTTAGTTAGGAAATTCCATTCATTCAAAGATTTATATATTTTTTTGGATAATTAATAATAATTTAAATTCCTATGTGACAGACATTTTTCTTGCTTAATATTTTGAATATCCACATGTATATTCTACATGGTTCTCCAAAAGCCATGGAAATTGGTTGAAATATTTTGCTTTTCTTTAATTTTGAGCGCCCATTTGTATTAAATTGTTCAAAGATTCAGAAACATTTTTGGACTACTATTGTCGATTTATATTCTAATGGTACGTATACCATTTTGACTTGCTCAAAATTTTGGATATAAACATGTATATTCATCAATTTGATCAAAATTTTGGATATAAACATGTATATTCATCAATTTGATCAAAATTGTAAAATATTTTTTTTTTGTGATAATTACTTCATTAATTCTAGATAAGCATGTTTATTTTTACTTTCTCCGTTACAAAGTACTAGAAAGTATTGTGATCGTGTTTTTTTTCAAACATTTTTTTTACGGAAATATCCGTTTTGGGGTCCCTAGATGCCATTTCAACAATTTCTGGAAAAATTTTGTGTGTGTGTGTGTGTGACTGTGTGCGCTGTATCTTAAAAAAACTAATAAAGCAATTGATATGAAACTTTGAACATTCGTCTTATTTGATAATCCGAAGAACTGAAAAGCTTTTGGTAAAATTTCGTACACCGGAAGTGGGTGTTTACCTTAACTGTTTTTTGTTTTTTGCCAATATTTTCTTAAATATTGAAAATATCACAAAAACATTTAAACAAACATTAAAGACTACAAAGAAATGAACATCTTTTGCTTGAAAATATTTTTCATAAAACCATTGCTATTCGAGAATTTTTTTTTTTTTAATTTTTGGTTTATAGTTATGAAACGATGATAGTTACAGCAAATTTATGTGAATAATAATTGTAGAGAATGCCAAAATGAACAACTTCTAAAGAATAAGTTTTTTTCGAAATCTCGTTAGTTTTTGAGTAAACCGAGTTTTTGAATATGAAGTGTAATTTTTCCATCTTTCACATTTTGACATTTTAAACGTCAGTTTCATCCAAGTTTACGCAACGCTCGATGTACATTTAAAATATGATTTCAATTGAAAATAAACCATGAAAACGTAAATATAAATATTGTTTATGCTGGAGGCTTCTACTTCGTTATACATTTTAAATATTATAATAAAACACTCTCAACTTTGTTTTGTACAAAACAAAGTTGAAAGTGTTTTATTATAGTAAATATAAATGATACCATCAAGTCGGAGAAAGTAACATGATGGCCACATCATCATTTTTTAGTTTGAAAATTATGTTTGTTCTAAGATTTATTAAGATTAAGACATTTTTGGACAATTATTGATGATCTACATAAATTCTTATATTACAAACATTTTTTTTGCTCAATAATTTGAATATAAACATGTATATTTAATATGACTCTTCAAAAGCTGTTAAAATCGATTGAAAAATTTAGTTTATTCACCTTTTAAATACGTCTTTTTTTTGGTATAATAAAAAGTCATCTGAGCTTTAGATCGTTGGTGAAACTCAAAAATTCGATGCCCAATACTACGAAAATTGAAATTTTGATAAAAATCTGGTTTAATCGCAAAGACATGTTATTGATCGCAAAAATATGTCATGTTTCTAAACTCGAAATTACGCAAAGGTTAAAGTTTGATATAAAATAAATAAAAGAAACAGGGAAATTTATGAGACAGAGACTTTTCTTGTTTAATATTTTGATATCAACAAAGTGCGTTTTATTGAAAAGTTCTTAACCACGATGTATCACAAAGTAATGGTTTCCACCAACCATGAAATAAATAACATTGGTTTGAGAATATGATACCCTTTAAAGATGATGGAGTAAAATTTCACATGAATTCACTTCTGGAAGAACAGGAGTCAATAGTCCACAAGTTCAATGCCTACGACTACGAAATTGAAGGTCACGCTATAATAATGTTTTAACCATTATACATAAAACTCGCTCAATGATCAATTGAACTAATTGCAAGCTCTAAACATTTTGATATTTTCTCAAATGGCAAAAGGTCTTCTTCGGAACGGTCAATACAATTGGTATAATTCCCAACAAACACGTTCCTTTTTATTACCAGCAGCGGATCGGCTTGAGCGCACGGAAAACTTTTTAATTCAATGGAAAGGTATTGTACTACAAGTATACGTGCATAGCCTTGAACTCTACTAGTAGTGCAAGTCGGGTTTTTTGCTCCGCCGCGCTAATAATACGTAATTTCACGTTGTTTTGTTGTTTTTTTTTTTCTTTCAATTATTCGCATTCTTTATTACTTTGTTAACAATAATAAACGCGACGCTAGACGGACGATGATAATAACACATCCCCGTGTCCTTGAGTTACCTTCCAAACAACCCCTCTGATGTTACGTCATCGCAAACAGAGGCTATGTATCATCCTATCGTGTGAAAAAAATCAATACCTCAACACGACTCTGCCAGATACAGTATGTCGAAATCTGTTTGTTATCAAAGTTGGATAACGAGAGGATTTGATCGGTTTTAAAGTTTGCCTTGGGAGCGTCGATAACTTTGGTTATTTGTGGCGAAGGTAAGACATATGCAGGTAGATGAAATGCCTTGAAGGGAATTCGGGAATTATGATGTATTTTTGGTGCCTCTGATGCTAGTACGTATGGTGAATTTATTTATTCACCTGACAAGAAAATTTATGAATTATTATTTTTGTGACCTCAGCATGGTTGTGATTTGAGGGTCACAATAGAGAATTATAAATTATGTATACAAACAATTGAATTTATTTAGAATCCATCCTTTGTTAACATTCGCTTTCGAATTTGCGGCAACACCCGATGGTACAACTTGTGTGCCAGGCGGCGGCGAATGTTAACCCTTCAAAATAAAATTGTTAATTATTGTGTAGTCAATTAAATAATTAAAATACTTCTGTCATTATCTCTGGACGATTTAAATACCTATAGTCTAGTACAGGGGTCTCCAAACTTTTTCCATCGCGGGCCATATATACAATTCTTCATAATCTAGTGGGTCAAGACATAATCAATTTTATAACTAATTTCAAAACCTATAACAAAAAATTGTTGTAGAATTTGAAAATGTGACATTTACGGAACATGTAACTGCTTGTCGTGGGCCGGATTCGTTGGGGTCGCGGGCCGCATTTGGCCCGCGGGCCGTAGTTTGGAGACCCCTGAAGACCATTAGGCTCACTAGGACTATACTATTTTTTGTAGTACTAGTGAGCCTAATATTGCAGACTACAAGTAAATTTACTTATTTTTAATTAGATCTGCTGAAAAACCGAAGGGCATTTTCGCTTGGAACTTTTCTCTATACTCGGCGCACCGAATCAGTGGTATGATCACGTTGCGTTCACCCCGCGTCCTCGTGATAGTTCGTCGAGACGATATGAAAAGCCTGATTCACACTAGCTTGCCACATTTTAGTTCTGTGCCGGAAATATAACAGACACTTAAAACACAACACAAGAATATACAAATAATTATTGTACTCAATGAGTAGAAATAGAAAATTAACTCAGAACTCCTGGAACTCTCAATTTTTTTAAATTTTATTTCGGACTTATTATTTTCAAAATGTTGATTTTTTTTAATAGTTCTGGGAGTTCTGACTTGACTTATGGGTTGTACTCAAGGAGTTCTAACAAAAACTCTAATGGCAAATTGCGATTAAATGACAGGAAATAGGTATTTTCAAAAAATTTTAAATTTATTTAAAAATGCCATAAATCGCGATTGTATCGAATTTGTTTATGAGAAAGAATTGTTGTACTCAATGAGTAGAAATAAAAAATTCACTCAGAACTCCTGGAACTTTCATTTTTTTTTTTCATTTCGGACTTTGAATTATTTTCAAAATGTTGATTTTTTTTAATAGTTCTGGGAGTTCTGATTTGACTTATGGGTTGTACTCAAGGAGTTCTAACAAAAACTCTAATGGCAAATTGCGATTAAATGATAGGAAATAGGTATTTAAAAAAAAAAAAAATTTATTTAAAAATGCCATAAATCGCGATTGCATCGAATTTGTTTATAAGAAAGAATTGTTGTACTCAATGGGTAGAAATAAAAAATTAACTCAGAACTCCTGGAACTTTCCTTTTTTTTTTCATTTCGGACTTATTATTTTCAAAATGTTGATTTTTTTTAATAGTTCTGGGAGTTCTGACTTGACTTATGGGTTGTACTCAAGGAGTTCTAACAAAAACTCTAATGGCAACTTGCGATTAAATGACAGGAAATAGGTATTTTCAAAAAAATTTAAATTTATTTAAAAATGCCATAAATCGCGATTGTATCGAATTTGTTTATGAGAAAGAATTGTTGTACTCAATGAGTAGAAATAAAAAAATAACTCAGAACTCCTGGAACTTTCATTTTTTTTTTCATTTCGGACTTGGAATTATTTTCAAAATGTTGATTTTTTTTAATAGTTCTGGGAGTTCTGATTTGACTTATGGGTTGTACTCAAGGAGTTCTAACAAAAACTCTAATGGCAAATTGCGATTAAATGACAGGAAATAGGTATTTTCAAAAAAAATTAAATTTATTTAAAAATGCCATAAATCGCGATTGCATCGAATTTGTTTATAAGAAAGAATTGTTGTACTCAATGAGTAGAAATAAAAAAATTAACTCAGAACTCCTGGAACTTTCATTTTTTTTTTCATTTCGGACTTATTATTTTCAAAATGTTGATTTTTTTTAATAGTTCTGGGAGTTCTGACTTGACTTATGGGTTGTACTCAAGGAGTTCTAACAAAAACTCTAATGGCAAATTGCGATTAAATGACAGGAAATAGGTATTTTCAAAAAATTTTAAATTTATTTAAAAATGCCATAAATCGCGATTGTATCGAATTTGTTTATGAGAAAGAATTGTTGTACTCAATGAGTAGAAATAAAAAATTAACTCAGAACTCCTGGAACTTTCATTTTTTTTTTCATTTCGGACTTTGATTTATTTTCAAAATGTTGATTTTTTTTAATAGTTCTGGGAGTTCTGATTTGACTTATGGATTGTACTCAAGGAGTTCTAACGAAAACTCTAATGGCAAATTGCGATTAAATGGCAGGAAATAGGTATTTTCAAAATTAAATTTTTCTATTGAATTTTAAATTTATTTAAAAATACCATAAATCGCGATTGTATCGAATTTGTTTATAAGAAAGAATTATTGTACTCAATGAGTAGAAATAGAAAATCAACTCAGAACTCCTGGAACTCTCAATTTTTTTTTTCCTTTGCGAATTTTTTCAAAAAAAATATTTTTGATAGTTCCGGATAGTTCTGATAGGTGTTTCCTGTAGTTCTTTGTGAGTTCTATCCATAGTTGTTATGAAATATTTATATTCGACCAATAATAAGTGAGTAATATAAAATTGAATATTTCGAATTTCCAACTTTGAAAATTTTTATCTCTGGAAATTCAACAGAATTCTTTTTTAAAAGTATCAGGAACTATAGTACTAACCCAAACACATCTTAAAACTAGTTCAGAACTATTCGATAACAATGTTGGGGTGCGGTGTCAAGTTGGCATCCCATTTTTCAAAAAATTCCTGACAGCCTAATTTTACAGAACTCTTTTTTAAAAGTTGATAGTACTTCTAGATACATCAAACGGAATTGAGAACTCTATTCAGAACGATCAGAACTCTTCATTGGGGTGCCAACTTGACACACACGTATTCACTAAATTTCGGCTGCGCGACACGCGCTTCACATGCGTTTGCGCTGACCAATCAGCGAACATCACGCGAAGATCACGCAATATACCACGGATTCGGTGCGCCGAGTATAGTCTGGCAATTTATTCTTCAAAAATCTACAAAATATCATTTAAAATATGAAATTGAAAATCAACACATTTTGCAGTCCAAAGTCAGAAAACGAAAAGCTTAGAGATATGCTGTGCTAATCCTTCAGTCAATCATTTTGTCTTTAAGAATTCTTTGAAACCCACGTCTGGTCGTAGTTACTCTTCATCAGCTAGAAAATTGGTTATGCAATCGTTTCAAAACTCTTTTTTTGTGATATGGTTCACAAAGTCTGACTCACTGAAAAGAGTTGACTCTGAGAGGGCATGACTCTACTTAATAAATGACTTACCTTCATAAGTAAATCTGGCGATTGATCCACAAAGTGGTTTCAAGTCTTAGTGGTTCAAACGTAATAAATCTTTTAATCACGGAAAGATCTCCTTACAAGTACAAGTTATGTTCCTAATTATTAGATTTTTTAGCGTAGAATTTTCAGATCGATTTCCTCAAACTCTCAGGTATTATTAATAGGGGCCGACGCCCTTGTTCTACACCATCTTATAAAGACGAAATCGATGCCTACAAAAAAAAACCGGCCGAATAACAATAAAAGAAGCACTGGGTCAGATTAGTGGTCGGTTAAATTAAGTACCTGGATTTTAGAACGGCCCGGCGGCCATCTTCAACCAGATTCTTATAGTTATGGGTTTATTTGTGCAAAAAGCGAACGCGCGGTCTCGACGTGATTACATCGTTATTTTGTTAAGACTTTTTTGTCGTTGTTTTGATAATCGGGCATATTGTTTGCTCGGGTTTGATCTGTGGGAAAATTTCGACTAGCCTAATTTATGCAGCGGCGCATTTTGGGTATTGTTTTTTTTTTGGGGGCGCAGGTACACGTTCGGGGCCGAAATTAATTTGGCGCCTCCTTTCATCGTCCGCTCCGGTCTTAATTTGTTTTTCGGTAAACAGTTCAGTGGATGGTTTTATTTTTGAATGCATATTCGAAGGTTTATTCACTTGAATGATCGCGTTTTGTCGATGGGATGCACACGTAATTATTAGCGGATCCTAAGCAGCCTTGATGTGAAATGGAAAGACAAATTATAACGCTTCAAACTCAAAAGTACAATTTCTGATCATCGGTTGATGGTCAAAACGATCGGGAAGAGTTGAATTAGGCTCACACAACCGCTCATCAGATTTTGACCAATGAATTGGGGATTGAAGAATTCTGCCGCAAAAATGGTTCCGAAAAACCTTTTGTCAGGTCGAAAGGAGCTAAAGATATCTTGACTTTTTGGGGCGGATCGAAAAAGATCCTGGAAGTGTCATTACCAATTTTGGAATATTTCATCAGAGTACCCTGAGATTCTGACCAAGATAATCAATATTAAGAAATGTTCTTTAAAATCAGTTCAATGTCCTTTAGATTTTAGAATATTTCATCGGAATGACAAACTTTTGGCGAGGATAATCAACACCAAGAAATATTATTTAAATTCAGGCAAGGGCCATCGTCAATGTCCTCCAAAATTGAGCTTTTGGAATATTCCATCAGAGTGAGGTGAAATTCTGACGAAGATAAACAACACCAAGAAATGTTATTTAAATTCAGATCAGTCATTTAGATTTTAGAATACTTCATTAGAATGTCCCAAAATTTCGGAAAGGATAATTAACATCAAGAAATGTTATTTAATATCAAAAAATATTTTTTTTTATAATTCCAAGTTTAGGAAAGAAAGAAAAATAATTTTATTGAAGAGTTTCAAGATGTAAATAACTGAACGGCGTGAAATAAAGCCGCGTCGAAGATAATCGAAACGTGGTGTATGAAATATCTCGATCAAATAGTACCTGTGTCATGGGAATAAAATATAACAATCTATCAATAACAAGTTCATTCAACTTGAATAAATGCTTAATCATAAAACTTGATCGGATTAAGTATGTGCGGTGTGCGTTCCTGTGTTCGATTCAAATAGACATTTTATTTAATAATATATAAAGGAAAAGGAAAAGGTGGAGAAGAGTTACGTGGCCCATTGTGTGGCAACAAAGACAGACGGAGAGGGAAAGAGTTCGTCTAGAATAGGTTGTAGACCAAGATCTAGCCTTGAAGCAAGGTCAAGGAAACTGTTACGCTATATTCACATGCTACGCATCCGAAACACATAAATTACGCATTATTATTATTATTATCGCCGGCTTCGTCTTATCCACTGATAAATTTATGATAACAACGCCGTCGTCGGTTGGATCCGCCAGGGTTCGCATTCTTCGAATAATTCGAAATGAATTGCGCCGCCGAAGACCTTGGATGACTACCAGAGGATCACCGGAGAATGATCGTGAAGAAAGGAGATTGGCCGCTGGACGAGGGTCCGTGGACGCGGCCGTAAAACGCGACAACCAATTAAACCTTAATTAAAACAAAACCTTTTTTATCTGGTATTGACCGGCCGTTCGGGTTCACGTCGAAATGAAGAAGTAATTAGATGTTCCTTTAAACAACTCCGTCTGCATTTCCTGTCACTAACCACCGTCATCGTTGTGGCTAAGTTTGTCCTAATAGAAAACATTATTTTTTTTATTTGATTCTATTTCAAAGTCGATATTTTTGTTGAAATTTCCAATTTCAAAATTTTCTACTGTTTAGAAACATGGAGGTATAAAAATTAAAATGTCGAATTTCACGAATGTTCTAAAATTACGAAAAATGTAGGCCAAAAATCAATATTGCCATGGAAATTAAGAATTTCTAGAATGTTCTAAAATGAAGAAAAATGCAAGCATAAAAACCAATATTTTCTATGAAATTTTGAATTTCCAGAATGTTCTACAATTAAGGATAATTGAGACCTAAAAATGAAATTTTGTGTTTCAAAAATGTTCTAAAATTTAGCAATTTTGAGGTCTAAAAATCAATATTTTCGTTAAAATTTCGAATTTCACGCTCTGCGCTTTGTTCACGTGGAATTATCTCAAAATATAGGGATGGGGTGTTTGTGGATTTATAAAGAATCTTAATCTTGGATGCATTTTGAGTAATTTTGGAAAGTTTTAAGTCGTCGGCAATTGTAAAAGTATTTTTTTTTTTATTGGAAAAAATATTACAATTTCACGCGTTGCGCTTTGTTCACGTGGAATTATCTCAAAATCTAGGGATGGGGAGTTTATGGATTTATACAGAATCTTAATCTTGGATGCATTTTGTGTAATTCTAGAAAGTTTTAAGTCGTTGGCAATTGTTAAAGTTTTTTTTTTTATTGAAAAAATAATTACAATTTGACGCTCTGCGCTTTGTTCACGTTGAATTATCTCAAAATCTAGCGGTGGGGTGTTTGTGGATTTATACAGAATCTTAATCTTGGATGCATTTTGAGTAATTCTGGAAAGTTTCAAGTCGTCGACAATTGTTAAAGTTGCACACATCGCAGAAAAAATATAAAACGCGCAGACAAAATTCCATAAAAAATCATCCTCAATGGCCTAAGTATAGCAAATTAAAAATAAATTTGGCTTTTGTAAATTCAACAATTTTCAATAGAGATATGAATTTTTAAAGATTTTCGTTTTAATTTTTCAGCATTTGAATGAAAACATCGCAGAAAAAAATATAAATCGCGTAGAAAAAATTCCTTAAAACAATATCTTCAATGGTCGAAGAATCGCGTATTCAAAATTAATTTGGTTTTTGTAAATTCAACATTTTTTAATTGTGATGGATTTTTGAAAATTTTAATTTGATTTTTTTGTGCACTTGAATAAACACATCGCAGAAAAAATATAAAATGCGCAGACAAAATTCCATAAAAAATCATCCTCAATAGCCGAAGTATAGCTAATTCAAAATCAATTTGGTTTTTGTAAATTCAACAGTTTTCAATAGAGATTTTCGTTTTAATTTTTTGAGCACTTTAATGAAAACATCGCAGAAAAAAATCCTTACAACAATATTCTCAATGGTCGAAGAATCGCTTATTCAAAATTAATTTGGTTTTTGTAAATTCAAAAAATTTTAATGGAGATATGGATTTTTGAAAATTTTAGTTTGTTGAAATTATCGCAGAAAAAAATTATAACGCGTAGAAAAAATTCCTTAAGACAATATCCTCAATGGTCGAAATGGTATCTTTTTGATTGAAAACATCGCAGAAAAAATATAAAACGTGCAGACAAAATTCCATAAAAAATCATTCTTAAGGGCCAAAGTATAGCTTATTCAAAATCAATTTGGTTTTTGTAAATTCAACAATTTTTAATAGAGATATGGATTTTTGAAGATTTTCGTTTTAATTTTTTGAGCACTTTAATGAAAACATCGCAGAAAAAAATATAAAACGCTTAGAAAAAAATCCTTACGACAATATTCTCAATGGTCGAAGAATCGCTTATTCAAAATTAATTTGGTTTTTGTAAATTCAAAAATTTTTAATGGAGATATGGATTTTTGAAAATTTTAGTTGTATTTTTTTCAGCACTTGAATGAAAACATTGCAGGAAAAATATAAAACGCGCAGACAAAATTCCATAAAAAATCATGCTCAATGGCCGAAGTATAGCTAATTCAAAATCAATTTGGTTTTTGTATAGTCAACAATTTTCAATACAGATATGAATTTTTGAACATTTTCGTTTTAATTTTTTGAGCACTTGAATGAAAACATCGCAGAGAAAAATATAAAACGCGTGGAAAAAAATCATTAAAACAATATCGTCAATGGTCGAAGAATCGCTTATTCAAAATTAATTTTGTTTTTGTAAATGCAACAATTTTTAAGGGAGATATGGATTTTTGAAAAATTTTATATTATTTTTTGAGCATTTGAAAGAAAACATCGCAGAAAAAAATATAAAACGCGTTGAAAAAATTCCTTAAAACAATATCCTCAATGGTCAAAAAATCGCTTATTCAAAATTAATTTGGTTTTTGTAACTTCAACAATTTTTAATGGAGGTATGGATTTTTGAAAATTTTATTTGTATTTTTTTGAGGACTTGAATGAAAACATCGCAGAAAAAATATCAAACGCGCAAACAAAATTCCATAAAAAATCATCCTCAATGGCCGAAGTATAGCTAATTCAAAATTAATTTGGTTTTTGTAAATTCAACAGTTTTCAATAGAAATATGGATTTTTGAAGATTTTCGTTTTAATTTTTTGAGCGCTTGAATGAAAACATCGCAGAAAAAAATATAAAACGCGTAGAAAAAATTCCTTAAGACAATATCCTCAATGGTCGAAGAATAGCTTATTCAAAATTAATTTGGTTTTTGTAAATTCAACATTTTTTAATGGAGATATGGATTTTTAAAAATTTTTATTTTATTTTCTTGAGCACGTGAATGAAAACATCGCAGAAAAAAATATAAAACGCGCAGACAAAATTCCATAAAATAATATCCTCAATGGTCGAAGAATTGCTTATTTAAAATTAATTTGGTTTTTGTAAATTCAACAATTTTTAATGGAGATATGGATTTTTAAAAATTTTAATTTTATTTTTTTTGAGCACGTGAATGAAAACATCGCAGAAAAAAAATATAAAACGCGCAGACAAAATTCCATAAAATAATATCCTCAATGGTCGAAGAATCGCTTATTCAAAATTAATTTGGTTTTTGTAAATTCAACAATTTTTAATGGAGATATGAATTTTTGAAAATTTGAGCACTTGAATAAACACATCGCAGAAAAAATATAAAACGCGTAGACAAAATTCCATAAAAAATATCCTCAATGGTCGAAGTATCGCTTATTCAACATCAAATTCGGTTTTTGTAAAATCCACAGTTTTTAATGGACTTCCAGGAGTTGATTGAGAAAACAAACATAGGCTCAACATGTTTTTCAGTGGTTTAAGTTAAAATCATGTCTGCCGCCTAAAAACTCTTCGACATTGGACCCTACTGGATCAATTCTGCATGAGAAATGATATTCAGAGGTTGGTCAAGGCTTTGTAGGCTTTGTAGTTTTGGTCTCTTTAAGAATTTTTTTGAACACAAACAGATCCTCATCAAATTCCATTTCAAGAAACTAGATATTTAGGTTCTTTAATACCACTAAATAATAAGTTTTAAAACATTTCTTTTCTAACTAGTTTTGCCTTATTTTTTACATAATTATTCTTTGAAACCTAAAAAATACCAATGTTGCATTTGTAATATTTTGTACAAATGTTGTAAAAATTTCTTCCGCATATTGATAGTATCTAATCATATTTTCGAATTTGAATTCTTTCTACACATCACACAATTATTTATTTATGCAATTTTGTGTATAATACAAAATTGTAAACTGTATTACAAGAAAAACAATGATGCTGCCCACTTCAGCGTTTTTCCATTCCACTCCATCTTAATCTTCTTAAGGTACTGTTTATATTTATTGCTTATCGTAAAGCAAATTACACGACGCTTAAGCGAGACATAAAATTAAAAAAAAAAGATCAACTATCGCAACTCTTTGGAATTCAGTAATCTTTGGGATCACGTTAATGGGAAAATATTTTTTGTTTTGCCGTTAAATTATGAGAAAAATGTCTGCGGCGTCTCTGAATAACACATCGGAACATCAATGCCTTTTCTTTGTCCGCTGATTCATACCACTGCATCTCAAGAAAGCTCTCTCTTCTTAAAGCTCCATGAATCATGGTGATTTGGCAGCAGGCGTTCGACCATTAATTAAACAGTTGCACAAATAGATATTTCGCGAATTACACAACATCTTATATGTTTAAATATCAGATGTAAGGTGACACTGTTAAAAAAGAGTAATGTAGGACAATTACTAGATTATTGCCTTGCCTCCAGAGAGCGGTTGTGAAACGGCAGTTGGAAACAATATATCTTTGGATTTTTGTTAGTTTTTGCGGATTGCTGATTCAAAGGGAAAGTAATAACGGTTATTAAAATGGATTGGTTGGGATTGTTGCACATGCGGCGCTACTTGTTCTTATCTAAGCGCATGCAATCGCCGTGTAAGTGTGCCTAAAAATACTTGGGAGCTATTGATCCATGGTGTTCCGGCGTGAGCCCGAGCCCTTATCTTAACTATGCACGACACATTTACTTACTTAAATAACTGCTTTTGGAAAATTGCTTCTGCATCAGAACGGACTACCCTAATATTACAGTAAAGCGTTTCGCTTCCCACTGACGACGACCCTAATATTACAGTAAAGCATCTATTGCTCTTTGCTGCCCCTAATATTACTTGTTCTGAAGCAATCGCTTAGATATAATGTTTCGTGAAAACTATAAGTGTCTCGTGGTGTTAAGGGTGTCTCGTTCAGTGTGGACTTTCAATAACTTAATACCATGGCCGACCTATTAATTTACCGAATTCGCGTGTTCGACCGACGATAATTTACATCTTGAGGATGCAATCGACCGGCAGAATTTTGCGGGCAACAAAGGCCCGTCTGGGCCCCCACACACACTCACACGCGAAACCCGACCGTTAATATACCTGATGATGCATTCATTAATAGGATGTCTGCACCAGACAGGTTGAGGTTGAAAAAACTCGGCTGCTACTACGGTGCTAGCGACCTTGTTTATATCGGATTATTTATAAATAATCGAATTCGAAAGGTTTTTGTTGGACTTTTGGCAATTGCCCCCAGGAAACTGGTTCTGCACCAAGGAGAGCTATTCCTATTCGCTAGAAACTATAAATACACTGTTTTTTCTTATTGTTTTGAACTAGCAAACAAAATCGTTGCAGATATTTTGGATAAATCGTCGTTAATACCGAAAGACAAAAATTACAAGATAAATTGTTTTTCAGTTGTTGTGTAATTTTTTGGCATTGGAATATTAGCCACTAACGAGAGCTATTTAAAAAAAATGTATTCATAGCTGAAATCTAAAAATCGAGTCTTAAAAGCGAACAAATATTTCTAAAATTGTGATGTCTTTACTGTTTAATAAACATTTCATATTGGATACTTTAATTTACATCTTATATCGTACTATTAAGCTGAATTTACGAAAAAAGTTGTTGATTCTAATCGAAATGTAGCACCACATTTCCATTCTGTAGAAGATGTCGCCTTGTTTTGAATATAATAAAACTCATGCCAGTGTATCATTCTTCTTTTTGTCAATGGCGCATCTTCAGTCAAATAAAGGGTGACCGACGGGAACCTGACAATTTTGAAATGAACAGTACTCATTTGTTTCTCACTGAAAAGGCAAATCTATTACAGGAAAATCTTCGTAATTGCATGCCATTTGAAATGCATATTTTAAACGAAAGATAATGTCAAACATAATGTCCACTTTCTCGAATGCAGTTTTCACGCCTTCGCTAAAAATTGTTATGTCTTATATCTTATGATCAATTGTTGCCACTTCCTGCCTCACTGCCTCCTTCAGGTCAGTCAAAGTAAGGGGTTTGTGAGTATAGTCACGTGACCACAAAAAGAAGTCAATCGGCCACGAGATGTCGCCGAAACGTGAAATGACCGTTCCTGGAAACATACGATGAACCATGTCCATTGACTACTATGCAGGGTGCGGTGTGGCACCATCTTGTTGAAAATAAACATTTTACATGTCGTGAAGACGAAGTTTTCTCAATTATGGACGCAAGAAAGTGTTAAACACGTGAATATAACTTTCAGCGTTGGCAGTGTCACCAATTCTATCTTCAAAACAATAAGGGCCAATCGCACGCGCTCGAGTGGAGAGGTTTTTTGTGAATGTTTCGAAGATTCTCACTGGTCCAGTATCTTAAATTTTCTGGTCTACTGAAATGGCATTGAGTAGCGAGGCCAACGGCTGCGGGGTCCCCACCCTATCTGCCCCAATGATCGCATGCTAGCCATTTTAAAAACGTCCGATTTCCGTCGGTCACCCTGTGCAACAATTGCAATTTGACCAAATTTTATTAAAAAAATAGTGAATTTGAAAAAAAATATATTTTTAAAACCCTGTATAAAACCAGGTTTTAATAAAGGTTTAGTAACTAACTAACTAACTATATATTTTTATACTAATAAAGATGGCAGTATGACTTCATAGAAATGTACATTTTAGTTATTTTGTATTTTTCAAGGGCGATGTCCCGTTAATAAATGTATTAAATCTTAAAATCTAAATATCCAATAACAAAAAATTCAATTAAAAATACAACTTTTTAGAAGTCATTGTGTTGTAAGATATTTTAAATTTGGTGAGTATAAAAAAGACCAGACGAACTTACGAAGAAACTCACACTACGTGGAAACTTTGAAAACTTGAAACTAGACGAACTCTTGTCAAAAAATAACAAAAGACATTCATACTGCAGTAAGGAAAGTTGGCACTCAAACAAAACAACAAGAAAAAAGAAGATAACAAATGAAACGAAAAAGCTGATTAAACAAAGTCGAAGTCTAAACAGAAACTCAGGCCAATACGTACAGATAAATAAGAATATAGAAGAAGAATGATAAACAAGGTAATTTAGAATTACAAAAATATTAAATTTCTGAAAACGCTCGGCAACGACTTGGCAACGACTCGGCAGCGGATCAGAAGCGAACATGAAAACCAAGTTATACGTAGGACAGGAATTTTTCTTCGCAGATTTAAAATTTCGAAGCTTCGACGATTCGAAGACTTAGAAAATCTTTGAAGATTGAAGTTTCGAATATTCGAAGCTTCTATTTTTTTAAGTTTCGAAGATTCGTAGCTTAATTTTTAAGTTTCGAAGATTCGAAGACTCATGGAAAATCTTCGAAGATTGAAGTTTCGAATATTCGAAGCTTCTAATTTTGGAAGTTTCGAAGATTCGTAGCTTTTAATTTTTAAGTTTCGAAGATTCGAAGACTCATAGAAAATCTTCGAAGATTGAAGTTTCGAATATTCGAAGCTTCTAATTTTTTAAGTTTCGAAGATTCGTAGCTTCTAATTTTTAAGTTTCGAAGATTCAAAGACTCATAGAAAATCTTCGAAGATTGAAGTTTCGAATATTAGAAGCTTCTAATTTTGTAGGTTTCGAAGATTCGTAGCTTCTAATTTTTAAGTTTCGAAGATTCGAAGCTTCTAATAGTTTTAAGTTTCGAATTTGCGAAGATTCGAAGTCTGATTTCGCGACAAATGAAAGTTCATTTTTATCAAATGATTTCAACACTAATAAAAACGATTCATTTTGCAAGACATGTTATTGTTTTTTACCTTGCAAATACATTATTTTGATGTTAATTTATTATTACAGCAACTCAGCATGTGCATCTTAAAATTCATCTGGGGTTTTCGATGTAAAAATTTTAATTTTTTTTTGTGCACTTGAATGAAAACATCGCAGAAAAAAATATAAAACGCGTAGAAAAATTCCTTAAAATAATATCCTCAATGGTCGACGAATCGCTTATTCAAAATTAATTTGGTTTTTGTAAATTCAACAATTTTTAATGGAGATATGAATTTTTGAAAATTTTAATTTTATTTTTTTGAGCACTTGAATAAACACATCGCAGAAAAAATATAAAACTCGTAGACAAAATTCCATAAAAAATATCCTCAGTGGTCGAAGTATCGCTTATTCAACATCAATTTGGTTTTTGTAAAATCCACAGTTTTTAATGGAAAATAAACATAGGGTCAACATGTTTTTCAGTGGTTTAAGTTAAAATCATGTCTGCCAGATGTACTGCCGCCTAAAAACTCTTCGTCATTGGGCCCTACTGGGTAAATTCTGCATGAGAAAGGATATTTAAGGCATCTAAAAATTCGTCTGGGGTTTTCGATGTAAAATTTTGAAATTACATAGAAGTTTAAATCCCTAACTGTAAAGGGAAAACTTAAAAATTCGATAAAACTTTGAAAACATCGATATTCGAAGTTCTCTTTGTTTCTTTGGATTCTTCGAAGTTGCCAAGCTTCGAATGATAAGGAACCCTAATCATAGGAACATCGAACATTTCTAAGTTAATGCGACTTACTTGTGACCAACATACCAAAATCTGAAACTTACCGGAAAAGTCAATAAAAAATATAAATTCTGATGAAATACTTGAGATCACCAGCCAAAAAATACATTCCTCCCTGTAACAAATGTAAAATGGTCGAGGTCTTGAAAAGGATCGCATAACATTAGAGATTTATTTATTTTATTTATTGTTATTTCATTCCTCATTTTAACATAAAATGGCACGTAATTTGTGTTCAAAAAAATTGGAAACTTTTTAATCATCCGTAGAAATAAATAAAATTTAATGCAGAAGCATTGAATAAACTTTTCGTCTTTGTTTAATTTATATCTGGAAAGGCAGAGTTCACTCCATTTATGGTCTTTCACTCGTTTCTGTAGTTTATCTTGTTAAAGATGTACGGATAATCGGTATCAGCCCAAAAATCCTTATCGTTCCATCTCTAATCTTCGTGGTGGAGGCTCCAATTAGAGATGGGCGAAGTAACTCTTTTTTGCAAGTCGACTCATCGTGAACAGCCGACTGAAAAGAGTCGATTCTACTCGTATCTCTAGTTTATCTTCTTAAAGATGTACAGATAATCGGTATCAGCCGAAAAATCCTTATCTGTCCATCTCTAATGTTCGTAGTGGAGGCTCTAATTAGAGATGGGACTTTTTTTTTGCAAGTCGACTCATTGTGAAGAGTCGACTGAAAAGAGTCGATTCCACTCGTATCTCTAGTTTATCTTCTTAAAGATATACAGATAATCGGTATCAGCCGAAAAATCCCAATCGGTCCATCTCTAATCTTCGTGGTGGAGACTCCAATTAGAGATGGGCGAAGTGGCTCTTTTTTGCAAGTCGACTCATCGTAAAGAGTCGACTGAAAAGAGTCGATTCCACTCGTATCTCTAGTTTATCTTCTTAAAGATATACAGATAATCGGTATCAGCCGAAAAATCCCAATCGGTCCATCTCTAATCTTCGTGGTGGAGGAGGAGGTTCCAATTAGAGATGGGCGAAATTACTCTTTTTTGTGAAGTGACTCATGACTGTTGAAGAAGCAAAAAGTATGTCTGGAAAAAAGTGAAGAGCAACAAAAAGCTCACTACTTGAATTAAATGTCATAACTCAAAAATGAGTCAGAAATGTACTCAGGAGCCACTTGACTATCGACTCTTTTCTAAGAGTCATGAGTTACCCAAATCTAGTTAAAATTAATATCTTAAAGATTGGAGGAAGCTCACTTATTAAAGCTGTACAACTTTTGATATCAACCGATGCTTAAACGAATAGAAGATAACAAAAAGTGGAAAAATGCGGAGGTGTTGATTGTTATTCAAGAAAGGAAAAACGTTAAGGTGGAAAACTATAGACCAATCAGCATGATGATGATGGTTTGTGGAGGGCCACCAAATGGTCGCAGCACTTAGACCATTCGTTGGTCCTTTGTGCCACATCCTGAGCCCTACTCATCAAGCCAACCTAAACTTCTTGTGAAATCAGCATGCTGTCACATCTCTACAAGTTCTTAACAAGAATTCTGGCCAAACGCCTGAAAAATACACTTCCTATAAATCTGTTAAACAAACAAGTTTCAGTACCACCTCTACAAACTAGAGATGGGTAATTCATGAATGAGTCGATTAAAAGAGTCGAATCTTGGAAATGAGTCGAGAGTAACTTTTTAATGTTTTAAAAAAGTCATGACTTTTTTCAGCCTACTCTTCACGACGAGCAGACTCATAAAAAGGAGTCATTTCGCCCATCTCTACTGCAAACCCTGCGAATGTCGATCGAGAAATATGAAGAATACAAAATCCCGTTATATCTCTGCTTCATCGATTTCTACAAGGCCTTCGATTCAGTGGAATTGGAAGGGCCAAACGCCACAAGAATCGATATCTGCTAAAAGATATCTGTAAGATATCTGTAAGCTCTTCGTCTTCCAAACTTCATTTCTGCAGTCATTTAACTTTTCCCTCACACAATACACGGTTCCCATCGGAAATAGCATTTGCTTCGCTGAAAACCCTTACCGCCCGCCTTCAAAGCCCTAGCGCACCCTAGTAGGTTGTACGGACCAGTGGCGGCTCGTGGAACATGTTGATGGTAGAGCCACTTATGCAATTTGTTTTTTTTTTCTGAAAAAAACCACTGGTTCGATTTGGGGTTTCTATGCGTCACCAGAAAGATCCCGTCAAGACGCTTTAGAACAAATACTTGCCCAACCACAAATGTCAATTTGAAGCCCGAGGCGCGTGTGCAAAGAAAACTCGAAAAAGGAAAAAAATGAAAAAAAAACAACTCATCGTAGACCTCGTAGAAAAACAAGCTAAATCGATTGGCATTATAAAAAATCATCTAGAAAAAATTGCAAAAAGTTGGCAAGTCATCATGAACAGTGGCGGCTCGTGACGGCACTTATACAATAAACCCCCTTCTCCTTGAAGAGAGAAAGAACGATTTATCTTTCTAGACCAAAGTAACTGGTGAAAAAGTGTTTTAAGGATTAATTAAAAATTCTTCTCCGAGCCTGAAACTACAGGTAGTGCCATGGCTCCTTGGCTCTATATAACGAGCCGCCCCTGGTACGGACAAGGTTGATTACCCATGTCTAAACTATCTACGATTTGCAAACGATTATTTATAAGCAATGTGTATGAAAAAATTGAGTAAATGCCAATAGATGTCGTCTGCATCTCGAACAGTGACGGTTCGCGGATTTTTTAATGGTACGGCCGAGGAACAAGAGATGGTAATACAGATAGGTGCGGTCACGCAGCCAGCCGTCTCAGCAACTGACCGTACCTATCTGTATTACCACCTCTTGTTCCTCGGCCGTACCAGAAAAAAACCCCGCGAACCGTCACTGATCTCGAAGACCATTGCATTTCAAATGAACTAATTGTAAGTGCAAAACGAAAATACTAGAATACGTGTTAAGGCTAAATTTGGAGGAAAAGCTTATAAATGTAGATGGTGTCGGTCTTAACGATCTACAAATTGCAGACCATAAACAGTAGACAATAGCGATGAAGAATTGGAAGAAATGCCAACCGGTCTGGCCCTCCTCTCGAAAACCATAAGACTCCAAATAAACTAAGGCAAAATGAAAATTCTAGAATACTATAAGATGTTGAAAAGGGTGAGGGAGGAAAAGGGTATTCATGTAGATAGTATCTGTCTAAACGATCTAGGCCAACAGATCTCGCCCTCATCTCGAAGAACAGGGGCTCCAAATGAACTAAGGCGAAACGAAAATAATGTCAAACGTCCAGAGACAAATTAAGCTACAGAGAACGTCGAGGGAGAGAATGATTATTTCTCTCCCTAGGAAGAGAAATTATTATTTCTCTCCCTTGGGCAAGGAATGTTATTTCTCTCCCTTGGGCGAGGAATGTTATTTCTCTCACGATTTCGACATCTGAGAAATCGACTTTCTTTCTCGTTTATGAAAAATGGTAGATTATATATCAAGGGAGAGAAATGCGGGAAAAATAGCATTTTCTCCAGAGATATACTATTTGTTTTTTCGGAAATAGAGTATTTTAAGAGCAAAACGTTCGTTCCTAAAACCCAGAAAAACATAGAAAATAATGCTGTCAGCCGTGACAGTTGAAATAAATAATGGAACTTCGCAGGGAGAGAAATGATTATTTATCTCCCTAGGGAGAGCAATGATTACTTCTCTCCCTAAGAACAGAAATTATTATTTCACTCCCTTGGGAAAGGAATGTTATTTCTCTCCCTCGGGCGAGGACTGTTATTTCTCTCACGATTTCGACAGCTGAGAAATCGACTTTCTTTCTCGTTTAGGAAAAATAGTAGATTATATATCAAGGGAGAGAAATGCGGGAAAAATAGCATTTTCTCCTGAGATATACTATTATATACTATTTGTTTTTCCGCAAATAGAGTATTTTAAGAGCAAAAAAAAACAAAGAACAGAAAAAATGCTGTCAGCCGTGACAGTTGAAATAAATGATGGAACTTCGCAGGGAGAGAAATGATTATTTATCTTCCTATGGAGAGCAATGATTATTTCTCTCCCTAGGGAGAGAAATGGTTACTTCTCTCCTTAGGGAGAGAAATATTATTTCTCTTACGCTTGACATCTGAGAAATCGACTTTCTCTACCGTTTGTGAAAAAATACATTTTTATGATATTTTGCTTATTTATTGATATATATATATATATATATATATATATATATATATATATATATATATATATATATATATGATCGTACGTAAATTGAATGGCCTAATTAGGGGTGCCAAACCCAGCCATGCGGGGCCTTCTTGATGTCTAGGGGGCGCTTCAGAGAAAAATATAATATAGTAGAGGCTTCATATGAATAAACGATTCGCATTATAAAATGTTGAATAACTTTAAAATAGCGTTTAGACTATTTTATGTTAACGCCAGATGCCTCTTTGGAGTTTTTGAACATGATTGAACTTTTTACTCGTAACAATCTAAAAACAAATTTAATAAAGACGAAATATAGCCTGAATATGTGAATATTCAACCTGTTCGTGACTGCAAAATTAAATTTATTTAATACTTCTGCAACAAGTGACGTTGTCTCTAATTTATTTAATCTAAAAAAATTTTGGAATTCAGATGTATAATAAAAATATTACAAAAATCCTTTAAATTAAAAAAAGCTGCATCAATTTATTTTGTATATTAATTTAAAAACCGTATTTACTATATATTGTAATTTTGTTAATAAATGCATCTATATATCTACTCCATTTATTTATTTATTTATTTAAAAAATGGTGATGTGGCCATCATGTTACTTTCTCCGACTTGATGGTACCATTTATATTTACGTTTTCATAGTTTATTTTCAATTGAAATCATATTTTAAAAGTAAATCGAGCGTTGTGTAAACTCGGATGAAACTGACGTTTAAAACGTCAAAATTATGAAAGATGGAAAAATTACACTTCAAATTCAAAAACTCAGTTTACTCTAAAACTAAAGGGATTTCGAAAAAAAACTTATTCTTTATAAGTTGTCCATTTTAGCATTCTCTACAATTATTATTAATATACATTTTCTGTAACTATTATCGTTTTATAATTATAAACCAAAAATTTAAAAAAAATAATTCATTTTTTTCTCGAATAAAAATTATTTGATGAAAAATGTTTTCAAGCAAAAGATGTTCATTTCTTTGTTGTCTTCAAAGTTTGTTTAACTGTTTTTGTAATATTTTTCATATTTAAGAAAATATTGGCAAAAAACAAAAAACAGTTAAGGTAAACGCCCACTTCTGGTATATGAAATTTTACCAAAAGCTTTTCAGTTCTTCAGATTATCAAATAAGACGGATGTTCAAAGTTTCATATCTATTGCTCTATTAGTTTTCGAGATACAGCGCGCACAGAAGACAGACACACACAGACACAAACAGCCACACACACAGACACAAATTTTTTTTTCGAGAAATTGTTGAAATTGCATCTAGGGACCCCAAAACGGATATTTTCGAAAAAAAAATTTTTGAAAAAAAATCACGATCACAATACTTTCTCGTACTTCGTAACGGAAAAAGTAAAAAAAAACGCATTAAACCAAAATTTTGGCTCGCTGTTTATAACCGTTAGTGGCTGAATAAAAAAATAAAACAAAACAAAAATTAGTCTCGCTCCTCAAATTTCCAAAATATTCACATGGCTAACCAACATCCAGGTACTTTTATCTCCTATTTGATTAAGAGATAACTCTATGCTCTCTCACAGTTGCTTTCTTCTAATTTAAAGCCCGTGTGTGCGTCCGATTAAAATAAAATTGTGGGATGATGAATAGTGAGTTATGTCAAGGCTATCAATAAATACCTGATCGTGGACCTATTGTATGAGAACAACGCATTCAACTCTTTCGAAAAAAAAAATGGAGCATTGTATTAGCCCGTGTGTATTCAACCGATTGTACGCCACGCGGCCGTTTTCTTGCAGACGAGAAAAAACCAATCACCCAAATTGCACACACATGGACGTATGACAATAGCTCAACTCCTACTTGAAGTAACTAAAATACAACTTTCGCTCATTAATTATTATAAACGCGGGTCAAACGGGTTACGTAACTCCTAGTAGCAGAATGTGGTAATAACAATGGGTTTATGCGCGATGCGCAAAATTGGTGGTGTGAGCATTGCTCCAATTCTCGGGTGTATAGTATGTTTAAATTAAATACCATCAGCTTAGGATGTATTAATAATCGTCATTATTTTGGTAAATACAAGGTCTAAAAAATTATGTTTCATGTGCGCAGCATCTTATTTTTCATAATAAATAATCTTGGATATTGCTATTATATGGTCCAGGTATCAGTGATCAATCATCTTCAACAATATCATTTCAATTTTGCGCTAATCATTATAATAATAATAAATTGTCTTAATGGATAAACAGAAATACTAAACAAATTAGAAACAACTTTACTTGTTGCAGAAAGCATTAGATAAATACAAGAAAACGAAATACATTTCGTTTTCTTGTATTTAGAAATACTAAAGGTTATTGAGATGAGGCACTTGGTTTTTTTCTATTTATTCCGACTAGTTTCGATTTTTACATCATTATCTAGGAATCGGAGTAAAAATCGAAATTTTTATATATTATGGTATTTACGTTATTTGTAAATAAATAATGGAGAAGATTCTCCGTATATAACTGGATCAAAAGTGTGAACATACCTCCGTCAGGGATCGAACCTGCAACCTCCAGCATTTCTTTATGTTTATTTTTAATTAACAAACAAAAAATAAAGCTCAATACGAATGTCTAATAAAACTTTTCGAAGTAAAACGAATTGCTCACAGATACGAGCAGATGAATTGAAGATAAATTATTTCTGATTGCGGTCGAAATGTATTCACCGCCGAAGTAATTAAACGAAAAACCAAATAATTGTTGGTTTTTTAAGGTGGGGAGGCATTGTGTCCGTCGCGGGCAAGGTTCCGGAAATTAATTACACGTGTTTTAAACAATTTATGCAATATTGTACAATTGTAACACGTAATTGGCCATTAAAGAGCTCTCCCGTTTTGCTTCGCGGATTTATGCTTTTATATTTTGGCATTGAGAAGTCTTTCAAAGTCTTAACCAACGACATTATATTTTAAATCCTCGCCTTCAGGAGTAACGCATTAGCCAAAATATCATTTAATTGTTGGCCTCTTAATTGCACCATGAACATTTTTGTCAGGGTCAAAGAACATACTTAATTTAGCAGAATTTTTAGAAGTTGAAATATAGTCAAGGTCAAAGAACTTAATTTGGCAGAGTTTTTAGAAGTTAAATAAATGCGTTTTTGGTTTAGGTAGTAATTCTTGCTTTGTTAAGTAAATTGTAGGTTTAAGGTACAACGACAGCTAAAGTATCGCCAATGCAAACTCATCAAAACACTAACATTTGAAAATGTTTTTGCTTTCTCCGTGTGGAAGTACAAGAAATTATAGTGATCGTGCAATAAAAAAAAAACGTTTTTTACAGAAATTTCTGTTTTCGGGTCCTTAGAGGCGATTTCAACGATTTTTTTGACCTGGGACACATGTTCATGTGGCCAGCTCTAGCAACGCTTTTTTGAAAAAGAATTGTGTCTGTATCTGTGTGCAGGCCCTGTTTCTTAAAAACCAAATCAGAAACTCAAATTCTCACATCTCATCTGCATGTAGATCAATGAATGAATGAATGACTTTGTTTGTTTAGAGAACTTGCAAACATCTGAATGTTAGTTATTTGAAACGTCTGTTTTGTACTCTTGTTCTATATCCAGTCTTTGTTCAGTTAATCTTGTTTCCCTGAAATTTTCTGTTAATTTTCAGTAAAATTTTACAACACAATATTCATCCACTAGTTCCACATCATGTTCTTCATCTATTTATTCGTAGGAATAATTCCTAAAATCACAATCGGCCTCACTACCACGTACAGAGAACTGACCATTATCTACACTTGTCTCGTCATCAATATTAATAATAAGTTTCTTCTTTTTAATTTTGTTCCGGGCATCGCGCTTAGAAATGTTCACCGTTTCCAACTCTTTCTTCTTTTCTTTTACTGCCTGTGTCATGTGATCACCGCACACCAAATATAATATCAATAGATTATAGAAGCTTCCCGGAAGACGTTCTTTCGCTATCTTCAATACAAACTGGGAAGGATTCATGAACAGGAAAGTATTATTGTGGGATTTAACATGAGGACATCATGTCCTTCACCTATTTCTTCGTAGGAATGACTCCTAAAAACATAATCGTCGCCTCGGTTACGTACAGAGGACTGATCCATTGTCTGCACTTGTCTCGTCATCAGTTTTATTAGGTTTCTTCTTTTTAATTTCGTTCCTGGCTTCGAGCTGAGAAATGTTGCCAACTCTTCCTTCTTTTCTTTTACTGCCTGTATGATGTGGTCACCGCATACCAAATATAATATTTATATATTAGAAGCTTCCCGGAAGAAGTTCTTTTGCTGTCTTCAATACAAACTGGGAAGGATTAATGAACAGGAAAGTATTATTGTGGGATTTAACAAGAGGACATCATGTTCTTCACCTATTTTTTCGTAGGAATGACGCCTAAAATCATAATCGTTGTCACTGCCACGTACAGGGGACTGATCATTGTCTTCACTTGTCTCGTCATCAGTATTATTAGGTTTCTTCCTTTTAATTTCGTTCCTGGCTTCAAGCTTAGAAATGTTCACCGTTTCCAACTCTTCCTTATTTTCTTTTACTGCCTGTGTGATGTGGTCACCGCATACCAAATATAATATCAATAGATTAGAAGCTTCCCGGAAGAAGTTCTTTCGCTATCTTCAATACAAACTGAGAAGGATTCATGAACAGGAAAGTATTATTGTGGGATTTAACGTGAGGACATCATGTTCTTCACCTATTTCTTCGTAGGAATGACTCCTAAAATCACAATCGTCGTCACGGTCACGCACAGAGGACTGATCATTGCCTTAACTTGTCTCGTCATCAGTATTATTAGGTTTCTTCCTTTTAATTTCGTTCCTGGCTTCGAGCTTAGAAATTTTCACCATTTCCAACTCTTCCTTATTTTCTTTTACTGCCTGTGTGATGTGATCACCGCATACCAAATATAATATCAATAGATTAGAAGCTTCCCGGAAGAAGTTCTTTCGCTATCTTCAATACAAACCGGGAAGGATTCATGAACAGGTAAGTATTATTGTGGGATTTAACATGAGGACATTATGTTCTTCACCTATTTCTTCGTAGGAATGACTCCTAAAATCATAATCGTCGTCACTGTCACGTACAGGGGACTGATCATTGTCTTCACTTGTCTCGTCATTAGTATTATTAGGTTTCTTCCTGTAAATTTCGTTCCTGGCTTCGAGCTTAGAAATGTTCACCGCTTCCAACTCTTCCTTATTTTCTTTTACTGCCTATGTGGTGTGGTCATCACATACTAAATATAATATCAATAGATTGGAAGCTGCCCAGAAGAAGTTATTTCGCACTCTTGAATGCAATCATGAACAGGGAAGCATTATTGAGGAATTTTGGGATTAGAAATGCTCACCTTTTCCAACTTTTTCTTCTTTTTATTTACTGGCTGTTTGGAATATGCCTGTGTGATTTTGTCATCACCTACAAAATATAATGCCAACAGATTGGAAGCTGTTCAAGAGAAGTTCTTTCGCACTCTTCTATACAAACAGGGAAGGATTCATGAACAGGAAAGTTATGCGTTTGTTATAGTGGAATTTAACATGAAGATTTTAGTTGGTCGTCGTCATACAATTGATTTATTTACTCCTTTTTACATACATGTTTTTTTTTAAGTTGGGCTTGTCTTCTTTATTTCTTCTTCTTTTCCTCTTTATTTAAACAAAATGGAAGAAAAATTGTCGTCTAATTATTGTTTAATATAGTTAATAAGACTATGAAGAACATGTGTCGCTATTAACTACTTCGCGCCCATGCTACTTTGATTGGGTAATAGCATAATCCAGGGTTTATTGAAAAATTACTTTTTTGTTGTCATAAACTCATTTTTGCAAAATAATATGAAAAAATATTCCATAGATAGCGCCAAAGCGGTATTTTTTTTTATTTGTAAAATATCTTTTTTTTGCCACATGTGGCGACCTGGGCATGAAGAGGTTAAAATAATTTCTAAAGGAGGTCAAACACCAACTTTTGATATTTTCAAATTGGTCGTGTCTTCGGATATTCATTTCAGGAAAAAAATATTTAAACAAGATGGTGGAAAACGATCCTTTAATTATTGTTTAATGTTGATAATATAACTATGATGAGCATTTCTGGCCATTAAAATTATTTCTATATGAGGTCGAACATCAACTTTTGATTTTTTTTTCAAATTAAATATTATGCATTTCAGGAAAAAAATGTCTAATCAAAATAAAACAAATCAAGTCGTTTCATTATTGTTTAATATTGTTTAATATTGTTTATAAGACTATGAAGACCATTTGTGGCTATCAAAATCATTTCCAAATAAGGTCAAACAGTAGCTTTTGATTTTTATAAGTTGACTATGTCTTCGAATATTATATGTGTTTCAGGAAAAAAAATTATAAAAAAAAATTGAAGAAAAACGATTCTCTAATTATTATTTAATATTGTTAATTAAACTATGAAGAACATTTGTGGCCATTAAAATCATTTCTAAATGAGGTCAAACATTTACTACTGTTTTTTTTAATTGAACATGACTGAATGTTTTGCGTTTCAGGAAAAAAATTGTCCTCTTATTATTGTTTAATATTGTTAATAAGACTATGAAGATAATTTGTGGCTATTCAAATAATTTCTAAATGAGGTCAAACATACACTACTTTTGATTTTTTTTTAAGTTGACCATTTTTAAATTTAACCATGTCTTCAAGTTTTGTGGTTTTTTTTTTTCGGGAAAAAAATGATTAAACAAAATGGACGAAAATCTGTACTCTAATTGTTATTTACTATAGTAAATAACACTATGAAAAACATTTGTGGCCCCTAAAATAAATTCTGAATGAGGTCAAAAATGTAGTTTTTTAAGTTGGGCATGTCTTCAAATATGATGCGTTTCAGGAAAAAAATGTTTAAACAACATGGAAGAAAGACCGCCCTCTAAATATTGCTCATAAGACTATGAAGAATATTTGTGGCTATTAAAACTATTTCGAATGAAGTCTTCGAATTTTATGCTTTTCAGGAAAAAAATGATTAAATAAAATGGAAGAAAAAACTATACTCCATAATTGTTATTTAATATTGTTAACAAGACTATGACGAACATTTGTGTTCATTAAAATCATTTCTAAATGAGGTCAAACATTTACTATAGTTTTTTTTTTTTTTTTATTGAACATGACTGAATATTTTGCGTTTCAGGGAAAAAATGTTCAAACAAAATGGAAGAAAAATTGTCCTCTTATTATTGTTTAATATTGTGAATACTATGAAGATCATTTGTGGCTATTAACATAATTTCTAAATGATGTCAAACATCTACTTTTAATTTTTTTAAGTTGACCATTTTTAAATTTGACCATGTCTTCAAATATTGTGTTTTTCCGGGAAAAAATGATTAAACAAAATGGAAGAAAACTCCATTGTTATTTAATATAGTAAATAACACTATGAAAAACATTTGTGGCCTCTAAAATAATTTCTGAATGAGGTCAAAAATATATTTTTTAAGTTGGGCATGTCTTCAAATATTATGCGTTTCGGGGAAAAATTGTTTAAACAACATGGAAGAAAGACAGCTCTCTAATTATTGCTCATAAGACTATGAAGAACATGTGTGGCCATTAAAACTATTTCGAATGAAGTCTTCGAATGTTCTGCTTTTCAGGAAAAAAATGATTGAATAAAATGGAAGAAAAAACTATACTCTATAATTGTTATTTAATATTGTTAACAAGACTATGAAGAACATTTGTGGCCTTCAAATTCATTTCTAAATGAGGTTAAACATTCACTTTTGATTTTTTTAAGTTGGGCGTGTGTTGAAATATTTTGCGTTTCAGGAAAAAATTGTTTAAACAAAATGTAAGAAAAACGGTCTTCTATTTATTGTTTAGTATTGTTAACAAGACTATGAAGAACATGTGTGCCCTTTAAATTCATTTATAAATGAGGTTAAACATTCACTTTTGGTTTTTAATTTGGGCGTGTGTTGAAATAATTTGCGTTTCAGGAAAAAATTGTTTAAACAAAATGTAAGAAAAACGGTCTTCTATTTATTGTTTAGTATTGTTAACAAGACTATAAAGAACATTTGTGGCCTTTAAATTCATTTCCAAATGAGGTTAAACATTCACTTTTGATTTTTTTAAGTTGGGCGTGTCTTCAAATATTTTGCGTTTCAGGAAAAAAATTGTTTAAACAAAATGGAAGAAAAACAATATTTATTGTTTGGTATTGTTAACAAGAGTATGAAGAACATTTGTGGCCTTTAAATTCTTTTCTAAATGAGGTTAAACATTCACTTTTGATTTTTTTTAAGTTGGGCGTGTGTTGAAATATTTTGCGTTTCAGGAAAAAATTGTTTAAACAAAATGGACGAAAACGGTCTTCTATTTATTGTTTAGTATTTTTAACAAGACTATGAACAACATTTGTGGCCTTTAAATTCATTTCTAATTGAGGTTAAACATTCACTTTTGATTTTTTTTTTAAGTTGGGCGTGTGTTCAAATATTTTGCGTTTCAGGAAAAAATTGTTTAAACAAAATGGAAGAAAAACGGTCTTCTATTTATTTTTTAGTATTGTTAGCAAGACTACGAAGAACATTTGTGGCCTTTAAATTCATTTGTAAATGACGTTAAACATTCACTTTTGATTTTTTTTTAAGTTCGGCATGTGTTCAAATATTTTGCGTTTCAGGAAAAAATTGTTTAAACAAAATGGAAGAAAAACTGTCTTCTCTTTATTGTTTAGTATTGTTAACAAGACTATGAAGAACATTTGTGGCCTTTAAATTCATTTCTAAATGAGGTTAAACATTCACTTTTGATTTTTTTAAGTTGAGGGTGTGTTCAAATATTTTGCGTTTCGGGAAAAAATTGTTTAAACAAAATGGAAGAAAAACTGTCTTCTCTTCATTGTTTAGTATTGTTAACAAGACTATGAAGAACATTTGTGACCTTTAAATTCATTTCTAAATGAGGTCAAACATTTACCTTTGATTTTTTTGAGTTGGGCCCCAGATTGTCTCGAAATATGCGTTTCAGGAAAAAAATATTTAAACAAAATGGAAGAAAAACAGTTCTTTAATTATTGTTTAATATAAGATTAAAAAGGCCCTTCGAGGCTGTTAAAATCATTTGTACATGAGGTCAAACACTAGTTTTTGATTTTCTTTTTAAGTTGAATATGCATTTCAGGAAAAAAATATTCAAACAAAATGCAAGGAATTTGTAATTTAATGTAGTTAATAAGGTTATGAGGAACATTTGTGGCCAGCAAAATCATTTCTAAATGAGGTCAAACAGTAACTTTAAAGTTTTTGAATTTGTGTTCGCTTAAAAAAAATGTTACACAAAATCAGTGATCAATCTAAATGAGGACAAACATGTGATATTTTCAAATTGCCATGGCCTCGGATATTAATTTCAGAAAAAAAATTGTTTAAACAAAATGGAAGAAAAATGTTCCTCTACTTATTGTTTGATGTTGTTAATACGAGTATCAAGCATATTTGTGGTCATTAAATGATTTTTAAATGAGATCAAACAGTAGCTTTGGGTTTTTACAAGTTGACCATTTTTTAAACATAGCGAAGACCAAAAAAAAATGTCCTCACTTCCAAAATTTTCCAATTTAGCCCTAGAAAAAGTTCCTTATTTCCAAACTCAAATAGAGCTGGAAATTTTCACAGGAGTCAATTGACTTCTTCGGATGAGTGTTTTGAAGAAAAAATTGTTTCAACAAGATCAGAAAAAAAAACGGAAACTTGATTAATTTTTGCATATTATATTAATAATAATTCTAGAGAATGCCGAAATGAACAACTCATAATTTCGTCGGTGAAGTGGCAATGCCGCCTATCTCACATTTACCAAATTTGATAAGAGAGGCAGAAAAACTAACTTTCTCGGAAAAGATTGACGTTAAAATTTCAATTTTGGTCCAAATGGCGGTTATGTCACATTAACCAAATTTGACAGGAGAGGTAAAATAATTAATTTATAGCTTTCTGGGAAAATATTGATGTTAAAATTTCAATTTTGGTGAAAATGGCGGTTATGTCACATTTGCCAAATTTGACAGAAGAGGCAAAAAAACTAATTTATAGCTTTCTGGGAAAATATTGATGTTAAAATTTCAATTTTGGTGCAAATGGCGGTTATGTGACATTTACCAAATTTGACAGTAGAGGCAAAACAACTAATTTATAGCTTTCTGGGAAAAGATTGATGTTAAAATTTCAATTTTGGTGCAAGTGGCGGTTATGTGACATTTACCAAATTTAACAGGAGAGGCAAGAACGAATTTATAGCTTTCCGGGAAAAGATTGATGTTAAAATCTCAATTTTAGTCAAAATAGCGGTTAGGCGCTATTGCCGCTTCGTGGACGATATGTTTTTTTTTTTAGGAATGTTATTAATTTTTGAGTGGCGCTAAACATTAGTATAATTTTTCATTTTCATCTTTCATATATTTGACATTTCAAACGTCAGCATCATCCGATCTTGTAAAACACTCAATGTCATATTGAAATATCAGTTCAGACTTATCACATTTTTTTCAGGCCTTAGTTACTTATTCAGTTTGCATTAATGCTACATGACAAGGTGAAACAACTGTCAATATGTTTGCTTTGCAAGTATTCAAGTTTTTTGCGCGCACACACGGAAGCACTGTCTGATAACGCAGAATGTCATCCCAAAGATGGCATTAATCCCTAATGGTATTAAGGTTACCCGTAATCTTTAAACAGTTGGTAAACTACGGAAATCCGCGTGTGCTGCGGTTTGTCGCGTATATATATATATATATAAAAAATCGTAAACAAGATGAAGGTTTCAACACGCGTGGAATAATTTGGCATGAATAATAGATGAATCCGCGATAATTCGGATGGTTGTCTGCACCTCGGGTGGCGATGAATATTTTGGTCCGTCTTAAATCCGAACGAATTTATTTCGGTTTTCCGCGATCCAACAGTTGCCAGAAAAACGGCCACTAAAACAAAAACAATACGGTTGTGGTGTAATGATGATGTTATTAATAAGTAATTAAATAAAGTGCATTGAATGGGTCTCGGCTCTTTGTTCGCGAAGCATTCCAGTCTCGTTCTCTCTCCTTCCTGTCGAGGACCTTGAGACGGACCTAGTTCAACATCCGCGCCTGCCTGAGGAGTCTCGGCCAGTTTCACTCATTTCACTTTCATTCAATCATCGCCCATCATATCATGCACTCAATGGATTATCGCTTAACTCGCTTCGACGTTGAGGAAAAACGAAAGGACCCTCGAATCATCAAACCCCCGTAACCTGAAAATCCGATCGGGTAAAAACTTATAGAACCACCGGCTTCTTTATATGGTAACGACATAGCGTTCAAAGCCACCACGAACCATGAAACGCAGACACAGCCTAATGTGCAGGTTGACTGCATTCCAAGACATTCTGCATCACTTTCTGCCGCAACGCAAACAGGGAACTCGAGAGTCATTACGTCCTTCTTAGAGCGAAGAAACGATGACCCATAATCCGCATCAAGTGCAGCATAATGCAAGACGTTTATTCTAATCCGTCGGACGCACACTTGACGCTCGCGACGTGTGTCGTAGCGCAGAGAGAGCCGCGAAACCATGACCTAGGAGACTGTTCAATGACTACTATAAAGCACCCACACGGCACGTTAAAAAAGGAAAGGAGAAAAAGAACGTGTTTTGCTGGGAATTATCCCAACTGGCGATATGCGGCGGTCTCTTCCACCGTTTGGATTTTGAACGGAAGTGTGATAAATACTTCAACTTTGCAAACATTAATTCACTCACTATGGTGGACCGGTTTGGGACTAATACTACTTGTCAGTGACGTACGGCGAAATTGTTGAGAATACGGATTCTTATTGGTAATTCAATTTTGATTGAATTAATTAAAACTACAAAATTTACACCATTAAAAACTTACACAAGTTTAACACTTTTAATCAGACATTTGACTTTACCAATATATTTACTTTTTTAATAATAATGATATTCTAAGCAATGTTTCATTTTGGGTTTAATGGTTGATGACTTTACTTCCTGCACTAATAAAGCAATTGATGTTACAATTTTCTAAATGTACACCGCTGATACATTGATACTTCGCCTCTTTTCCAAAATAATTTTGTATTTGTTATTTGGTAATCATGAGTTTGGAGATAGTTGTTATCATCGCCACTCAAAATAAGAATTACAAAAACAAGGAAGAATGTTGTTTGGATTGTTTGGAGACTCTAACGCAGACACAATTCTTTATTTTTCAGAAATCATTGAAATTGCTTCTCAGAACCTAAAAACAAATATTTCCATTTTTTTTTCATCACCACACTTTCTCTTGCTTCGTAACGGAGGAAGTAAAAATCATAACTTTTTTTGAAAATTGTCGGATTTTGAAAATTGGAAGCTTACTCGATAGTCCAAAATTCGGTGCATAAACATGTTTTTTAAATAAAAGTTTATGAAAGTGCTCATATTATTTCAAAATTTAAGATTGTGTTTAAAAACATCATAACTTTTTTAAAAATGTTCGGATTTTGAAAATTTAAAGTTTACTCAATAGTGTATACAAATAACATTTTTTGAAATAAAGTCTTATGATAGTCTTCATATTTTTTATCAAAATTTTAAAATTCAAGCTGTGGAGCACGCACGAATGTGTTTGAAATTTCATAACATTTTCGAAAATGTTCAAATTTTGAAAATTCTAAGTTTACTCGATAGTCCAAAAAATCCGTGCATAAACATCGTGTTTTTAAATAAAGATTTATGATGGCGTTCACATTTTTATTAGAATTTAAAATAAATCATAACTTTAAAAAATGATCGGATTTTGAAAATTCCAAGCTTACCTGGTAGTTCCAGAATCTGGATATAAACATCATTTTTTGAGGAAAGTTTTTGATTGGGTTTATGTTTTTTTTTTCGAAATTGTAAAATTCAAGCAGCTAAGCACGCAAGAATGTGTTTAAAAATTCATAACTTTTTCGAAAATCTTCGGATTTTGAAAATTGTAAGTTAACTCGATAGTCCAAAAATCCGTGCATAAACATCGTGTTTTTAAATAAAGATTTATGATGGCATTTACATTTTTATTACAATTTAAAAAAAATCATAACTTTTTAAAAAATGATCGGAATTTAAAAATTCCAAGCTTACTTGGTAGTTCCCGAATCTGGAAATAAACATCATTTTTGAGGAAGGTTTTTGATTGGGTTTATATTTTTTTTTCTTCAAAATTTTAAAATTCAAGCAGCTGAGCACGCAAGAATGTGTTTAAAAATTCATAACTTTTTCGAAAATGGTCGTATTTTGAAAATTGTAAGTTAACTCGATAGTCCAAAAATTCGTGCATAAACATCTTGTTTTTAAATAAAGATTTATGATGGCGTTCACATTTTTATAAGAATTTAAAAAAATCATAACTTTTTAAAAGATGATCGGATTTTGAAAATTCCAAGCTTATTTGATGGTTCCAGAATCTGGATATAAAAATCATTTTTAATGAAGGTTTTTGATTGGGTTTATTTTTTATTTTTCAAAATGTTAAAATTCAAGCAGCTAAGCACGCAAGAATGTGTTTAAAAATTCATAACTTTTTCGAAAATGGTCGGATTTTGAAAATTGTAAGTTTACTCTATAGTCCAAAAATCCGTGCATAAACATCGTGTTTTTAAATAAATATTTATGATGGCGTTCACATTTTTATTAAAATTAAAAACATCATAAGTTTTAAAAAAATGATCGGATTACGAAAATTCAAAGCTTACTTTCGTAGTTCCAGAATCTGGATATAAACATAATTTTTGAAGGAAGGTTTTTGATAGGGTTTATATTTTTTTTCAAAATTGTAAAATTCAAGCAGCTAAGCACGCAAGAACGTGTTTAAAAATTCATAACTTTTTCGAAAATGGTCGGATTTTGAAAATTGTAAGTTTACTCTATAGTCCAAAAATTCGTGCATAAACAACGTGTTTTTAAATAAAGATTTATGATGGCGTTCACATTTTTATTGAAATTAAAACAATCATAAGTTTTAAAAAAATGATCGGATTTTGAAAATTCCAAGCTTACTTGGTAGTTCCAGAATCTGGACATAAACATCATTTTTTGAGGAAAGTTGTTGATTGGGTTTATGTTTTTTTTTCAAAATTGTAAAATTCAAGCAGCTGAGCACGTAATAATGTGTTTAAAAATTCACTTTTTCACTTTTTCTAAATTGGTTAGATTTTGAAAATTCCAAGTCTACTTGATAGTTCTAGAACTTGGATAGAACAATATTTTTGAAGAAAGGTTTTTGATTGTGTTTATATTTTTTTCAACATTTTTAAATTCGAACTGCAGAGCGCACAAAAATGTGTTTAAAAAATAATAACTTCTTCGAAAATGGTCGGATTTTGAAAATTCCAAATTTACTCAGTAGTCCAAAATCTGTATACAAATAACATTTTTAAAGAAAGGTTTCTGATGGTATTTATATTTTTTCAAAATTTTAAAATTTAAATTGCAGAGCTCCCGAAAATGTGTTTAAAATTAAAAAATCATAACTTTTTTGAAGATGGTCGGAGTTTACTGGATGGTTAAAAGATCCGTACATAAACATCATTTTTTGAGGAAAGTTTTTGATTGGGTTTATGTTTTCTTTTTCAAAATTGTAAAATTCAAGCAGATGAGCACTCAAGAATGTGTTTAAAAATTCTCAACTTACGAAAATGGTCGGATTTTGAAAATTGTAAGTTAACTCTATAGTCCAAAATTCCGTGCATAAACATCGTGTTTTTAAATAAAGATTTATGATGGCGTTCACATTTTTATTAGAATTTAAAAAATGGTGATGTGGCCATCATGTTACTTTCTCCGACTTGATGGTATTATTTATATTTACGCTTTCATGGTTTATTTTCAATTTAAATCATATTTTAAATGTACATCGAGAGGATGACATTGACGTTTAAAACGTCAAAATTATAAAAGATGTAAAAATTATACTTCAAATTTAAAAACTCAGTTTACTCAAAAACTAAAGGCATTTCGAAAAAAACTTATTCTTTAGAAATTGTTCATTTTGTAATTTTCTACAATTATTATTCACATAAATTTGCTGTAACTATTATCGTTTCATAATTATAAACCAAAAATTTAAAAAAAATTAATAAATTTTTTTCTCGAATAGCAATGATTTTATGAAAAATATTTTCAAGCAAAAGATATTCATTTCTTTGTTGTCTTTAATGTTTGTTTAAAAATTTTTGTGATGTTTTTCATATTTAAGAAAATATTGGCAAAAAACAAAAAACAGTTATGGTAAACACCCACTTCCGGTGTACAAAATTTTACCAAAAGCTTTTCAGTTCTTCAGATTATCAAATAAGACGTATGTTCAAAGTTTCATATCAATTGCTCTGTTAGTTTTTGAGATACAGCGCACACAGACAGACACACACATACACGTCCCTACATATTTGTGGCACCGCATGATATATCCCCATTTGTGGCGCTTTTGTTAAGATACTGTCGTTCCGCTGCGCTTCTTTCCATTATTTCTGAATATGTGGTTAATTTTACGATACCCTCCATATAACAAAAGTTATTGCAAAAAAATCAAATGTGCCACAAATATTATGAAACGTGAAAAGTTAACACATGGTGTCACAAATATGACTGGTATCAATTTATGGTGCCACTAATATTGCATGCCATGAAAATGTGTGTAAGTGTGTGAAAAGCAATGTTGCCGTGGAGATGTGACCGTCTTATAATTTGCAAAGAAAGTCCTTGTCACGCATTTTCTTGCCCGCGCAACGCTTCCAATAGATAATAAAATAAAAATGTAATACCAAATAAATAAATAAATAAAATATGAGTAATTAAATGAATTAAAATAAAACATAAAGATTCAGATTCAAGATTTTTAACATTAAGCACAATATTGCAATTTGTATCTTATATACCGGGTGTAACTGAATTCTGGTAGACCCCAAATATCATTTGCATGTTTATATATATAAATATATATATATGTATATATATATATATACAGGGTGTGGCACTTAAGACGCCTCGGATCATAGCTCCTTTACGATAAAAGCTATCGAAAAAAATCTAAGAACAAAGTGGTGCATAGTTACCGTCGCTATGTTTCAAAAATATTTCTAATCATCAGTGGCGTGCCGTACTCCAGTGGCGTACCAAACTTATGTTTTTTTAAATGGAATGCCCTATTTTTTATTGCAGATTTGGAAAGTGCTCGACGAGTACTTATTTTTTTATCTAACATGTTATACCCTTCACTTTAGCGGTTTCGCTGTTATAACCCTTTCTTTCAAAATTGCGCCCCATTTTTGAGATTTTTTTGTAGAGAAACTAATTGACGCCGGCGCCTAAATTTTGAATTGAGGTACAGGTTAAGACCTCGTGTACCTTCACATAATTTTTTTTCGGGTAATTTATGGAAAAAAAATAATTTTTTATTGATCTTCGCATGTTGTCATTTTTTCCGAAAATTTCAAATGGCACCCCCCTAAAAAAATTACGGCGTTGTACAGCCAAAACTCTAAATTTTTCATTGGTGTAAAAAAAATTACACATTGCATAACAAAATTTCGGAGAAAAAAGGAATTTCATCGCAAATGTCGGGAAACGTTTTCCATATGAAGTATTTTAAAATCAAAGTCAACTTGATAATTTTTTTATTAAATAAAGATCTATACTATAGATATGCATTACCATTAAATATAGTGTAAACTCTACTTATTTCACTCATTTGTATTATTGTAACAATTAAAAATAAGATGTTTCTCTTAATTATCTACAACGAATGATTTTCTTTTATCACTTACAAAATTTCGATATATTGAAAAACTTCTGTTTACTTAAAAAAATATACTTCTATGAATTATAGTATTAACATAAATGGTTCATTTATTAAGGATTATAAGTTATTTAAAAGATTCATGAATGTATTTATAATTTATCAGGTTACTTTTAAAAGTTATATGTTTTGTGTATAAAATTTACTATGTAGCGGCAAGTATCGCTACAAACGACTATAAAAACCACAACTATAGATATAATGAGAAATACTATTTAGAATTTGAATATACTCGAAGGATAAATAAAATATGAATTATGTTGTATAATATGTTTCGCTAACAACGCCTACCATTTTCAAACATGAAAATAAAACAAGCATTTCTCATCCGGTTCAATTTGAATATATTACCATGTTATACAAAACAAAGTGAAAAGTGTTTTATTATATTATTCAACATGTATAAAGAAGTGGAAGTCTCCAGAATAAACAATATGAATGATATTGGTTTGAACCGGATTTTGAAATGAGTCGTCTGTCCTCTTTTCTAGGAATTCCTTTTAAAAATTTAAAGGGACGCTTGGTACCTGCTTTCGACTGCTGAGACGAACAATGCCGACATCTGGATATTATAAATGTTTGAAAATACAACTTTCCTAGTACTATAAACACTAAAAATGCAGTTTCAATATAAAGATTTAACGTGAATAATATTTAAATCTAGAATTATTTTATCTTGAATATAATCCTCATTTATAAATCGTGAAGTATCTTCGTGAGGAAAAATTTCCGTTTTCAGTTGTTTTAAGCTCTTGTAGTTTTTTAAACCTTTTTTCCCTTTTAATTTAAAAGGTAGACAAATATTATTTTTCTTACAGTTTTTTACAATTAAACGTTTAAAAGTCACGTGAATTTTCAATTTAAAATAGTATCAAATTCAAGATAAATTAAATTTATAATTTTCATATTCAATGCCGAAAACGAAACACTGGTAATGTCATGAAATCAATTTGTCAGTGTCAATTTTATCATAAGGGCTAACGTATGTTTGTAATTTCCTTACCATGTTCAAAAATTGAATTTGAACATCCCATCATTTTTTCAAAATATTAATAACCCCCAAAATGTTTCCACATGTAAAGTTTATTGCCTTTGGCAAATCAATTTCATTACGCTAATGAGAGTTTTGTTTTTGAAAATAAATATGAAAATGTCTGTATTAACTTTCAAATTAAGGAAATAAAAATAATATCCACAAATTGAAGCAATGACTTTTTTTGTTAATACAATTTGAAAGATAAACCACTCAAAGCTACGCTATGAACTAGATTTAGACTCCTTATTTATATGTTTTTTTAAATTTATAACCATCACAAAGTTTCGGCTCAGAACGAAATCGAAGTCAAAAAATGGTAGTTGAAGAGGCCAAAAACGGAAATAATCACGTTAATATTACATAATTATGCATATTAGCAAACTCTTGTCTGTTATCCTTTTAAAATACTTTTGTATGTAACCACAGAAAACAATAATTTATAAATATTGGTTACTGGATAATAAAGGAACTTAGCACAGGAGAAAAACGAGAATGATTTCTTATGTACTTACCCTTCGGATTTAAATAATTATAAACAGCGGAGCATGACAATACAATTTTTCCGAAATTATCTCTCCAATAACCTAAATAGGCCCCCATAAATATTTTTGGGTCCCACACGACAAGGATTTGTACGATGAAACCATAAATTTATATAATATCTATAAAAAAACGAGTATTAAACCATACCCTTTGAACTAATAATTTAACCTAATTTTATTGTACAAACATTTTAAGTTTGGGTTTATGATCAAAATGTGCCTTATAAACTAATTGAAAAATGGTAAAATAAATATTTTAGAATAAGCATAGCTTTAGAATATGCATGGCTTAATTAAATAACCTTGACAAAAAGTGATTTTTTATGTTTGTGCTTGACATGCTCCAAGATTTCTGTTGGGACAATAAAAATAGTCTCTTGATGTTTTAAATGTATGAAAGCTCACAACTTTGACAGCAAACTTTTGTAATAGGATTAAAATTATTGGCCTTTTTGAAACTATTGTTACATCCAGTTATTTTAGGTAGGTTGATAATACTAATTATGTTACAACCGTCTTTAGTGAGGTTTATACATTTAAAACTTTTCTGGTATAAAAAATATAACAGAATATGCGAAAATGTTTTAAAGCTATATTTTGAGTAATTGTACTTGAATTGCCTCGTCAGCTATCGGGTGAAATATAAAGGGTGATTGAAATTCGAGGGCGAGTATGGGGATATAGCTTATTATAGGAAATAGAGGGTAGGTTTAAATTCGAAACTTTTGCAGAATTTTATGTTGATTAATAATCTGCTTTAACATTTAAATTATTTTAACGGTTTCTCTGCAGTTTGGAAAGAAGTGTAAATCGTAATTTCGTAAAAACGTTCCTACGGCATCTTTTTACGTCTTATCAAATGGCGAACGATTTTTATCTACAGGGTTAGTTTTTGTTTTTTTACACTTAGCTTTCGTTTTCATTGTGGGCACAATTTATGATATATACATATTTAAATCAGATTTTTTTAGCTGATTTCAGTGATGTGACACACGGGCATATCCGTTGCAATTTTATTTCAGTATTATGATTATTACAAGTATCATCTAGTACGAATCGAGCTAAGAGTCAATTGCCCATTGAATTTATGTGATTTGAATTCAATAACTGGCACAAAACGGTAAATAATTTTAATTGTATCAAATATTTTAATTAAATACAATTTCAATTTGTTTTTCTAAATTTACATATTTTGCTAATAAATGTCTTTCGAACATTGTAATTTAGTCAAATTATAGGTTTAGATGATATATTATTAATAGATTATGCTTTTAGGGGGTATGTTATAATATGCCGTGTATTTTATTACCACGGCCGTTAAGATTTTGCAAATTAACTTTTGGACCATATTTTAACATATGAAAATATTTGCTTAAAATCCATATTAAAATTTTATCTTTTTACAGCGAACTGATTGTTCTTATAATTAGAACATTTTTATAACAGACAATAGATTGTAATTCATAGGTTTTTGCTTAATTTTTAGGAAAATGACATTGACATGAATTACATTTTCTCGTATTTCGGTTATCAAAGTTAACATATCAACAGTTAAATAATTAAATTTTAATATAGTACCACTTAAAACTTAATATGAAAACTTTAAAAGTTCACAGTAAAAAATACACTACATATCAATTCATCTTATAAGTTGTGCTTATGTTGGTATCAATATATTTAATTTTTTTTTTGCATTGTAATAAATGATGTTAGTTTGCAGCTTCTCAACCATCCCATTTGAAAATTAATTTTAGGAAAAAAGTTATTCTTTATAAAAAGTTCTGCATGGTCCAAAACCTAAAATGCAACCATCAGCTGTCAAATTTTTTTGGTCATATACGGAGTTTGTGTGAAAATATGAATTTTGTTCCAGAATAAAGTACCTTTATTTTTGACAATATCAAGAACTGTTATAAAGAAAAGTTATTTAGAATTGAAAACTGGGTTCAATCATACAGTCATGTATACCTGTTGCTAAAAATAAGATTTTGTAATTTTTCTTTTTCTCTACAGTGATACATGCACATTGATATTTCAAATGTTGAAATGACAGTGACAGGTCTGTCATTAAACATCAGATATTATTTAAACATTATAAATGAATAGTAATTCCGGTGACATTGAGTTTGGAGAAAAAATAGAAATTGTATTAATTGTGATTGAAAATTATAAAACGTATCGGGAAGCAGCTGAAATATATTATAACAAACATCCAGATAAAAATGTACACAATACTACAGTAATGAATATTTATTTCGTTAGTTAGGGTTGAAGGTCATTCCATCATCGACAATTTTGGGAACTTACTGTACCATTTGAATTAAATGAAGCTTCATCTTCAAACATGATTATTCTAACCCAAAATGGATGCTCTTCTAACTCTCCTTGGATAAGAGAACAAAAATTGAAACCACTAACATAATCTCTAGGTTTTAATGTGGTTTATATGGGTGGAATTTGTGTGCTTTCAAAATATTTGCCATCATATCTTTACCCTTTTGCGCAGCTAATATTTAATATATTCTATTGTAGATAACATTACATTTAAAGTCCTCACTTTAAAGTCCTCAGTTATCGACGTTTGTTATTTAATTTATTTTTAACATATCCATATGTTTTAATTATTTTCATTTCAAAATATTAATTATTGTATGTACATTTGTGTCTGGATGTTTCTTATTAAATATTTCAGCTGCTTCCCGATACGTTTTATAATTTTAACTCACAATTAACACAATTTATATTTTTTTTACTTCGCAAATTTAGCATATCTTACTATGTTTATAATATTAGGCAAATTATTCTAAAATTTATGAATTCAAATTAAATTTTAAAATGAAAAAAAAAAGATTTGTCATTATGTTGTTCTGTCTAACTTTTCTCTATTACACACACAATTTACGGCACAAAAGGATTATCAAATACAGGTTTAATACCGTAAATTATGCATTATTCATTATTCGAAGAAAAATCAGTTTACTTTTGAAAATCAAAACCAATACATTTTTTATTAAATATTATATTGGTATTCATTATTTATTTCCGGCGATTTAGCTGAAAAAATATCTCAGATTTATAGCTCAGGCAAATATAAGTTTATAAAATCATCGAACGTTACTTGAAATAGTATAATTTAGGCTATTATTTAACCACCAATTTTTAATTTAGTAAATGTTATATACAATTTAAAATTGTTCGAAAAACTCTAAACTAGTAAAGTCATGAGTAAACAAACGGTAGAAAAAACCACTTACGATTCCGCCATATTAGTAACGTCAAGCCCTGATTTACAAAATTTTTGCTTTGAAAAACTTATTTTAGGATACACTCGTCATTTGAAAGTTTCGGTTCTCATTTAAAAAATAATTATGTCCGAAACTGACACACTTATTTGTCGAAACTATGTAGTCAGAAAAAAGTCGATAGAGTTATTCGAAATAAGGATTTGAATGTAGATGTAAGTCATATTTTTTTTAGATTTACAATATCTCCTTACTTTAGTAAGTTTTGAATTTATAAACGTCACATAAATGGACATTTCGGGTATTTCACACGTTCAAATATTCGCAAATTATGTATCTAATGTTCATTTCATGGTTTATTTTATCCATTCGCTGTTTTGGGCAGCAAAAAATAATGAATTCCTTAATAGCATAAAAATTAAAAGATAATAGTTTGATTTTTACCAACATTATTTTTTGTAGTAAGTTATTATTATTGATTGGTATTTATTTCTATATTAAAATCTATAAGAAATGTATGAATAAAGTTTTATTGAGAAAATGGACGTAATAAAAAAATCGAAGATTTATTTCTCTAGCGTGCATTACAATAGCCATTGAAATTCAGTTTGAAAGAGCAAGAAATTTACAGAAAGTTATTAATTTAAATAGCAATAATAAAAGTCTATTTTTAAATATGTATAGAAGTAGGAGCCAGGCCTCAAATATTTATCTTTCGCAGATGTTAGCATTCGTCACCCCCAAGTGTTCTACCTGTTTTGGACCGCCCTTTAAATTTTAAAAGGAATTCGTCGAATGAATGCGTCACATCCCAATATCCGGTCCAAACTAACACACAATAGCAATTAACACATAACAACATTTACACATTTACAGTAAAATGAGAATGGATCAAATAAACCAAGAATTAATATTAGACACATAATTGGAGCTTATTTGACAGTGCAGCATATACAAAATATCCATTTATGTGAGTTTTATGAACGTAATTTAATTAAAAAATCACTGAACTAATTGTAAGGAAGGAATGTAAATCTGGTATGAGAAAATGTTATTTTCATCAATTAAATGTGGTTGCAAATACAATAACATTTTCAAAAAAAAATCGACTAAATAAGCGGTCAGGGTTTTGCGTAATGACTTTACTTTTATTTTATTTACCGAATCCGAAAATGATTTGTATACAAGTTCTTTGGAATTTAATAATGCGTTTAGTGATGATGTTGGATATTCGTTGGAACTTATCGTTTTGTTGCTAGGACAACGCACTGTTGCTTTTATTTTCAAAACGAAATTACTCAAAAAATTTCTAATAATGCAACTTAAAAAAAATTACTAGAGAAAAATCTCCATAAAGAATAAAAAAGTGTATTGTTATAGCAACAAAATAATCAACTTTAGTTTGATGCAATACTGAATTTGGTAAATAATTTAAAAAAAAATGTTATTATGCGACAAATTTTAGACACGCAGCGCTTATTTTAGTCAAATTAACTTGAAAAATGCCTTAGGCGAGGGTATAATAGTATACTCTGTAACAAGGTTAAAATGGAAATTCGATGCGAGTGGACTAGCATCAGAATTTCCATTCTTACCTAGTAGTAGACTATACTTTCTCCTCGACCAGATAAAATAGACTAATACAATAATTATTGTATTAGTATATTAATTATAATTAACACAAAGAACTTACGTTTTATTATCGCGTTTGTGGTTATGTTTATAGTATTTTGACAATTGTGATATCCAAGGCTAATTGTTTTATTCGAAACGGTGTGAGAATATTCATTCCATTAGTTATTATGGAATGAATTACATGCAAAACGCATAAGTGCATTTTATTTTGATCCATAACAAGAGTGAGAATGTGTACGTTCTATGATCAAAATTGATTTCAGAATGCTTAAATTCTACAGTGGTCGTGGAGAAAAAATAGTATTGTATTGTAGTTAAAAATGCTCTATCTAAAAAGTAAACAACAAGGTAGGTTGTTATTTGAAAATAACAATATTTTTGCCATTCAAATGAAAAAATGAAATGAAATATGTCTCTCCTATAAACTTTATAAATTTACTAAAAATTAATTATAATTATTAATCCATAGAAACCTGCAAACACCCCATCCGCAAGTTGTGGGATAAATCCATGAGAATAAAGTATAAGTTCTTGAAAATCTGTAATAATTTAAGTGAAAAAATGTAATAATAATTACCATCGATTTGAAAATTTACTCAAAATTCATTCCGGATTGTATTTTAAGAAAATTATTAACAATCTATTTATAGATTTTCAATTGATGACAAGCGCGGTAACTCGTGTGAAATCCCAAATATTTTAATTTTATTTTTTCACTCTTGAGTAACAAGTTACAATACACGTTTTTTGTTATGCTATTGCCTTTTTTTGCCATCTGTATGGGAAGCAGGAGTTTGCATAAACATATAAATACAATGTAAATCGCCAATGTACATTGCTGAATTTTCTATTCGATACAGAAACCAAATTAGAATGAGTTACATTTTAATTGTTGTCAGAATAAAGACAGCACTCTCATACTATTCAAAGCAATTATGGTGAAAAATCTAATCGCTCATATTTTCTTTGGTTTTTATCAACTTTTCCTAATATTTTGCAAACAAACATGTAAGTATATGAACCAACCTAAATATTCCAGCGTTCATGAACATATATTTAGGGAGATGCATTTCAAACGAACTTCTTACTTATTGTTAGACAATTTTGAAACAATAAATATTATTTTTAAGAAGTAAACATATTTTTAAAACAGTTTGTTTGATTATTGTCTTTAGATTGTCACTAAAAATTCTTAGGGGTCAATCAAATCAACCAATTTAATTTGAAAAGGTCTCTGACAAAATTTATCTATTTTCGTTTTTTTACCTATGTTGTAGTATATTCAGAGAGTTGAAAACAGCTATGCATTAATTTTTCAGATGTTCAGTTTTTTTTGTGAACAGCCATTTTGTATTGGTGGGTCAGCCTATTTTGCATTTTGTAGAGATTTACGTTAAACTCTGTAGCTCCTCGGTTTTTGGAGATATTTGGTTCAAAAAGAAACCATGTTAAAGAACATAAAATGTACAATTTTTTCTGTTAAGTATATATATATATATATATATATATATATATATATATATATAGGCCTATACTAAATTGTAAATTAGCAGAAAATAGGTAAATGTTAACGTTTCCAAAATAAAAAGCTTCTCTTTAAAAATTAAAAGTGTTAAAGATAAAACGAAGACTCAAATTCATTTTTTGTGGATATAGTGTCTATAGTATACTACTTCCCTAAAAAGTATCAGGCCAGAGAGTTACATCCTTTTTTAAAGGGTCTTCAAATATTGCAATTTTCCTAAAATCAGGTATTTTCGATCTGAAATATCTCGGAAGGGACACACTTTAAAAACCCAATATTTTCACAAAACGTTCTTTAATGGTGTTATACTAAGTGGTTAAAATTTCATCACTGAGACTTTATTAGCTTTTTGGTTAGAAATTTAAAAAATAGCTAAAACTTCTGGAAAATAAAAAAAAATTAGCGACTATCATTGGTTGATTTGACATGGATTGACCGTTAGATATACAGCATGTTTTTTATCGTGGGCCATAGGATTTTACATGCTAAAACTTTTACCTTGTGTTAATGTATATTTTATCATATAATTTTGAAGCAAATTTTTGTTAGTAATATAAATCAATTATTTTTCTATATGATGGGATTAATTAGAATTATTTAAACATGTTTTATTCCATTAAAAAAATATTTTTTTTAATATAAGTGTCGACTCAAGTACCTGTTCCCCGTACATGTTCAGGTAATGATATTTATTAATATTGTTTAGTGCTATTTCAAAATTAATCATAAACTATTTGTATCCTTAATATGATGTATAATGCTCTAGTGCAGAGAAAGGAGCAGTGTTGAAGTTTTTTGCAACGCACATAAAAAGAAATACTGTACCAGGAAAAGTAAACTGCATACAATGTATGAATAGCAATTCTATATTATCTTCACGCGGTTGGACTGACATTAAATTTTGTGTTAAAAATCATATAGATAAAATTAAAAATTCAAAGAAAGTGGGAAAATTTTGTTAATTGAATACGAAATAAATTATATTACATGCACTTTTTATATACATATAAAGATTGTAATAATATTTGTATCATTTTATCATCCCGAACCCGTTTAAACTTTAAAACAGAATCCAATAAATTAATATAAATAAATGCTATTTAATTTGGTGAATTTGCATAATTTATGCATAATTTTAACTGTAATTCAAGTAAAGTGGGAACAAAAAAATCAATTTAAGTTGGGTATTAATTGTCAAGAACAATAATAATTTAGACAATTACAAGAAATTCCGTGCATTTTTAACATTTAATTGTACATTTTATTTCTCTGTTTGCAATTTTATGTTTCATAAATAATTCAATTTTTATTTATTTATTAATAATTACTGTTATTAATTTAATTAATTTCTCTACTCACAATTTCTTATTTCATTAATATTTTAATATTTCAATATTTATTTATTAATAATTTATGTTATTTATTTAATTGAAATATTTATGAATGGACACTGCAAGTCCTAACGCCAATTGTAAATCTATTTCCAACCCGAGAATTGAGCAAACAATGCGATCCCCTCGGTAGGTATGTGGGATAGGTCGGCAACGCAGCATATTTTGTTCCAGGTGGCGCTACCAACAAGGGTTGTCACAATTTGGTGTGTAGCACACATGATCGGTACCCATGATGTGGCGTCATACACACAATTATTTTTAAGGTATCATAACTTTCGTGAGAATGATTTTAGAGAATTTTCGTATAGATAACTGAAATAATCTGATCTTCTTTAACATTGGTACTAAATGTCGTAAGTGTGACATATGAAGCAATGGAGAAATAGCCGAATGTACTTGTGGCACGGAGGGTAAGGTGCCACAAGAACGCGCCTCCGCCACAATTCAGGATGTAGCACACACAAAGTGCCACAAATATGTGGGGACATACACACACACACACACACACACAGACACACACACACACAGACACACACACAGACACAAAAAAAAATTTTCCAGAAATTGTTGAAATTGTATCTAGGGACCCCAAAACGGATATTTCCGCAAAAAAAATTTTTGAAAAAAAAATCACGATCACAATACTTTCTCGTACTTCGTAACGGAGAAAGTAAAAAACCATAACTTAAAAAAAATGATCGGATTTTGAAAATTCCAAGCTTACTTGGTAGTTCCAGAATCTGGATATAAACATCATTTTTTAAGGAAGGTTTTTGATTGGGTTTATTTTTTTTTCTTCAAAATTTTAAATTTCAAGCAGCTGAGCACCCAAGAATGTGTTAAATTCATAACTTTAAATTCATAACTCTTAAAAATGGTCAGATTTTGAGTATTCTGAGTTTAATTGGTGGTTCTGGAACTTAAATAGAAACAATATTTTTCAAGAAAGGTTTTTCATTGTGTTTATATTTTTTTCAACATTTTAAAATTCAAACTGCAGAGCACACAAAAATGTGTTTAAAAAATAATAACTTTTTTGAAAATGGTCGGATTTTGAAAATTCAAAATTTACTCAATAGTCCAAAAATCTGTCTATAAACAACATTGTTTTAAATCCAAGTTTATGATAGTGCTTATATATTTTTTTTAATTTCCAAATTCAAGCTGCTGAGCACGCAAGAATGTGTAATAAATGATAACTTTTTCGAAAAAGATCGGATTTTTAAAATTCAAACATCTATATATAAATAACATTTTTAAAGAAAGGTTTTTGATGTTATTTAATTTTTTTTCAAAATTTTAAAACTTAAATTATAGAGCTCCCAAAAATGTGTTTAAAATTAAGAAATCATAACTTTTTTAAAATGGTCTGATTTTCAAAATTCAAAGTTTACTCGATAGTCTAGAGATCTTAATGTAAACAACATTTTTTAATCAAATGTTTATGATAGTTTCATCTTTTCAAAATTTTAAAGCGCACAAGAATACCTTCTTTGAAAATGGTCGGATTTTGAAAATTTGAAGCTTACTCGATAGTCCAAAAATCCGTACATATGCGTCATTTTTTTAAATAAAGGTTTATGATAGTGCTCATATTTTTTCAAAATTTTAACATTAAAACTGCAGAGCGCGCGAGAATGTGTTTGAAAAATCATAACTTTTTTGTAATTGGTCGGATTTTGAAAATTCAAATTTTACGCGGTAGTCCCAAAATCCGTACATAAACCTCATTTTTTAAACAAAGGTTTATGATAGTATTAATATTTGTTCAATATTTTAAAATTCAAACTTCAGAGCGCTGAAGAGTGTATTTAGGTAATCATTACTATTTTGAAAATGCTCGGATTTTGAAAATTTTGAAGTTTACTGGATAACTGTACATAAATATATTTTTTTGGTAAAGGTTTTTAATAGTGTTCATATATTTTTCAAAATTTTAAAATGCAAGTTGCGGTGAGGTGCACGCAAAAATGAGTAATCATAACTTTTTTGAAAATGGTCGAATTTTGAAAATTTAAAGTTGACTCGATATTCCAAAAGCCTGTATATAAACAACATTTTTTAAATAAAGGTTTATGATAATATTGATATTTTTTTCAAGCAATCATTTGTTTAAAAAATCATAACTTTTTAAAAAATGTACGGATTTCGAAAATTCCAAGCTTTCTTCGTAATTCCAGAATCTGGATATGAACAAAAAAAAAATAAGAAAGGTTTTTGATTGTTTTTATATTTTTTTCTTCTTCAAAATTTTAAAATCCAAACTGCTGAGCACGAAAGAATGTGTTTAATTAAAAGATCATCACTTTTTTTTAATGTTCTGATTTTGAAAACTCCAAGCTTATTTTGTAGTTCTAGAATCTGGACATAAGAAACATTTTTTAGGAAAGGTTTTTGATTGTGTTTTTCTCAAAGTTTTAAATTTAAAGTATAGAGCACGCAAAAGACTTCACAATATAATAACTTTTTTGAAAATGGTCGGATTTTCAAAATTCAAAGTTTATTCGGTAGTCCAAAAATATGTAAATCAACATCATTTTTTAAATAAGGATTTATGATAATATAATTTTTTTTTCAAAATTTTAAAATTTAAATTGCAGACTGCACAAGAATGTGTTTAAAAAATCATAACTTAAAATAGTCGGATTTTGAAAATTGAAAGTTTACTGGATAGTCCAAAAATCTGTATATACACAACATTTTTTAAATAGAAGTTCATGATGGTGCTTATATATATATTTTTTTAATTTCCAAATTCAAGCTGCTGAGCACGCAAGAATATGTTAAAAAATCACTTCTTATTCAAAAATTGTTGGATTTTGAAAATTTAAGGCTTACATGTTAGTTCCAGAATCTAGAAATAAACAACGCTTTTTTAAGAATGGTATTAGATTGTGTTTGTATTTTTTTTTAATTTGGAATTTAAACTGCGGATCACGCAAGAATTTGTTTAAAAAAATCAAAACTTTTTTAAACAAAAAAGCGTTTGCTAAACTTTCGTGCTTGCCTTTATTTTTTACGATAATTTTAACATTTTAATAAATATTGAAGGCAGCATCTTTGGTTTTCGAAGAAAAATCAATTGAAAATTGTTGTCATTTTTGGTCTATGATTATGAAATAGAACTTTGTCATTAAGGTAAATTGTTTTTGTCTAATGTTTTTCTACTGCAAGAACAAAAATCACGATTCATCACACTCCCAAGATTTGCACGCCCGGCAGGTACACACCTCTTATCTTATCTCACACCGAGTCCTAGATTTGACAAGTTTTAATTTTCCACGCGGCCCAAGAAGTATCTAGCCATAATAAGGCAGGTAAACACCAGATTACCGGAATGGATGTTGAAATGCAGGTAGACGGGACCTCAGAATTCGTGGAAGATTTCATTTAGCGCCTGGCCGTTCCTAATTTTAAGTGCACTCCGTGCTAGACCCAATAAAACGTTTGTACTTGACACCAAGAATAGAAAAGCCCGTTTATTTGATCTTGGAATTGTACAACGCTGAATGCGAGATTTCGCAAGAAACATCAACCGTTTCAGTGATGGGATAATAACCATTCAATTGAAGAATTATTATTGTTAGACAATTTACGAGGAGGAGGAGGAACGCGGGGAAAATTAATTACAACCTGCAATATATCATCGAAGAAATCAAAATTTATGAACTTTTAAGAGTTTGTTATTCAATATGTTTCTAAAATTCTTAAATATTGATTATTTAAGCAAATTCCCGCGTGTGCTCTCTAAATGGTTGTAACGTAATAAATAATTTAATTTATGTAATTATTTGGCAACTTATAATAATATAAACTCTCAATAAAAAAACTATAATAATTTTTAATTCTTTTGTTTCAGGTAATTACATATCCTAAGCTATAAATAGAAAAAGTGGCAGCAGTGTAATATGTAAGTAATTGCAATCCTATTTTATTTTTATTAATAATAATAATGTTTATTGACCATTTAACATTTATAGAGGTAACTAGAAAAACACTTTACTTAATATTAATTTGACTATATAAATGCTTATTTGTTATTACTGATTATTAGTGGTTATAATACAATATAAGTGAAATTGTAATTCAAATGAGCCAAAAATAGAGCCAAAATCGGATTTTTTTTTCGAAAGAATCATCCAATTTGGTTGAAAAAACGCTATGTGCGAAAAACCTCAAAATGCACCTTTTTTCAAACACCCATAACTTGGTGCCAAATCGTCATAGGAACTTCGTTCTTTGAGTCCTGCATAGGAAATTGATCATATTTTAATGCCTTTATGGTGGATCGAATCGACAAAATTTTTCCAACTCCGTACTCATCGTCAAAGTTGGTTTCCTGAACATTTTTTTTCACAGGGGTGCTAGAGGGGGGAGGAAGGGGTTACGCTTAAGTTCGCAGGCATGACTTTAAAGAATTAAAGAAGACACTTCAAAGTTTTTCACCTTCGAAGATTCATCAGAATCGATTGAAAATACGCCGAGTTATGGCGGTTTGATATGGCCGAAATTTCACGAATTTCAAGTGTTTTATTTTTTTTTCCACCAGTGTATTTCACAGTGGGTTTCATCAATCAGGCTGTGAACTGCAGAAAAAAAATTAAATTACTCAAATTAGATTCATCTTTATTATCTAATCATAATATCGAAACAGCCTTTCACTGGATTTCAAAATAATCACAGGAGAACACACCTTGAGTTACGCTGGACTTACTCACTGTCCGATGATATAAAAACATATACAAACAATCGCTACAATCTTGACACTTTCCAAATTTACTCAGAATATTTTCAGGTTTATAATTCAATTAAAATTGTAATACACCCCTTTACTAGTTTTCGAGATAATCACACAAAAACGCAGCTTGCAGTTATGCTGAACTGCTCACTGTCTAATGGTTTTAAAAATATAAAAACATTCGTTACCAACTTGAAACTTTCCAAATTTACGTAAAATCGAATCAGTTTAACAATTCAATCAAAATTTGAAAACACCCCTTTATCATACGATAAAATTATTAACATGGAATTGGTAGTAGGTTTAGTTCGAATGAAAATATCCAAAAGGAATCGTGCATTCCTTTATTAGAGGAAAAAGGAAAATTTGTACAGAAGTTGAAGTTCTTCGCCTTAAAATTTTAACTTCTGCTTTCGCTGACTTTTTTTTCCTCCACGATTCCATGGCAGGAGTTTAAATTTTTAAGGTGAGGAGCCTGGAGTTGCTATTTTTTAACAAGGTAATCGACGGCAGAAGTTCAAATGTTGAATACGAGGTGCCAAAGAGCGTCTTCGGCTTAAGGATTTCCAGAAACGAAAAAAGTTACAGTCAGTGGGATTGCAGAATGTGAGGAGTAAGCAAAGGTCTTCGGCATCATCATTTCCAAAAAAGTAAAGCTAAAGGTAGCAACTGGTATTTGATTACACTTTGTATATTCACAATCTTGAATTTTGTTGGCATCAAACGCAGGGGCGGCTCGTTATAAAGAGTCACGGAGCCATGGCACTACCTGTAGTTTCAAGCTCAGTAAGAATTTTTAATTAATTCTTAAAACACTTTTTCGCCAGTTACTTTGGTTCAAGAAGATGTATCGTTCTTTCTTTCTTCAAAAAAGGGGGGAGGTAGGGTATATTGTATCGGTGGCTATACCATCAACGTGCTCCACGAGCCGCCACTGGTTATAACTGTTCGTAGTTTAACATGCATTTTTTAATTGCGTACAAAATTGAGCAGTTTCTAAAATAAATACAAAATAATAGAAATTGTTTAAAAATTCTGAAATAATTGTACACAACTCCCAAATGATTATATTTTATAGATAATCAATCAACTTCTTAAATTCCAATAAGTTTTTAATGAGTTATAATTATTTGTTGTTAAAGCATTTTTTAATTACGTTCAAAATTGAGCATTTTCTAAATTAAATAGAAAATAGTTGAAACTGTTTAAAAATTCTGAAATAATTCTACACAACTCCCAAATGATTATATTTTATAGATAATCAATCAACTTCTTAAATTCCAATAAGTTTTTAATGAGTTATAATTGTTTGTTGTTAAAGCATTTTTTAATTACGTTCACAATTGAGCATTTTCTAAAATAAATAGAAAATAGTAGAAATTGTCTAAAAATTCTGAAATAATTCTACACAACTCTCAAGTTATTCTATTTTAAGAATATAATCAACTTCTTAAGTTCCAATAAGTTTTTAATGAGTTATAATTGTTTGTTGTTAAAGCATTTTTTAATTGCGTTCAAAATTGAGCATTTTCTAAAATAAATAAAAAATAGTAGACATTGTTTAAAAATTCTGAAATAATTCTACACAACTCCTAAATTATTATATTTTACGAATATAATTAACTTCTTAAATTCCAACATTTTTTTAATGAGTTATAATTGTTTGTTGTTAAAGCATTTTTTTATTACGTTCAAAATTGAGCATTTTTTAAAATCAATAAAAAATAGTAGAAATTGTTTAAAAATTCTGAAATAATTCTACACAACTCCCAAATGATTATATTTTAAGAATATAATCAACTTCTTAAATTCCAATAAGTTTTTAATGAGTTATAATTGTTTGTTGTTAAAGCATTTTTTAATTGCGTTCAAAATTGAGCAGTTTCTAAAATAAATACAAAATAGTAGAAATTGTTTAAAAATTCTGAAATTATTCTACACAACTCCTAAATTAATATATTTTAAGAATATAATCAACTTCTTAAATTCCAACAATTTTTTAATGAGTTATAATTGGTTGTTGTTAAAGCATTTTTTTATTACGTTCAAAATTGAGCATTTTCTAAAATCAATAAAAAATAGTAGAAATTGTTTAAAAATTCTGAAATAATTCTACACAACTCCCAAATTATTATATTTTAAGAATATAATCAACTTCTTAAATTCCAACCATTTTTTAATGAGTTATAATTGTTTGTTGGTAAAGAATTTTTTAATTGCGTCCAAAATTGTGCATTTTCTAAAATAAATTAAAAATAGTAGAAATTGTTTAAAAATTCTAAAATAATTCTACACAACTCCCAAATTATTATATTTTAAGAATATAATCAACTTCTTAAATTTCAACAATGTTTTAATGAGTTATAACTGTTCGTTGTTGAACAAGCATTTTTTTAATTGCTTTGAAAATTGAGCATTTTCTAAAATAAATAAATAATTCTGAAATAATTCTATACAACTCCTTAATTATTATATTTTAAGAATACAAGCAACTTCTTCGATTCCAATAATTTTTAAATATGTTATAACCAGGGACGGCTTGTTATATAGAGCCACGAAACCATGGCACTGCCTGTAGTTTGAAGCTCAGCCAGAATTTTTAATTAATTCTTAAAACACTTTTTCCCCAATTATTTTGGTCTAGGAAGATAAATCGTTGTTTCTTAAAAAAAAATAGGGTTGGGGAGGGGTATATTGTATAAGTGGCTCTATCATCAACATGTTCCACGAGCCGCCACTAATCAAACGGCATCAAGATAGATTATTACGTGGATTTTATGCAAGTGTTGTTTTCAAAATATTTTTCATATTATTTACACATTGTAATAATTTCTCTCTTCTTATCTCACTTCCCAATGTTTCGTAAATTGCTGATACGCAATTTTTGTGTTTGCAGGTAAGGGCAGAGCGATGATCAAATATTTGCGTGCCCTTGTAAATTAATCTTATCAACTCGGTTTCTTTTCACTAATTTAATTTTTTTCACCAATCGTTACTGCACATGTGTTTGCCGTATTACTCAACCTTACTGAATGGAAGGAAACGACGTAAATATTTGGATATCGCCACCGAAAATAAACACATTTTTCCACGTACGTATGCAATAATTAAGTCTGCAGCTGTTGCTTATCGCTACGACTTTCGTAATATTCTAAACACCACCTTACAGATGTTTTTTTTTTTTAATGTAGAAAATAGTCAGTGACGGAATAGTAAAATGAAATAGAAATTTAATATAAAACCAATGTAATGAGGCAATTGGTTGGTTTCACAATTTTATACTATTTATTCCGACTAGTTTCGATTTTTACATCATTATCTAGGAACCAAGTGCCTCATTTTAACAACTTTTAATATTAAAAATATTTCACTACGTGATAAACGAGAACCTAATTCAACAAGAAAACCAATGTTATTTATCTAGTAGTACTAGTAGTACTAGTAGCAGTACTACTATTACTAGATAAATATCATTGGTTTTCTTGTTGAATTTGGTTCTAGTACTAGTAGTACTACTAGATGAATAACATTGGTTTTCTTGTTGAATTTGGTTCTCGTTTATCACGTAGTGAAATATTTTTAATTTTAAGAGTTGTTAAAATGAGGCACTTGGTTCCTAGATAATGATGTAAAAATTGAAACTAGTCGGAATAAATAGTATAAAATTGTGAAACCAACCAAGTGCCTCATAACATTGGTTAGTACTAACATGCAAATTTCTTTTGTATCATTCAATATCCAGCGTGGCACTAGCCAGGAAAGTAGTTGCTTCAATAAGTTATTTGTTTGAATATTCATATATTCAGGCTATTTTTCGTCTTATTACATTAGTACAATTCATTTGAATGAGGAAGAATCTTTCTGCACGAACCAAAAATGCCGTTAGCCGAGTCTATTATGCCAAATTGGTTGTGGCAATGTTGATTCCGAGGATCACACTACGTTTTTATGGTTAAGAATGTTATTATGTAACACGTGTGTAGTACCAAATAGTTCCCACAACATTTTTTACTATTTGGATGGCTTTAATTCGCATTATTTTCTGCCCTATTAAATAGTATATTTGCTTGAACCGGCAGGAAACTACCGTTACGATTTCGCGCAGCCTTGGGGTTCTTCTCAATTCAAACGTACTCTACTACCAAATAAAAAGACCATTTACAGTCTGAATGTTTAAAAATTCTCGACTAGTTTCGCCTTATCAGGGGCATTTTCAAGGGAATTTGAAAATAAATTAAAAATAGACTGCAATCGAAACGGCGAAACTATTCAAGGATATTAAATAATCGGACTCTAACGTGTCGTTGGATTAATATACAGGGTGTTTCAAATTCGAGGCTCACCATGGGGATCTCGCTTATTAGAAGAGATAGAGGGTATGTTTAAATTTGGCACTTTTGCAGAATTTGGTGCTGATTAATAATCCACTGAAAAAAACGACTTAAATTCTTTTGTTTTTGAGTAAAGTCCAAAAAAGTGAAAAAAAACTGATTTTCGTTTTTTCTTTATATCTTCGTTATTTGAGGCGATATTTAAAAACGGTAAAGACCTTCTTATGGCACTTTTTTACGCTCTAATAGATGGCGTAAGAATTTTCTTTATAACATGTTTCGTTTCTTTTCAACCATCATCAACTTTCTTATTTCTTATGGACGCCATATTTATTTTTTGTCACATCTGAATGCTCAATTTTTTGTGATGACAAAAATATAACACAACATACATTTAATTTCATAAATCGACATATAATCATTTAAACCACTTTTATTGGAAATCTCTGTAGCGCTTACTAAAAATCATCCGTGCCATGGAATTAAAAACGATTCAAAATCTGAATACCTCTTTAGTTGTCAAACATTACTATTTTGTATGAATAAAAATATCGTTCGACAATTCAGAAAAGCGAGATGTTACGTATTTTTTATTCAGTAAACAGAAATACTAGTCAAAAATATTTTCAAATGTATACAGAAAGAAGGCAACTGCATCGAAATTTTTTTATGCAAATGAACAATTATTTTGGTCGATATAGACGATACAAAATTAAAAGGACTTAATAAATAAAATAATATACAATACTAATAACTATAAGACAAATATGGAGCTTATTAATAATAAGGGCGATTCCATGTCAACTGACGTGAGATTAGTGCGTCATAATTTTTTTCCCAAACAAAACTATTTCATTCTATTGTAGGTTCGATACAAGTATTATCCCAAATTTTCAGCCAAAAATATGACTCCTAGCGTTTTTTACGGCCAATTTTGGTTTTTTTTCGCGTTTTCTGTTTTCGATGACAAATTTTCTCAAAAACGTTACCAGAAACACATCGTACGGAAAATTTGAGAGTACCTATAATCGATGTAAAATTCTCCAAGGAATCCATTCCCGCCCCCAGAATTGCTCTAAAATGTTTCCATTTGCAAAATATCCCAAAAAAACATTTTTTTTAAACTTGCTCTAAAATTAAAGAATTAAGATACATTTAGTATTACCATTTCCAAGATATAATTGCTATCTTCTTGGGTAATTTTACTATCGTATGCTTTGTGATGTTGAATCATTAATCCAAACTCCTAAATTTCTGTCCATCCGTAGAAAAAAATGTTCGATGAGGTTGTCTTGTTTCTGGATACATTTGTAAATATTTTTCACTAGCTAATACCGTATTTCTATTTACTAAATTATCGAACGACATTTTTATTCATAAAAAAATAATAATGTTTGACAAACAAAGAGCTATTCAGATGTTTCATTGTTTTTAATGCCATGGCACCGATGATTTTTAGTAAGCACTACAGAGATTGCCAATAAAAGTGTTTTAGAAGATTATATGTTTATTTATTAAATTAAATGTAAGTTGTGTTATATTGTTGTCATCACAAAAAATTAAGCATTCAGATGTGATAAAAAATAAATATGGCGTCCATAAGAAATAAGAAAGTTGATGATGGTTTAAAAGAAAAGAAACATGTTACAACTAAAAATCTTATGCCATATATTAGATAATAAAAAAGTGCTATAAGAATGTCTTTACCATTTTTAAATATCTCCTCAAATAACGATCATATAAAGAAAAAATGAAATTCAGTTTTTTCGGTTTTTTTGACTTTACTCGAAAACAAAAGAATTGAAGTGATTTTTTCCAGTGGATTATTAATCAGCATAAAATTCTACAAAAGTGCCAAATTTAAACATACCCTCTATCTCTTCTAATAAGCGAGATCCCCATGGTGAGCCTCGAATTTGAAACACCCTGTATATTTCATAATAATATTCTCAACACGTTCACGGACGGTAAAAATTTCAGTGAGCTGCAAAAATAGACTTTTAAATTAGTTGTGATCTGATTAGACATATTTTATAAGAGCTGTCCAAATATCATATTAAATAAATAATAATTAATACTAAAACTTGAATGCTATAGCATTCTGTATAATAATGAAAATTAATGCTATAGTATTCACGTCCGCGAACATGTTAACAATATTAATTATAATAAGTCATAGTTATAATCAGAAATGTGTAATTTAAAAATAAGAAATATTCATTGAAGATATCTTAAAAATACCATGTAATGTAATATAACATTTATAACATAACTATTTAAGAATAATGTAATTAACAACAAATGTAGCTAGTGTTAATAGGCTGAAAGACTTCGGTCGATGGCCATTTGTAGCTCTTATGAGTTTCAATAAACTATTTATTATTATTATTCATTGAAGAACGCGTAAAACTCTTGTTAAAAATATATTTGAACATGTAATAAAGTCAATATTTGCCAGTAAATAAAAATTTAGCACAATCATTTTTTTTTTCGTATGATATCAGAGCTGTAGGCTGGAGTGGTTCTGTAATATAATCGTTATTTTTTACAATGAATTCTCCGAAACTGAACAAGTGGTGGCCCGTCTTGGTGGTTGGTAGACGGCAGCAGCAGGGTAGCAGCTGCGAACCAGACCTCAGCCAAGGCACATTCTGAATCACATGGCACTCTTCCGGCCAGCTGTCTCGAGCCCAGACCTTCCAGACAGACAATTCTGACCCCAATAACCCCTGACAATAAGTCGCAAACGGTTCCCACCGAGCCAATTTACCTACCCCACTAACCATCACCTATGAAATCGATTAGATTCTAATGTTCTTTTGATGTTTTTCCATAATAAATACGCGCCGTCATCCCTTTGTGCCGGCCCTAACGGTAACCAGATAAATTTCTCATGGGAAATTAACGCCGGCGTCGCAATTTATCGGACGCGAAATTCTAATTATTCCGCACATACACACTCCCGGAAAGACCAAAAAAAAAATCACGAAGATATTTTAATTGGCTGGAAAAAACGAGGCAGCTAATGGTTATTGCCAAGATCGCATCAGCCTCTAAACCTTTCGGGCCTACATTTCTACATTTGCAATTCTGATGGTGCATTGTACCCGGGACCAGCACTTTCTGGCCCGTGAATACCTCCGCGGCGGAAAAGAAAGAAACAAAAAATTGGGCAAAGAAAACAAAAGTGAGCGCCACAAAAAGGCCGAAATGTAAGGTTTGTCGGTCCTTTTGCCTCCTAGCTACATCGACCCAATGCCAAATAAAAGAAAACCGCACCAAAGTTATTATATATAAATGCCGGCCCTCGTAAGAATCACCACCACAAATCAGACGCAGACGCCACGGAGGGTTATTAACTGTCTGAACTATTCTAACTGCATTAATCATTTAATCATCTCCTCCGATTTAATTACTATCGAATCTTACCTTCTCAGCGCTACAATTAAAATTTCTGACCAAAAAAAAAAAATATATCTTTTAGATCAAATTTCTTTTTTTACACGATGTTAAATTTGTTGGTCGTACGAGATTACTTACTACTGTGCAGTGGCGGCTCGTGGAACATGTTGATGGTAGAGCCACTTGTACAATATCCTCCCCCTTTCCTTTTTTGATTTTTGAAGAAAGAAAGAACGATTTATATTCCTATACCAAAGTAACTGGCGAAAAAGTGTTTTAAGAATTAATTAAAAGTTCTAGTGCCATGGCTCCTCGGCTCTATATAACGAGCCGCCCCTGACTGTGAACATTATGGAAAATTTGATTTTTTCAGACTTTTGACGGCCGTAGCGGCTAAACGAAGAATCCAAATCGCACGCGGTTTTCAAATATGTGCTTCTTGGGTGTAAGTTAGTCGGATTCAATTAAAATTGGCGATTTTTAATTTTCGACGAAAACTTGAAAAACTTACTTCTTACTTTTGCCCAAAAATTGCATTTAAAATTATTTCCTGAAAAAATCACTGGTTCGATTCGGGGTTTCTATATATCACCGGGGAAAGCTTTAGAATATATACTTGCCTACAGTGGCGGCTCGCGGAATATTTTGATGGTAGAGCCACTTAGCATATAATTCACTTTTTCAGAAAAAAAAAAACTATTATTGTTGCAAAATTATTCAGTGAATTAAATAAAGAGAAAAGTAGCCTTCATATATAAATATTCAAGCAGTTCGTAATTCTACAAAAATTAAGTCTAACAAAGGCTAACAAACAAATAACTTATTGAAACAAGTCACTAGAAAAAAATATGTTTAGTGTTATCCGTATCTATTCGATGGACTTTTCTGGAAGAATTTGACTTTGTTCGCCCGTTATCTTCTGTAAACCAAAAACAATTGAACAACGAATTCAATTCTTTGGTCCTGTATATGTCTTTCGGATGAATGAAAGAATTTGCTGAAAGAGTCTTAGAAATCAGATCATAAGTTCAAAAGTTAAAAAAAATAATTTAACAATTTAATTTTTTTAACCTACGTCTATTATATAAGAACAATACTTCGCTAACACTTTTCGTTTAAGAGTTATCCTCAAAAATAATAAAATATTTTCTGATCTGTCCAAAGAGCACAACACTTTGCCGAAAGAATTTTCGAAATCTCTCCTCGCGTTCATGAATTGAACCATAAATTACATGTGTTGGGTCTTATTTGCGTCTATTCGATGGAAGAATTTGCCAAGAGTTATCCTTAAATAACAAAAAAGCAATTAAAGACGAATTAATTTTTTGGTCCTATTTACATTTATCCGATGAGTACTTATTGACTCGAAAAAATATAAAAACAATTGCTATCCACTTGAAAGTTCTCAAAATCACTCAATATTAATTCAAGAGTGATTTGGTAGAAAATTCCAATACATTCCGTCGATTGCTTTGGTGATTTTTCGTGTAAAATTATGAAAAATTATAATCATTTTTTTTTGGCGCGAAAAAAATAGAAAAACAATTGCCATCGACTTGAAACTTTCCAAAACATCTGACAACACATGTGATTCTACATTTCCGTAAAAATTAGAAATGCATTGTTTCTAAATTTTAGAATATTTTAAGGTGAACGGAGATGAAATTGAAAAAAAAATTGCAGTAAATTTGTCGACGCGAAGAAAATATAAAAACAATTGCCATCCACTTGAAACTTTTCAAAACAACTGTCAACACATGTGGTTTAAAATTTCCGTTAAAATTAGAAATGCATTGTTTCTAAATTTTAGAATATTTCAATGTGAACGGAGATGAAATTGAAAAAAAATTGCAGTAAATTTGTCGACGCGAAGAAAATATAAAAACAATTGCCATTCACCTGAAACTTTTCAAAACAACTGTCAACACATGTGGTTCTACATTTCCGTTAAAATTAGAAATGCATTGTTTCTAAAGTTTAGAATATTTCAATGTGAACGGAGATGAAATTTAAAAAAAAAATTGCAGTAAATTCGTCGACGCGAAAAAAAATACAAAAACAATTGCCATCGACTTGAAACTTTCCAAAACATCTGACAACACATGTGATTCTACATTTCCGTAAAAATTAGAAATGCATTGTTTCTAAATTTTAGAATATTTCAATGTGAACGTAGATAAAATTTAGAAAAAAATTGTAATAAATTCGTCGACGCGAAAAAACATAAAAACAATTGCTATCCATTTGAAACTTTACAAAATCACTCAATATTAATTCAAGAGTGATTCGTAGAAAATTCAAATACATTCTGTCGACTGCTTTGCGATTTTTCGCGTAAATTTAAGAAACATTATAATCATTTTTTGTTGACGCGAAAAAAATATAAAAACAGCTGTAAAATACTTGAAACTTTCTAAATTTACTTAAAATACAATAATCTTAATAATCATCCAAAAACTCAAGAAACTCCATCACTGGTTTTCAAGATAATCGACCGAGAACAGCTCTTCAGATTTTTTTAATTTGCACGAGTAAAAAAAAATAATTATAAAAACAACTGCAACACACTTGAAATTTTCCAAATTTACTCAAAATACACTAATCTTAAGAATCCTCCAAAAAACTCAAAAATCCCCATCACTGGTTTTCAAGATTTTAAGTTTCACTTCCGAATGAAAAAAAAAAAAAATATATATATATATATATATATATATATATATATATATATGTATATAAAAACAAGTGCAACACACTTGAAACTCTCCAAATTTACTCAAAATAATTAATCATAATAAGCTTTTAAAGAAACCATAATACCCCATTACAAATTTTCAAGATAACCGACCGAGAACAGCCCTTAAGATTTTTTAAGTTTCACTTCTTCGGAGTGAAAAAAAATACAAAAACAACTGTAACACACTTGAAACTTTTCAAATTTACTCAAGATACATTGATCTTAATAAACCTTAAAAAAAACTTAAAATGCCCCATCAATGGTTTTCAAGATAACAACACAAAACACAATTCTGGAAGAATTTTTCAAATCTGCTAATTTGTTCAATAAAAGAATCCTGTTTCGTTTGAAATTAGAGGTAGTGCCATGGCTCCTTGGTCTACATAACGAGCCGCCCCTGCTTGCCTAACCACAAATGTGTCAATTTGAAGCCCGTGGCGCGTCAGGAAAAAAACCTTTAAAATGGAAAAAGTCGAAAAAATCAACTTCTTTTAACTTTAAACATCCTAGACCTTTATGTTATACTTTTTTTTTGTTAGAAGAACGAAATAAATCGATTGGCGTTAAAAAAATTCATATAGAATATAGTCACCATGGAAAATTTGGAAAATTTTTCAGACTTTGAACGTCCGTAGCGGCTAAACGCAGAATTCAAATCGAACGCGGTTTTAAAATCTGTGCTCCTTGGGTGCAAATTAGTCGGATTTAAATAAAATTGGTGATTGCTAATTTTTGACGAAAACTTAAAAAACTACTACTTTCATGAAGAAACCACTGGGTCTATTCGGGGTATCTTACTTCATCAGAAAGATCCCCTCAAGACGCTTAGGAAAATGTACTTACCTAACCAAAAATGTTAATGAAATATAATATGTTTAATTCTTGAAGCCATTACTTTGTGATGCGTCTTGAATTAGAAAGAAAATGCACTTTGTTGATATCTCATACAGAGTGCTTTTTCTTTAAAGTTCCTGATTAAATATAATTTGGATGACACTCTGGGAAGTTGTCTGAACAAACAGTGCCCCGCACAATCAGAAGGGGTGCAATTTTCATAAGATAAATAAATAATACATTTTTTTTTACAATGTCTCATTTATGAAAAGGGTAAAAATTCCTCCCAATTTTTCAGGGTAGTACTTCATCATGCATTAGCACATGTCCCGGATTCACAGAATTGATCCATCCTTCAAGTAAAGTAGGAACAATTTTGATGGTATGAAAAAGGCACAAAAGAATTGCCACCGACTAGAAATTTCATTACATTCAATTTACTACATGCGTAAGAAAGGGTGTTAGTCTGTCTGGGTTATTGATCTGTCTCGAATGTATAGAAGTTGAAAATAAACTAATATTGTCAGGTTGCTGAACTGCCTTTCTGATTCAAACAAATTAATTAGTGAAACGTGGAAGAGGATATTTGCAAGAGTTTCGCGTATTTTTATACATACAATCTGATAAATGTATAGATGATTAAATTGAGTCAAATTTTTAAACGGAATTCTTTTGAAGGAAACAGTTATTCGTATGAAGTGGGGGTGAGTGGAAAATCCTTTAGATAAGTGAATCCTGCCCGTGTCCCGTTTGACAGAAAAAAATGATTCTGCTTTGTAATATTATGAATGGCATTTTGTATAAAGTAGAAAAGACAAAATATAAATAAAACTCAGACTGTAGCCTGCTTTCTTTTCTTGGATTAGGTTCTGATTTATCACTTAGTGAAATATATTATAATACATAATAATAAATCTATTTTGTAGATAGAAACGCCAAAGTGGCAGAATCTATTGCCTGAATGCTGTACTGAACCAAATCCGGCAATGTCCATATCTTGTCGGTGTTAAAGCCACCCGGATTTGGTTCAGTACAGCATTCAGGCAATAGATTCCGCCACTTTGGCGTTTCTACCTTTAACGGTGTTTGGAATACTTATATTCCAATAGTAATCTCCCGTTTCCCCATCAGCAACTAACTACACTGATGAGACCTGATAGGTCGAAACCGGTCTGTAGGTGTTCTGATGGGGGAACAATATTTAATGTTTCTATTTCGTAGAGTTGCCAACAGATTGAATATTCATATATTCTCTGAAGTTTTCTTAATTATCATTGGGAATAAACTGATTATTGATATTTAAAATAATAAGAAGCACATTGTGGTCGGGCGTTTTTTACCGATGCATTATGACTAGAGCGGGTAATTTATTTACATTTTGGTAATAATACCTAATCTATTTCTCTACAAAATATGTGAAGTCATCTTCAATAAACAAGTTCACCGCATCGGTTATGAATTCGGGAACAGTATGAACATTTATCCAAAGGTAACCTAAAAACTCCTCTGGTTTGCGAAAAACGTATTTTTACGTGTCCCGACAACAATGTGCCAAAACTCAAAACTTAAACGAAGGAAAAGAAAATTGCATTCGGCGATTGGAAAAACTAAAAAAATAATCTCTACTGGAATTAGCTTCAAAATATCAATCAATCTAGTACGAACTTATTTTTGACAAACTGCTCATACGCTTGATATGTTACAGCTGGAATCAAATTGACAACACTCAAAATTTACGGAGAAGAAAATTACATTCGGCGATTAGAAAAATTGTAAAACAATTTATCTGCTGGAATTTGCCTCAAAATTTAGAAATCCGTCCAGAATGAACTAACTTTTAAAATGCCTTTAAAAATGTCATTTCACAGCAGGAATGAAAATAGCAACACTGGGATGCGAGAAATGAATTATTTTTTTTACGTCGGCAGCTAGGCTATCAGTCACAACCGTTTCCTTGTAGGATTCAATTTGTATCTTGATTCCTATCTTAATTCTAAGAAATGAAAATTGCATTCGGGTATAAAAACATTGCCAAGAATTAATCTCTCCTGGAATAAGCTTTAAAATTTCAAAATCCATCCACAATGAACTTATTTTTGATATATCGCTAAAACATTTACAATTACATCAGGAAACGAAATAGCAAAACTCAAAACTTAAACGGAGGAACAGAAAATTGTATTTGACTATTAGAAACATTGTAAGAAATTAATCTCTGCCAGAATTAGCTTCAAAATCCATCCAAAATGAACGGCTTTTTGACATTCTTTCAAAACAATTGACATATCACAGCTTGAAAAAAAAAATAGCAGCACTCAAAAATTTAACGAATTAAATGAAAATTGGATTTGGGGATAAGAAAAATTGTAAACAAATTGTCTCTACTGCAATAGCTTCAAGAGTTCAAAATCCATCCAGAATAAATCTATTTTTGACATACCCCTAAAACAACTGACATATCAGGGCTGGAAACAAAGTGACTTCAATTACATTCAACGATTAGAAAAAATGTCAAAAATTCATCTACGCTGGAATTAGCTTTAAAATTTCAAAATCTATCCTAAGTTATCTTATTTTCGATATCCCTTTAAAACAATAGAAATAACAAAAATGGAAATAAAGTGATAATCCTCAAAACTCGTACGAAGGAAATGAAAATTACATTCAGTGGTCTGAAACACAAAAAAATTATCTCTTCGGAATTTACATTCCAAATTTCAAAATCAAACGAGAATATTTTTGATATAATGTTAATGGACTTTGAGTCTGTTGGGTTAATGAACAATAAATAAATAAATAAATAAATAAATATACTGCTAAAACAATTGATACATATTTTTTTTTGACGCCAACTACGAGGTCATATGCCATCCCTGGTGTATAGTTTAGATTACATCACTTCTGGAAATTTAAACTGAAGAAAACAAAATTGCATTCTGCGATTAAAAAAATTGTTACAAGGTTATCTTTGCTGGAATTAGCTTCAAAGTTTCAAAAGTCATTCAGAATAACTCTATTTTGACATATTGCTAATCTGAGCTGGAAACAAAATGACAACACTCAAAACTTAAATTACAGAAAAGAAAATTACATGTTGCGATTAGAAAAAATTGTTAAAAATTAATAATCCGATGGAATTAGATTCAAAATTTGTTGGACATGGTTTCCTAAAAAAAAACATGTTTTTTTTCACAGGGGTGCTAGAGGGGGCGGAAGGGGTCACGCTTAAGTTCGCATGCATGACTTTAAAGAAGACACTTCAAAGTTTCTCGCCCTCAAAGATTCATCAAAATCGCTTAAAAATACGCCGAGTTATGGCGGTTTAAAATTTTTTTCCTTCAGTATAAATCAACTTCTTGATATTTATTCTTGGTCATTAATATCAATAATTATTTTACTTATTAATTATATAACACACATATTATTATTGCAAAAATACTGTTGTTTACAAAATAGTAAAAAAATAACAACAATTGTTAAAATATTTAGAAGAATCCTTGATTTTTGACTGCGAAATTTTCAATTTTTTGAGGACCTTATTTTTTGCTCATGACCCGACTCGAATCATGAGTCGACTCTTTTACATTATTAGCGGAATTCGGAGGTATGTTTTTTGCTCATCATTTTTTTTAAGAAAATTTTGTCACTTTTCCAACAACTTTTATCAAATGATTCAGATATTACTGTTTTCATACTCCAAAAAACTCCAAGCAAGTCAATTACCTAGTTTTCCCAATAATAATCATCAAATCTAAGAATAGCCATTTTCAGCAGCCAAAAATCGTAAAGGAATGTATTTCAAAAAATCAAAACGTGTTAAAAATTATATTTTTATTTTATTATATGCAGAAATTTTTTTTGCAAGTTAATTACCTAGTTTTTTCGATTGTCATCAAATACAAAATCAAATTTTGGAACGCAAGAGTTGAAAAAATGTAATTTTCCAAAATTCGAAATAAGTGCGGACTTCAAACTTTTACGAAATGATTAATGAAAGTTTGGGCTTTGATATTCTAAAAAAATCCAAGTAAGCCAATTACCTCGTTTTGACAAGAATCATCATCAAATCTAAGAATATCTACTTTAGGCAGTAAAAATTAAACAAAAGTCGTTTTTTAAAAACCCGAAACAAATGCAATTGTTCAAAAAGGATTGAGTTCTTATATGACTGAAAAATTTTAACTAATTAATTACCTAGTTTTTCCATTAATTAACATCAAACACGAGAAAATGCATTTTCGAAACGTAAAAGTTGAAAAATATGGATTTTCTGAAATTCGAAACAAGTGTGGTCTTCCAACTTTTACGAAATGATTCACAAAAGATTGAGTTTCGATACTAAAAAAAAACAAGTAAGCACATTACGTAGTTTTCGCAATAATCATCATCAAATCTAAAAATGTCTATTTTCGGCAGCCAAAATTAAAAAAAAAATGTTTTTTAAAAATCCGAAACAAGTGACGACTTCTAACTTTTTTCAATTGTTCAAAAATGATTAAGTTTTTATTTATCAGAAAATTTTAAACAAATTAATTTCCCAGACACAAGAAAATCCATTTTCAAAATGCAAAAGTTGAAAAAACGTGCAGACTTTAATCTTTTACAAAATGATTAATGAATGGTTGAGTTTTGATATTCCAAAAAATCCAAGTAAACCTAGTTTTCCCAATAATCATCATTAAATCTAAGAATATCCATTTTCAGATGCCAAAAATCGAAAAAGAATTGTTTTTCAAAACTCCAAAGCAAGTGCTGACTTCTAACCTTTTTTAAAATTACTCAAAAATGATTGGGTTTTATATACCGGGAAAATTCTAACAAGTTAATTACCTAGTTTTCCCAATAATCATCACCAAATCTAAGAATATCCATTTTCAGATGCCAAAAATCGGAAAAGAATGGTTTTTCAAAACTCCAAAGCATGTGCTGACTTCTAATCTTTTTTAAAATTACTCAAAAATTATTGGGTTTTATATACCGGGAAAATTCTAACAAGTTAATTACCTAGTTTTTCTAATAATCATCACCAAATCTAAGAATATCCATTTTCAGATGCCAAAAATCGGAAAAGAATTGTTTTTCAAAACTCCAAAGCAAGTGCTGACTACTAACCTTTTTTTAAAATTACTCAAAAATGATTGGGTTTTATATACCGGGAAAATTCAAGCAAGTTAATTACCTAGTTTTTCTAATAATCATCACCAAATCTAAGAATATCCATTTTCAGATGGCAAAAATCGAAAAAGAATTGTTTTTCAAAACTTCAAAGCAAGTGCTGACTACTAACCTTTTTTAAAATTACTCAAAAATGATTGGGTTTTATATACCGGGAAAATTCAAGCAAGTTAATTACCTAGTTTTTCTAATAATCATCACCAAATCTAAGAATATCCATTTTCAGATGCCAAAAATCGAAAAAGAATTGTTTTTCAAAACTTCAAAGCAAGTGCTGACTACTAACCTTTTTTAAAATTACTCAAAAATGATTGGGTTTTATATACCGGGAAAATTCTAACAAGTTAATTACCTATTTTTCCCAATAATCATCACCAAATCTAAGAATATCCATTTTCAGATGCCAAAAATCGAAAAAGAATTGTTTTTCAAAACTCCAAAGCAAGTGCTGACTTCTAGCCTTTTTTAAAATTACTCAAAAATGATTGGGTTTTATATACCGGGAAAATTCTAACAAGTTAATTACCTAGTTTTTCTAATAATTACCACCAAAACTAAGAATATCCATTTTCAACTGCCAAAAAAAAAAAACCTATTTTTTGCCAAAATTATTATTAAACACAAGAAAATCCATCACGAAAAAATGTGGAGTATATTTATGCGTAAATTAGAAAAAAATTCAAACTACGAGTAACTAATAGCTGATGCGTTCTAATAATGTATCAATAAACCAACTATTTTTTCGGCTTTTGTGAAAAATATGTAATTTGTTTATTCTTACTTTCTCCGTTACGAAGTACGAGAAAGTATTGTGATCGTGATTAAAAAAAAAATATTTTTTTTTTCACGGAAATATCCGTTTTGGGGTCCCTAGAAGCCATTTCAACAATTTCTGAAAAAAAAATTGTGTGTGTGTGTGTGTATGTGTGTCTGTATGTGTGTGTGTGTGTGTGTGTGTGTGTGTGTGTGTCTGTGCGCGCTGTATTTCAAAAACTAATAGAGCAATTGATATGAAACTTTGAATATACGTCTTATTTGATAATCCGAAGAACTGAAAAGCTTTTGGTAAAATTCCCTACACCGGAAGTGGGTGTTTACCTTAACTGTTTTTTGTTTTTTGCCGATATTTTCTTAAATATGAAAAATATCACAAAAACATTTAAACAAACATTGAAGACAACAAGCAAATGCGCTTATTTCGTTTGAAAACATTTTTCATAAAATTATTGTTATTCGAGAAAAAAAAATATATTTTTTTTATTTTTGGTTTATAATTACGAAACGATAATAGTTACAGCAAATTTATGTTAATAATAATTGTAGAAAATGCCAAAATGAACAACTTATAAAGAATAAGTTTTTTTCGAAATCGCTTTAGTTTTTAAGTAAACTGAGTTTTTGCATTTGAAGTATAATTTTTCCATCTTTCATAATTTTGACGTTTTAAACGTCAGTTTCATCCGAATCTACAAACGTTCGATGTACATTAAAAATATGATTTAAATTGAAAATAAACCACGAAAGCGTAAATATAAATGGTACCATCAAGTCGGAGAAAGTAACATGATGGCCACATCACCATTTTTTTAATATCTTTCGTGGCTTCTAGAGAATATTTGCTATGACAAACTGTAATTGGAAAACGTGGGGAAAATCTACATCTACAACGGTCCCTTCTAAGATGTTGCCGTAACTTCATTGTAAACCTATAACGGTAATAATTATTTTCTCCTTTAAGGACTTTTCTAAATTGTATGAGGAGGTATTTTCGTTACTTTTCTATAGAAACTATGTACAATTCGATAAATATTACCTCCATTCTGACAATAATTTTCAAAATTTGTAGCTATATCTTATGTTCGCATTTTCGACCTTCCCTGCTTGCACTCACTAAGCATTAAAGACAATTATTGGTAACAAAGTAATTCATAGTTTGGCGAATTAAAATACGTGTCAGATACAATGGATTGTGTGAATAACTATTACTAAGAAAAACTACATCGCAATTTATATTTGTCTATTAATCGAACGATTACAATATATTCATAAGGTAACAACTATTCACAGACAAGGATGCCTCTTTCTAGTCTCCATTACGCAATAGGAATAATAATTCATTGGCAACGTGTCTGGTGGTCAATGTCTGCAAGACATTCTAACGTTAACAGGAAGATGCGATGGGATCTTAACCATGAAACGTGAAGTCGCCTCAGCGGCGCGTCTAGATGCACTTTTCTAACCTATAAAACCATCTACCTGACTAATTACGGCGATTCATCAACTCCGATACCGATACTCGGGTACCTGCCCGAGGAGGAGACGTATTTAATCCACCTTTCCCATTCTAGAAACGATGATATTTATAAATAATGCACACGATGTTCGACGCCAATTACGATGTGACCAAATAGTTGGTCTTAGACGTAATAAGTCGCTTCCGTTATAATGTGGCTCGGCCGTGGTGGCGCTTACTCTAAGACATTTCCTGGCTCCGCCTGTGGATTTTTCCGCTGGACATTGGCAAAAACTTTCAAAACTGTTCAACAGCGCGCCGTCGGTATTATTCACTACTCGTCGCCTTTAATTGCCGGTAATATCGAATTAGGTCTATAAAATTTTGAGATTTGATCGTGCTTTATTTGCATTTTATAATTAGTTATGTTAATTAGTGTGTGTTTTTAACTGGAACCATATAATACGGAAAGATAAAGGTAATCATTTTAATTGGTGATTCCATAAATTTTTATTATCAATTAATTTTTAACAAGAGTTACTAGTCCAAAGGAAATGTTTTTCTTAAATTTTATTTTTTTTACAGTTCCTAATTTTCATAGATAAATGTATCAAACGATAATAAGAAATAGTACTCACCATTCTACAAAACTACGCATTCTGAAAAATTAAGCAAATCCTGCTGAGATCTCCCTAGAGGCTTATAGTTATAATTATAACAATGGCTTCAGGTTTTATTATCCTATTTTTTTTAAGAAGTGTGGTATGGAATAGCAACTGTACTACGAACTAAAAAAAACCTTTATTTTGTACTAAAGTTGCTATTTCATATTATTATTCTTAATATGCGTGCATAGAAATCGGCCCACTATAAACTTTTGACTTTAACTATTTTTTTTAAGAAGCTATTATAAACGATAAGCACTCTTGTTTACTTTTATTTTTTTTATTGGCATTGACTGCTTGGTCATCAGCCACATCCGATTTATCATTACTATATTTATATTTAAGTACATTAAAGTTCTTTGACCTAAAAAAAACTTTGCTGGCTACAATTGTATACATAGAGTAACAGCAAATGATAATTTTTTTGAATACATAATGACGACTTGTCATTTTATTATTTTAATGAGATGAGGTTTTTGACCCACAATTTTTTTTTTTTTTACCAAAATACATTTACCTGTTGCAATTATTTGCAAATGGAAACAGCATACTCAGCAAAACAACTGAAAATCACTCTCGAATGCAAAGTAAATTGATAAAGAATCTCAAAAACTTGTTTTTTTTTAAAATTATATTATCCAAGATGTATAACGAAGTAGTAGCCTCAAATATAAACAAAAAGATTGTATATGACTAGTAAGTAACCAGAGATGACTATTTTTTTGTTTATTAATTTATTGTATAACTGCAGGCCCTGAGAATATCGTCCCGAAGTTTCTTGAAAATCGTCCAACTGGTTACAAAAAACTGCCAAAACGAGTATTTCGTGCATTTCAAAATTCTTTTAAACGAAATTAACGATGTCTTGTTTTTCGTTTATTAATTTATTTTATAGCTGCGGATTTCAAGAATGTCACCACAAAGTTTGATAAAAATTGGCCAAGGGGATTTTCTGGAAATTTGACAATTTTTTTGAAACGAGTGTTACATGAATTTCAAAAGCTTGAATGGAAATTCTGGGGAAATTAGCAATGACGTGTTTTTAGTTTATTAAAAAAATTTACAGTTAAGGATTTAAAGTATCTTATCCTGAAGTCTCATGAAAATCGGCTGTATGATTTTTCTGAAATTAAAAAAAATCAAATTGAGGTACAAAATTACAGACGATGTGTTTTTGTTCATCAATGAACGTCAACCTAAAGTTTCATGAAAATTGGCCATGGGGCTTTTCTGAAAATTTGACAATTTTGTCGAAATTCCATAAATTTCAAAAATCATCTTGGCATGTTTTTCCTTTATTAATTAATTGTACAGTTGCGGATTTTAAGAATGTCTTCTTGAAGTTTCATGGAAACCAGCTGAATGAATTTTCTGAAAATTTAAAAAATTGTCAAATTGAGTTGCGTTGCGATATGTTTTTTTGAAAATTAAAAAAATCATATTAAGGTACTTTGTGCATTTCAATATTATTTTCAAATGAAAAATTCAGCGAAATTACCGACGCTGTGTTTTCGTTTATCGATAAATGCCAACTTGAAGTTACATACAAATTATACAAGGTTTTTCTGGAAATTTGACAATTTTGTCGAAATTCCATAAATTTCAAAAATTTTAATGGATATTCCGCGAAAATCATCATGACATGTTTTTCCTTTATTAATTAATTTTACAGTTGCGGATTTTAAGAATGTCTTCCTGAAGTTTCATGGAAACCAGCTGAATGCATATTCTGAAAATTTAAAAAATTGTCAAATTAAGTTGCTTCGTGCATTTCAAAATTTTCGAATGAAAACTTCAGCGAAATTATCGATGTTGTGTTTTCGTTTATCGATAAATGCCAACTTGAAGTTGCATACACATTATCCAAGGTTTTTCTGGAAATTTGACAATTTTGTCTAAATTTCATGAATTTCAAAAATTTTAATGGAAACTCCGCGAAAATCATCATGACATGTTTTTCCTTTATTCATTAATTTTACAGTCGCGGATTTCTAGAATGTCTTCCTGAAGTTTAATGAAAATCGGCTAAATGGATTTTCTGAAAATTTAAAAAATTGTCAAATTGAGGTACTTTGTGCATATCAAATGAAACTTTCAGCGAAATTACTAACGATGTATTTTCGTTTATCGATAAATGTCAACTTGAAGTTGCTTAAAAAATGTCCAAGGGGTTTTTCTGGAAATTTGACAATTTTTTCGAAACGAGGGTTTCATGAATTTCAAAAGCTTTAATGAAATTCTGGAGAAATTGGCGAAGTCATGTTTTTCGTTTATTAGCCAATTTTACAGTTAAGGATTTCAAGTATGTTATCCTGAAGTTTCATGAAAATCGGCTGTTTGATTTTTCTGAAAATTTAAAAAATCAAATTGAGGTAGTTCGTGCATTTCAATATTTTCAAATGAAAACTCTAGCGAAATTACCGATGATGTGTTTTCGTTTATCGATAAATGCCAACTTGAAGTTGCATACACATTATCCAAGGTTTTTCTGGAAATTTGACAATTTTGTCTAAATTTCATAGATTTCAAAAATTTTAATGGAAACTCCGCGAAAATCATCATGACATGTTTTTCCTTTATTAATTAATTTTACAGTCGCGGATTTCAAGAATGTCTTCCTGAAGTTTAATGAAAATCGGCTAAATTAATTTTCTGAAAATTTAAAAAAAATGTAAAATTGTGGTACTTTGAGCATTTCAAAATTTTCAAATGAAAGTTTCATCGAAATTATTAACGATGTATTTTCGTTTATCGATGAATGTCAACTTGAAGTTGCATAAAAAATGACTAAGGGGTTTTTCTGGAAATTGGACAATTTTGTCGAAACGAGTATTTCATGAACTTCAAAAGCTTTAATGAAAATTCTGCGGAAATTAGCGATGACGTGTTGTTCGTTTATTAAACAATTTTACAGTTAAGGATTTCAAGTATGTCATCCTGAAGTTTCATGAAAATCGGCTGTATGATTTTTCTGAAAATTTAAAAAATCAAATTGAGGTACTTCGTGCATTTCAATATTTTCAAATGAAAACTCCAGCGAAATTACCGACGATGTGTTTATGTCGTTTATCGATAAATGTCAACTTAAAGTTTCATAAAAGTTGGCAAAGGAGTTTTTCTGGAAATTTGACAATTTTTTCGAAACGAGTATTTCATGAATTTCAAAAACTTTAATGGAGATTCTAGGAAAATCAGCGATGGCAAGTTTTTTCTTTATTAACTACTTTTACAGTTGCGGATTTTAAGAATGTCTTCCTGAAGTTTCACGAAAATTGGCTGAATTAATTTTCTGAAAATTTAAAAAAATTGTCAAATTAAGGTACTTCGCGCATTTCAAAATTTTAAAATGAAAATTCCAGAAAAATGATCGACGATGTGTTCGTTTATAGATGAATATTAACTTGAAGTTGCATGAAAATTGTCCAAGTGTTTTTTCTGGAAATTTGACAATTTTAAGGAAACGGGTGTTTCATGAATTTCAAAAACTTTAATGGAAATTCCGGGAAAATCTGCACTGACATGTTTTTCCTTTATTAGCTACTTTTATAGTTGCGGATTTTAAGAATGTCTTCCAAAAGTTTTATGAAAATATGCTGAATGAATTTTCTGGAATTTTAAAGAATTGTCAAATTGAGGTAGGCAACACATTTCAAAATTTTCAAATGAAAATTACAGCGAAATCACCGACGATGTGTTTCCGTTTATCGATTAATTTTAACCTAAAGTTTCGTAAAAATTGGCCATGGGGTTTTTCTGGAAATTTGATAATTTTGTCGAAGCGAAAGTTTCATGAATGCCAAAACTTTCATGGAAATTCTGGGAAAATCAGCAAAGACGAGTTTTTCCATATTAACTAATTTCACAGTTGCGGATTTCAAGAATGTCTTCCTGAAGTTTCATGAAAATCGGTTAAACGAATTTTCTGAAAATTAAAAAAAATGTCAAATTGAGATGTTTCGTGCATTTCAAAATTTTCAAATGAAAATTAAAACGAAATTACCAACGAGGTGTTTTCGTTTAGCGATGAATGTCAACTTAAAGTTTCATACAAATAGGCCAAGAGGTTTTTTTTTTTAAAGTTTGACAATTTTGCCGAAACGAGTGTTTTATTAATTTCAAAAATTTTAATAGAAATTCTAGTGAAATCAGCGATGGCATGTTTTTCTTTTATTAACTAATTTTACAGTTGCAGATTTCAAGAATCTCTTTCTGAAGTTTCAAGAAATCAGCTCTATGAATTAATTGATTGTTGAGGCGTTAACTTCGTGATACATTTTGGAACTTTAAATAATGCATTCCAAAATTTTCAAATGAAAATTCAAGCGAAATTGCCAACGATGTGTTTTTGTTTATCGATGAATGTCAACTTAAAGTTTCATACAAATTGCCCAAGAAGTTTTTTTGAAAGTTTTTTTTTGCGGAAACGAGTGTTTCATTAATTTCAAAAACTAATAGAAATTCTAGTGAAATCAGCGATGGCATGTTTTTCCTTTGGTAACTAATTTTACAGTTGTGGATTTCAAGAATCTCTTTCTCAAGTTTCAAGAAATCAGCTCAATCATTTAATTGATTGTTGAGGCGTTAACTTCGTGATACATTTTGGAACTTTAAATAAAACAGTTTGTTTGTTAATATCACACTCAATAAAGTGTGATACCAACAAAGAAACTGTTTTATTTGCAACTCAATGAAATTTCCGAAAATTTAATAAAATAGTACTTCGTGCATTTCAAAATTTTTGATTGAAAATTCAAATGAAATTAGCGACAATGTGTTTTCGCCATCAATTAATTTTACTTCTGGGGTTTTTATTTTTGTTTTATTCATTAATAGTTTATTCCTTGTATTTACATAATATGGCAGGCAAATGATTAGTATTCAAAAAAATCAACACAAATTCTGATCATGCGTGGAAAAGGCAGAGTTCATTCCATTGATGATCTTTCGCTTCTACCTGTAGATTATCTTTATGGTGTATTTTATAATCAATTCAATTTTTGCAATACCTTGATTCTTCTGGCCTCAATTAGGTTTAAGAAAATCTTCCTGAAGTTTTATGAAAATTGGTTAAAGGGTTGCAACTTGTAGTTCGCGCATTTCAACATTTTCGAATGAAAATTCCGCGGAAATTTGCGATGCCTAGTTGTTTGTTTATTGGCATATTTTATAGCTTCGGTTTGTTAAAATGCCTTCCTAAAGTTTCATTTCAATCTACCGACGGATTTTTTCTGGAAATTTGAGGAAACTACCAAAACGAGTTATTTGTATATTTAAAAAACTCAAATCTTAATTCCGGGGAAAATAACGATGGTGTTTTATCCATTTATTGACTGATATTACATCTGCGGGTTTTAAGAATGTCCTTGAAGTGTAATGATAATCTGCTGACGTGTTTATCTGGAATTTTGAATAATCTGTCAAAAAGAGTTCTTTTCAATAATTTCCAAATGGGAATTCTGAGTAAATTACCGAAGATTTGCCATTGGTTTATTGACTTGTTTTGTAGCATCTAGTTTAAAGAATGTTAGTCTGAAGTGTCGTGATAATCGTCTGAAGGATTTTTTTTTTAAATTGAAAAAATTCAGATAGTATTTATGCATTTAAAAAATTTCAAATGGGAAATTCAATGAAATATCCAATGCCATGTTTTTCGTTTATTTTTATAGCTGCTGTTTCTAAGAATGTCATCCTAAAGTTTTATGAACATCGGTTAAAGAGTTTTCCTAAAAATTTGAAAAAAAAAACTATTGCAACACATTTCAAAATTTTTTAATCAAAATTCTTGGGAAATTTGCTATTACTAGTCGTTTGTTTATTGATATGTTTTACAGCTTCGAGTTCTAAAAATGTCTTTCTGAAGTTTCATAACAATCTACCATAGGAGTTTTTCTAGAAATTTAAAAAAGCCGCCGGATCGAGTATTTCATGCGTTTCAAAATTTTCAAATTAACATTCTCGTGAAATTAGTGATGACTTATTTTTCGTTTATTGGCTAATTTTACAGCTGCAGGTTTTAAAAATGTCATGCTGACATTTCATGAAAATCGGCCAAGGGGTTTTCCTGAAAATCTGAAAAGTCTGGCGAAACGAGGGTTAAAATAAATGGAAATTCCTAGAAAATGACACAAGAATTAAAAACAAAATTGTCAAAAAATACATGCGCAATTTACAGCTTTGGGTTCTAAAAATGTCTTTATGAAGCTCAATAACAATCTACCGTATGTTTTTTTTTTGAAATTGGAAAAAAACCCGTTTGAAACGAGTATTTCACGCGTTTAAAAATTTTCAAATTAAAATTCCTGGGAAATTAGTGACAATTTGTTTTTCGTTTATTGGTTGATTTTATAGCTGCATGTTTTAAGAATATCATGCTAAAGTTTCATGAAAGTCGGCCATGGGGTTTTCCTGAAAAATTGAAAAGTCTGGCGAAAGGAGGGTTTCGTGGATGAAAAAAAAAATGGAAATTCCTAGAAAATGATACATAAGAATTAAAAAAAAATTTCAAAAAATACATGCGCATTTTACAGCTTCGCGTTCTAAAAATGTCTTTCTGAAAATTGATAACAAGCTACCGTACGGTTTTTTTTTTTAGAAATTTGAAAAGTCTGATGAAACGAAGAATTTAATGAAAATTCCTAAAAAATGATTCATAAAAATAAAAATAAAGATTGTCAAAAAATGCATGCGCATTTTACAGCTTCGGGTACTAAAAATGCCTTTCTGAAGATTCATAACAATCTATCTTACGGTTATTTTAGAAATTTAAAAAAACTTTCGAAACGAGTATTTCAATTTTTAAATTAAAATTCCTGGGAAATTGGTGACGATTTGTTTTTCGTTTATTGGCTGATTTTATAGCTGCAGGTTTTAATAATGTCATGCTGAAGTTTCGTGAAAATCGGCCAAGGATTTTTTCTGAAAATTTGAAAAATCTGCTGAAACATAAGCGTTTCGTGCATTGAAAGAAAAATGTAATGAAAATTCCTAGAAAATGGCACCTGGGAATTTTAAAAATTGTTAAAAAAATGCATGCATTGCACAATGTTGATAGTTCTACCTGAAATTACTTAAGAACAGCTTCTACAAAGTTATTTGAAATATTTAGTTTTATTGACGTGGATAAAATTTTCCACTTGTTAAAATTGTGAGAGTGCACTCGAAAGTGACTTGACTAATTTATTTATTTAACGGACAAGCCATTAAAACATATATACAGAGTAAATATAATTCCTAAAATTAAGTACAACAGACAAAGTTTTAAAATTTTGAAAGGACATTCTTAAATATATACTTAAATTACTATTTTAGTGCCTAAATTGGTTTCAAATATTTACGTAAATTTTAATGTCTAAATTGATCTTAAACGTATAATTGATTTTTATATTCTTAATATAATTTTTTTTTTTCGATACCTAGATGATTTCTTTTCCGGAGTCGGGGCAGGTTGCCACAAAAATTACCCGGATTATTCAACTCATGTATAAAAATGTGTATTTAAAACCGCGGACAAAAAATAAATTGCAAATGGATAAAAAATTATTTACCTTCGCCATGATAACGATCTTTGTATTAACAATTTTAGTAAACAGCTAACTTCAGTTGAACAGTGGCAGTTCATGTCATTTCTGAATACCTCTGCGGTGAAATATAATTTAAATCCGTTTCAGACACACAATTGCCATTCCGACCCATGTACTAGTTAAGTAAATATTGTCCTTTCATTAATTATACATTTAGTTACGTACATTTGAAATTAAAGCCGGTGACAGTACTGCATTTCGTACTTCGTTAATGCTGCTACGAGCGAAACGCCCGATGCGTGAATTATAGAATTGCATTGCATTTAATATCCACCTTGTTCTTCTATCATGTTCTAACAGAATGAACTAAACATTTATTTATTAGTGTATTTGGCGTCTTCTCTTTTATGTGTGTCGGTAATAAGTGCACCGGTGATTAAACGATCAGCTGTTCTTTAACGCAAACTCTCTCACTGGTCTCGTTGTTGCTCGAAATCAACATCGTCATAATTACGTCAGCTGTAGAGTACCAGCGCACAAAAAAATCATCCAATTCTATTACGAATAAACTATGCTCTTTCATCCATTGTACTTTTAATTAATACAAATTGCTAGAAAAAATATTCGGCCAAATTCTAACCTCTTGTGGTATTGGTTTATGTTGCTATGGCCTAAAATTTGTGGAATATATAGCCAAAGATACATATTACGAGATACACTAATGGTAGAAAGGGAAACTGTAAACATTGCCTCTTCAAAAATTTAAAATCATAAATTCTGAATTGTGAGAATGAAAATTGTGTACCAATTTTTCCTGAAAGTTAATCGAAACAATTATTGGTAGCTCTTAATAAATCCATTTTAGAATAAATTGTTGCAAAAAATAAGTCAAAACAAACATAGTCAGGAAACTGAATATATGAATATGAAACCAAACAAGTATTTTTTAAATTTACTTAATATTACAATTTCGTTTCATCAAGAGTGCAGTGAATAAAGTATTTACTAGTGATGGGATCATTCGAATGATGATAATCGATTCATTCGATTATAAAAATAATCGATTATCTCGAGAACCTATTTTTTAATTCGAATGATGGGTATTCGAGTGATCATTCGAATGATCGGTACTCGAATGATCATTCGAATGAGTATTCGAATGACCGAATTATCTATACTCGAATGATCATTCAATTGGCATTGAAAGGCTAGAAAATAAATTCATGAAAGTTGACAAAAAAAAAATTGAGAGACGCACGGCACTTAGAAGACGTTGTTTATTTTGGTAATGAAAAACTCGATACGCATTAATTCGATACATTAAACCGGGTGGTAATCTTTCCCACGAAATATTAAGGCGAAGTATGATATTATTTACAATATATTCTTTATTATAATTTTATTATGATATATTGCTGAAATTAGAACACAGGTGTTTATTAAACGATTTTAACGAAATAACCGGAGTTCTGTTTTTAGTATTTAAGTCACGATAATTTGACTGATCATCCAGATATGTCTATACCACTTAAAAGTAAAAATACTCGATTCACGATCATTCGAATTATAATTCGAGTTATTACTCGAACTTTTATTCGGATGATCATTTGAATAAATAATCGATTTTCAGATCATTCGAATGATCACTCCAATAATTATTTGAATGATCATTCGAATGAATAATCGATTTTCAGATCATTCGAATGATCACTCGAATAATCATTCGAATGATCATTCGAATGAATAATCGATTTTCAGTTTAATTCGAATAGTAATCATTCGATTATTAAAATCATTCGATTATGCCCATCACTAGTATTTACCGTAACAAATATTGCAGCTAAAGCTAAACTGTAAATTTAGGGTAGGGTGGGTCCTATTCCAATCTGGTGGGTGGGGTCTACAATTGTATACACGAAATTTATAGTCAATGCAAATTTCTACATATTTATTAATTCTCGTCATAAAGGAATGTTTTGTTTGTAAACTATTTTAACTTTGCCTGATAATAATCCTGGCGCTAGTAAAAGGTGTTTAAACGCGGAACATTCCACGTAATTGTCGTAAATAAAACCAGCACAATGATTACTCATGCAAGTATAATTATCCGGCGCGGTGCCAGACAAACAACCGAAAACACTTTTGCAAAATCGAAAAACTTCTCCGGCTCCATCTCCTCATGGAGAGTTAATTTAGTTCTGTAGCGCCGTCCACTTGCACACTGCCCGATAATTCATCCCGTTTTTCTCTTGTTGTTGCTTTGTTGTTGTTCTTCGGCGAACGCAAAAAAAACAACGCGAGACTGATAATCACCATAAAATTCGCATAAACGTCACTTTTGTTCTTCGGCGCGGAGTCTGCGGTAGGTTTTTGAAGGCGATCAAATATTGTCATTCCGTGGTGTGGAGCGGGCGACTACCTACACACACAAGAGTGTGCGGGGAAGAAGGATGGCTTCTTGTCCTATTCTTGGGACCCGTGTTAAAAAGCGATGACATTAAAAGTGACAAAACTTGAAGTAGTGTTTTAAAACTGGAAATACTGTGGGAACTTTTCGTGGCGAGCGGAAGTTGGGACATACCTTATTCCAGTTTCGTTTGTTGGTTGCTGCTGCGGCGCTGATGGACTGTGGTAGAGCTGCTTTATTGTTACGTGCGCACCCAGAAAATTAATCGTTTTTTTTTAAGTATTTACGGTCGGGTACGGCCAGTGTTGATAATTGCAGGTTTTGACAAAATTTAATAACCTTGTCCAGAAATAAATATTTCAATCGAATCTTTGATGTTGATATTATTTGAGTTGTAGATTATAAAGAGCCGCCAAAATAATATCGAATGTTTTTTTAACATCTTCGACTTGGTTAGTAATACTAAAATATTATATAATCAACGTTATTCATTAGCTTTGGTTTTTTTATGATTGCTCACCATCTTTAGCTGAAACAAGCGAAAAAACTACCAACAAAACCTGCCACATGTGACAGCCATCCGCCGAATTTTTGTGAAAAAGCAGACTTTGATCCTAACGTCAATGTTGATAGAGAATAACATTGTCCAATTGTTATAAAATAATAGGAAATAGGTAGGATATAGATTTCGTAGAATACAGAGTTAATGAGAGTTAATTATATCAATAAATAAATACGTACAACTACACAAAAAAAAACACAAAACACCAATAAAATCCAGCAAACTGTTGCTAAGAACTAGAAATTGCGAATATTTTGATCCTACGTTATTCTATGGATAAAGCCCACCCACCGTTATCATTTAATCTGGTACAAGTACAATAGTTTACGTGTGGATGTTGAGAGTTGTTATTGATAGAAAACCACCTAGTACTTTTTTTTAGAACTCACAATGTAAACATTCAAGTCTGCACTCTTGTTTCTGTACCCCTGATCTTGTAGAAAAAAGCCCACCCACTGCTACCATTTAATCTAGTACAAACACAATAGTTTGGATGTAAACGTTATTAAATATTAAGAATATTAAGCCTTTACAGCATTCCAATTTTATACCACTGAATCCGATTTCGTATTGCTTCATTTAATCCTCGACGAATTTATTTGCTCCACACTTTTGTCTCAGTGGGCGGGAGAGAAAATTGCATTCATCCTTCAACTTTTTATGCGCCCATTTACGCCCATCGAAGTATATCTGATGCCTAATTACATCTCAATTCCATCTGAGGAAAAAATAATCGATCGTGACAACTCCGCGTTAAGGAGAGACTAGCCACGTGTACTTTTTTCTGCCGCCCCTGATTATTTATTTGCAGGCCCGAAACCTTTGATATTTACGAGAAGGCAAGTCTCGAACGTGTTTGTCCATATTTATTGTGAAAAAATAAATAAATTCGACTCGCTTCGCGTGCACGCACACACACATGTCTACCAGTCGAGAAAAAGGTTTACAGAGGAGTTTTGCTGTTGTTTTTGTTTATTCGTTAGAATTCAATTTGTGTACTTGAGTTACTCTTATTGGATTCTGAAAAGAGTATTTTCGTTTGCTATTCATAATATTGTTATAACTTCAAATACAGGAACAAGCTTTTTTTTCTTAAATTTAGCATTTAATAATAAAACTCTCACTTCGCTGTTTCAGAAAAATACAAAATAACGAACTGTTAAATTATAAATTAAATGTTTTATTAATATCTTTAAATTTAATGAACACGAATGTATTTTTAAAAGATTGTGTAAGGTTTAGGTAATATTTATCGCCTTCATGATTTATCTACCTTAACAGATTGTATAATTATTACAAAACATTGGCAAAGTTTATCATATTTGATACATGATCAAAATTGTTCAACGTGTTTAGACAATAAAAAAAAACAGTTTTATTTAAAAACCTTCATCAGTTTTTAATAAAATACAGCTACGGACAGACAATTTTTTTTCCAAAAATGGCCGGTATTTTCTTGGGAAATCGTTCAGATCGTTGTAATGGTAAAGGTAAATAACTTTTATCCACTTGCGAACTTGTATCTACATTTTTATTCGCTTGCAAACTTGTACCTACCTTTTTATCCACTTGCAAAGTTTTATCCATTATTTTGAATGCACATTTTTATACATGAGTTGAATTATCGATATAAAATTATGCAAAAAATTAAATGGTCTTTTAAAATGAATTTAAATCCTTTTGACTTTCGAACGTGGAAAAAATAAGTAGTATCGGCGAAAAATCCTAAACAGATATTTTCATAGATGTACATAGGCAAAAATTAATTTTTTTAATAAAATATACATATTATGTAGGGCTGAAGGACAATGTCGATGGCCCTTTCTAACTTTGTAATCCTTAGTTAGAAAGTTCTTTATTATTATTATTATTATTATTATTATTATTATTATTATACATATCATCGAAATAGTTTGGTCCTTAGAGATTTTTTAGATACTAATTAATGAAGAGGATGGTTACGACCGTGGTAATCTATAATTGAACGGAATTAAAAAATTAACTAATTTTTAACCATAAACAATTATTGCAAAAAATATTTGCCCATAATGTGAAAAGACAATTATATTAATTTATACAAAAAAGAATCAGGACTCGAGTTTTAACGTGTTACCGCGATCAAGTTTTGACGTATTCATTTTTTAAAACGTTTCTTAAAAAAAATCAAAAATTCTCAAAAACTTAAAATTTAAACTTATAAAAATCAATAATCAAGATTCTAGTTTGTATATATTACCGCTATAATCAAGTATTAATGTATTTTTTAAGTGTTTCTGAAAAAAAAAATCGAAAACAATTTTTTGCCCTAAAATTCTCAAAAACAAAAAAAAATATTTCCGGTTATAAAAATCTTTACAATAATCAAGATTCGAGTATAGACGTATTGCCATCATAATGAAGTATCTTCTTTTATACGTTTCGTTTGAAAAAATCGAAAACATTTTTTTTTCCTAAAGATGAAATTCTCAAAAGCTTAAAGGGCAACTGAAACTTTTAAAAATCTGTACAATAATAATCAAGATTCGTGTTTGAGCGTAGTACCGTCATAATCAAGTATTGATGTATTAATTTTTTTAAACGTTTCGTAAAAAAAAAATCGAAAACAATTTTTTTCCCAAAGATGAAATTTTCAAAAACTCAGAGAACAATTTAAAGATATAAAAATGTAAACACTAATCAGGATTCAAGTTTGGACGTGTTATCGTCATAATCTAGTATTGATGTATTAATTTTTTAAAACGTTTCTTTAAAAAAATCGAAAACAATTCTTTTTTTCAAAGAAAAACATTCTCAAAATCTTAAATTTAAAATTATAAAAATCCATACAATAATCATAATTCAACTGCGGGCGTATTACCGCCATAATCAGGTATGGGCGTTTTCATTTTCTAAAACATTTCTCAAAAAAATAACGAAAACATTTTTTTTCATAAAGAAATTTTTTCTGAAAACTTAAACAACAATTTAAAATTATAAAAATATAATAATCAAGATTCTAGTTTGGAGGTATTGCCGTCATAATTAGGTATCTTCTTTTAAATGTTTCGTTTGAAAAAATCGAAAGCAATTTTTTTTCGAAATTCTCAAAAACTTAAACAATTTAAACTTTAAAAAATTTAAACAACAATCAGGATTCGTGTTTGAACGTAGTACCGCCATAATCAACTATTAATTTTTCTAAATGTTTCGTTAAAAAAAAATCGAAGACAATTTTTTCTCCAAAAATGTAATTTTCAAAAACTTAAAGAACAATTAAAAGATATAAAAATCTGTACAATAATTAGGATTCAAGTTTTCACGTACTATCGTCATAATATAGTATTAATGTATTAGTTTTTTTAAATGTTTCTTTAAAAAAATCGAAAATTATTTTTTTCCAAAGAAAAATATTCTCAAAATCTTAAATCTAAAATTATAAAAATCTATACAATAATCAGAATTCGAGTGCGGGCGTATTACCGCCATAATCAAGTATGGGCGTTTTCATTTTCTAAAACACTTCTCAAAAAAAGAACCAAAACAAAAAATTCTTACTTTTTAAGTGATTCTGAAAAAAAACACAATTTTTTTTTCTAAAAATGAAATTTTCAAAATAAAAAAAAATATATTTAAAGTTATAAAAATGTATACAATAACCAAGATTAGAGTGTGGACGTATTACCGTCATAATTAGGTATTTTTTTAAAACGTTTCGTTTGAAAAAATTGTGCACATTTTTTTTCTTAAGATGAATTTCTGAAAAACTTAAAGAACAATTAAAATTTTTTAATTTTTTTACAATAAATGGTATTCGTGTTTAAGCGTTGTACCGTCATAACCAAGTATTAATTTTTTTAAACGTTTGATTAAAAAAGTTCAAAAACAATTTTTTTCAAAAAGATGAAATTTTCAAAAACAATTTAAAGAAATCTATACAAAAATCAGGATTCAAGTTTGGACGTATTAACGTCATAATCTAGTATTTCATATGATGTATTCATTCTTTAAAACGTTTCTTTAAAAAAATCGAAAACAATTTGTTCCCAAAGAAAAACATTCTCAAAAACTTAATAAAAAATTTAAAATTATAAAAATCCATACAATAATCAGAATTCGAGTGCGGTTGTATTACCGCCATAATCCAGTATGGATATGGATATTCATTTTCTAAAACACTTCTCAAAGAAATAACGAAAATATTTTTTTTTTTCATAAAGAAATTTTTTTCTGAAAACTTATACAACAATTTAAAATTATAAAAAATATAATAATCAAGATTTGAGTTTGGAGGTATTGCCGTCATAATTAGGTATTTTCTTTTAAACGTTTCCTTTGAAAAAAAATCGAAAGCAATTTTTTTTCCTAAAGACGAAATTCTCAAAAACTTAAAGAACAATTGAAACTTTTAAAAATCTATACAATAATCAGTATTCCTGTTTGAACGTAGTACCGTCATAATCAAGAACTAATGTATTAATTTTTTAAACGTTTCGTTAAAAAAAAAATCGAAACAATTTTTTCCCAAAGGTGAAATTTTCAAAAACTTAAAGAACAATTTTAAGATATAAAAATCTATACAATAATCAAGATTCTAGTTTGGACATATTGCCGTCATAATCAAGTATGTATTGATGTATGAATTTTTTGTGTTTCTGAAAAAAAGAATGAAATTCTCAAAAACAAAAAATAATTTAAAGTTATAAAAATGTATACAATATTCAAGATTCGAGTTTGGACATATTACCGTCATAATTAGGTATCTTTTTTAAATGTTTCGTTGAAAAAAAAATCGAAAACAATTTTTTTCCCTAAGATGAGATTTTCAAAAACTTAAAGAACAATTTAAAAATATAAAAATCTATACAATAATCAGGATTCATGTTTGGACGTATTATCCTTATAACCCAAGTATTGATGTATTAATTTTTTAAAACGTTTCTTTAAAAAAATAGAAAACAATTTTTTTCGTGAAGAAAAACATTCTCAAAAATTGTAAACAAAAATTTAAAATTATGAAAATCCATACAATAATCAGAATTCAGGTGCGGACGTATTACCGCCATAATCAAAGTATGGACGTTTTCATTTTCTAAAACATTTATTAAAAAATAACGAAAACAATTTTTTTTCATAAAGAAATTTTTTTCTGAAAACTTAAACAACAATTTAAAATTATTAAAATATAATAATCGACATTCGAGTTTGGAACTATTACCGTCATAATTAGGTATCTTTTTTAAACGTTTCGCCTGAAAAAATCGAAAGCAGTTTTTTTTTCCTGAATACGAAATTCTCAAAAACTTTTTTTTAAACATATAAAAATCTGTACAATAATCAAGATTCTAGTTTGGACATATTGCTGTCATAATCAAGTATGTATTGTTGTATTATCTTTTTTAAGTGTTTCTGAAAAAAAAAATCGAAAAACATTTTTTTCAAAAACAAAATTCTCAAAAACAAAAAATAATTTAAAGTCATAAAAATCTATACAATATTCAAGATTCGAGTTTGAACATATTACCGTCATAATTAGGTATCTTTTTTGAAATGGTTCGTTTGAGAAAATCGAAAACAATTTTTTTCCCAAAGAAGAGATTTTCAAAAACTTAAAGATATAAAAATCTATACAATAATCAGGATTCAAGTTTGGACGTATTATCGTCATAATCTAAGTATTGATGTATTAATTTTTAAAACGTTTCTCTAAAAAAATATATATTTTTTTCGAAAACTTAAACAACAATTTAAAATTAAAAAAATACAGTAGTCAAGATTAAAGTTCGGACGCATTACCGTCATAATCAAGTCATGACTTGTTATAAAATACAAAAGAAAATTTTTCCCCAAAAGATAATATTAAAAAAAAATTGACAAAATGCCGATTTTCGGGAAAGATAGTACGGGCTGAAAATTTTAACTTTATCTACACTCGATTAAAAAAAAAACAATATGAAAGTATGAAATAATTTAAGAATTTAAAGCAATTGTAGAAAATGCCATCTTTACTTTCTCCGCACAAAGTATGTTGTTTTAATTTGTAAGTTTTGATATGTTAGTTTTAACTTTCGCATTATTTTGTAATATTTGTAAACAAGTTTGCTGAATTAGCACTGGTGGAGTACTGTTATTATAATAATTATTTTAATTTTAATATGTTCACCTATATATACAAATATCTTTATTAATTATATGTTCATTTGTTTGCCTGCAAGTTTATTTATCAATTAATTTTAATATGTTTTTATGCAATGTTGCTTTTATATTTACAATTATTTTATTATGTGCACTTGTTTGTCTGCTATTTTATTTATACAATTTTCAGTGTCTTTTTTGACTTCTGTAAAACTTCCAAAGTTCTGGCACGAATAAAATATCATTATTACTGTGTTTCTGCAACGTGGCAGTTAACGTATTAACCTAGTTATGTGAAATTCGTGTAAACCATGATTAGAGAATTAAATTCAGATAAAATTTAGTATTTAAACATACTGTAGTATCAGCTGAATCATAAAACGTGGGCGTTTTATAAATGCAACACATACACAGCGTACACCCAAACCATTCATAAGCTTGTCACTCTGTGCTCCTTCTGGTCGAGCGGCTGCATTGATAAGATAGTATTGATACCGATTGGGTGTTACGTAAGCCTTACGAGATACAAAAGGTGTAGTTTTTCATTAAAGCCCGGAAGTACACCGCGTCCATTATTACACGAGGCAGCGATTCATTTTAATAAGCACCTTTCCTTGAATTTTTCATTACAATTAAAAATGATTACCGCCCGTAATAATATTTTAATTTATGGAAGAGACTTCTAGATAAGGACGGATTGATATAGAAAGTTACATGTGACGGAGTTGACTTGAAAATTATAATTAAGTGCATTGTGGTGTCCGTGTTTTAACTTTTTTTTTCTCTGCTTTGTAGACAAGTTTCCAAAGGTCTATTTATATGCAGTCAACGCATTGCTGGATATTATTAAGTTTGATATATTTAGGAACACCAGCTAACTTTTTTTTTGCATTTTGTACAAATATGTATTAAAGTAACAACAAATATTTACTCTTGTAATTACCAATACTTACGACTTTTCTCTTTTGCAGGTGAGTTCTCGAGTTCTGGAATATCTACAAAACCGGCTCCGGCGATCGGTATGAGTGTCCTTTTTGTATTCCCACAATCATTAGTAATTATATTTCACAAGTGTCCTTGCTGCTGTAAAACGCTGAATCTTCCTAGAAGCAGTTGTTTCAAGTTTGCATCTTCTTGAGTTACGCGTACATGCATTTTTTTTTTAAATATAAATTATCGTTTCATTTTCGTAATCGCACCAGGAAATGGTTTCTCTTTATAATTCAAGGTAATCCGATTTTAATTTTGCTGGCGGTCAATTGTTTGGATGCGTTCGACGTTACAGGCGGAAAAGTGTTCGTGTCCAAAAAAATTTTGGGGCCGCAAAACGTTTCTCGTGATTTAATGTTCCGTGTTATGAACGCTAGATAAATTTTGTTTTCTTAATATGCCAGAAAAATGGTATATAATAGTCAAAATTTAGTAGATGAAGAGACATATTTTGGAATCTTAATAATAAAATTAGTCGATGGCCAAGAAGGCACATTTTAATGCATTGTAAAGAGTCTGAACATATTTTCTAAAATTGCTCTTCAATATTGAATGTGTATATACAGAGTGGTGATAAAGGCCCGCACAAAATCCGTAATTGCTCTATTAAATGTTTTCAAAAAATCGCTTGGATTCCATTTTTGTTCGTTATTGCCCACTTTTTGGAGTGCTCAAAAATATTGCGAGGTCACTTGCATTTTAGCGTGTGACATAATCGGCAATTATATTTTTTTTATTAGATTTTTTTTTGGCAACTTTTATAGAGCTCATAATTCTCTTTGTCATATAATTTATTGAAAAAATATTTATCCTTGCCTTTAAAAAGTGAAGTTCCTAATAGCTGTTATATTTTACCATCTGAAACAAATCTTGCTATCCTTATTTAAATAAATAGTGTGACATTTCAAATCAAGGTTTATAATAATGGATAGATTGACATAAATAAATAAAAAAATTGCTATTAAAGATTATTTGTCGGGCCTCTTCGCAATCCATAAAGACAAGCGCTATTGCTGTTGCTTTTTGGAATTTTTTAACCATGTGCTTTCAAAGATCCCTGGGACCCAAAGGGTTAAAAGAAAGGATTTTAGCAATAAAATATATGTGACTGCAACGAGAATTAAGAGCTCTTCAAAAGTTGTAATAAAAAAAAACTAATTCCATTTTTTTTAAATTGCCGATGACGTCACATGTCAAACCCTAGTGACGTCATATTTTTAAGCATGCCAGAAAGTGTGCAATAATGAACAAAACTCGACCTATCCGAGCGATTTTTTTAAACATTTAATAGAACAATTATGAATTTCGTGCAGAACTTTATGACACTCTGTATAATAAAATCACTGCAACAATGCGAGATTGAAAGCAAATATTTGTTTCATTATGTAGGTCAACGGTATGTTATCCCTATTATAATGTAGATATTAAAGAGAAATCATAGATGTCGCTGATAGATGTTGAAACTTTATGATTACTTTGCACAATGGTAGTTATTTATTTCATTTTGTAACTATAATTTTGTTTATTGGCTCTCAAGAGCGGGTTTGTAACTCTAGGGCCCATAAAATATTCCTAAGCAACAATAATCAACATTCTACTGACACCAATAAGTGCTTCAAGAAGTCGCAAATTACCACAGACTCGTATTCACAACTTAAAAAAACTCCATTCTGGATTTGACGTTCAAAATTCTGAAGATACAGATTTAACTGAAACCATATCTGATACCAAAACTATCTCGAAGAAATTATGTAGTCCGTATTAAAAAATTGATTCTCCATTCTTAACCAACATTTTTTACAACTCTAGCATAATCTCAATAAACATAACCGCTCACATCAATGACATTTTAAACAATTACGATGCTTTGTTTACGGAAAATCCTTTTTTGAATGACCAAAGTTCTAAGCAAATAAAATTTGGAGAAGATGAATTTACAGTAGTCAAGACAATTTGAAGATTTTGATGAAATTTTGATAAAGAAGTGAAAAAAACTAAAGTAAAAATAACGCCCAACGCTAGATGTAAAATTATTGATAGTTTACATAATAATTTTTATTTATTTCATTTATTGGTAACTAATGCCTTCAAGGGCGGGCATAATGTGGCGTTTGTGGCTCAAGGGCCTATAAACTATTGCTAAGCAATTATAATCAACATTCTACCGACACAAATAAGTCGCAAAAAATTGATTCTCCATTATTGACCAACATTTTTTACAACTCTGACAGAGTTTTCTCAGAAACAATTACGATGCTTCATTTATGAAAGATGCTTTCGACAGCATTTTTTTTAATGACCAAAATTTTCAAAGTTCTTAGCAATTAAAATTTGGAGAAGGTAAACTTACAGTAATCAAGGCACGATTTAAAGATGTTGATGGCATATCAAAACCTATTATAGATAATCGTACAGATCTTGAAGGCTTTAATAAAGAAGTGAAAGAAACAAAGGTAGAAGTACCGTCTCTAGATGTAAAATAATTTATAGTAGGAAGGAAACTTTTGTTGCAGACTTGCTTTAGAAATGCCCTAATGCTACAGGCAAAGATAACGATGAAATTATTGTTCTGTCCCAAGATTTAGATGCTTCTGATAGATGTAAAATTATTGATAGTAAAAAGAAAACTTTTGTTGTAGACTCGCTTCAGAAATGCTCTAATGCTACAAGCGAAAAAAAGGATGAGGTTATTGATCTGTCCCAAGATTTAGATGATTCTGAGATGTAAAATTATTGATAGTAAGAAGAACACTTTTATTGTGGACTCCCTTCAGGAATGTTCTAATGCTACAAGCGAAGAAAACACTGAGTATTGATCTGCCCCAAGATTTAGTTGATTCTGAACGTGACGACTAATTTTGTTGTTGACTCGCTTCAGAAATGCTTTAATGCTACAAGCGAAGAAAACGATGAAGTTATTAATCTGTCCCAAGATTTAATAATAATAATAATCGATAATTCTGACAGATCTAAAATTATTGATAGTAAAAAGAAAACTTTTATTGTGGACTCGCTTAAAAAATGTTCTAATGCTACATGTGAAGAAAATAATGAGTTTATTGATCTATCCCAAGATTTAGTCAATTCTGAAAGTGACGATTTTCCAAAACATTCCAAACAGGATGATCCAAAAAATCTTTCTCGGGAAATCGAAAGTGTCCCGATTTTTGACGTGGGCGCAAGTGTTTTGGGCGCAACTGAGCCTTCACCAAATACATACACATTGACTAAAATAATTATTGGTAACAGTGCAAGCTCTAAAAAAAAAACAATTTGAAAACAACGTAACCCTGATATATAATTTTTGTTTTGTCGCGTTTAGAGTAACTGTGTCAGTTTTTATAAGTTGTCAGTTTATTCTATTTGATTACTCGCAGTGTTGCAATATCAAGTTTTTCCTGACAGGCAAAATATATAAACTGCCTAAAATGGTAATTCAAAAATCATAACCAAATTGAATAACGTAACGCAAATATGACACGTTTCATGTTTATTTCTCAAGTGTATCAACCAATATTTCACCAGTGCATTTTACATAGAAACATCAACTATCTTCATGACGCATGACGATGGCACAGATTGAATTTCTGACTTTTTTTTTAAATTAAAAATCGATGCAGGATTTAACTAATTTTAGTACCTAAATTAAATCAAATGCTATATGCACCAAAGGCATAATTGTAGATTATGGCCCTGGGGAATTTAAAAGCTCTCCTTCGTCAGGCTTTAAATATCCCCTTGGGCCATAATCTATTTGATTATGCCCTTGGTTCAGTTGGTTGCAAAAATCTATATGACAACATTTTTTAAGCTGTGCAGATTGAAGTGACAAATGTCAGAATACTTTTAATTAATTAAAAATGTTTTATCAAATGCCCGTAAAATTATTACTGGAGGAAGGATGGGCAATTTGAGCTACAGAAAATCATACCAATGTAAGTTTAAACATTTTTGAAACTAATTGAAGCATATCAAATGTCAGGTAGATTTAATCAACAAAAAAATTGACATACATATACAATTTTGCAATAAAAAATGTTATCTTATAGATTTTTCCACATAATAATTGTACATAAAATACCATAAAAGTATTCAAGTTTTAAAAATTAAAACACAACATTTGATTGTATCACGGATGTAATGTTGAAAATTTTAACATGTTTTGGTCTCGCGACAAATATCAATTATTTTTTGATATTGTAAATGTGAACTATTAAAATTTTTAATTAATACTTCCATGTGTTCTGGAATAATCACTTTTTACTTTTAAATTGATAACACGTAACGATACAACTACGTAAATAGTGTTCGGAATAACTAGTAGTAATATTTAAAAATATGCGAGAAGTGCCTTCCAAAAATAGAAATTTTACTAGTCCTAAAAACATGGGAGATATCCTATCACTAAATTAATGTAATCCTGCAAGTGATAGTACCATCACCGTGTGTACTTCCTGTAAACAAAATTAATTTTATAATTAAAAGACAGGTGTATTAATTGTGTGGCCTTCGAATCCTAGCTGCGCATAAAATGAAAACAAGAAGTAAGGTTAAGATACTGGAATGAGAGAATGGATAAACATTCTTGATATTTTCTTCTTTCTATTATGTTGTCTTTAGATAAGACGGGTATAGTCCGTTCTCCGGAATCTGACGGCTGTGGTCGTAAAAGAGGGTCGGAGTTCGGTAAGTAGTGGACGTAATATTTTTTATCTCAAACCAATCTTTGTTGAGAAGTACTGGTGTAAAAGTGCGTAAACCAATCGGAGCGAAGGACAGTAATAAATGTATGGGATGCAATTAGACGAACCACCAATACCTTTTCTTTGAGGGTGCGTCGATCCTCAGGGCGGACCGACCGTTTTACGACCTCGGCCGCCACATTCCACCGAATATGCTATAGTGTGTGGCGACAACATACTTACCAAGCAATGGTATTAACGCTTAATATCTGTTACTAACTGCAGTTTATCAAAATTACTATTTTTTTGGTTTTCGTGAAAATTTTCGAATTCAAAATTTCATCCCAAATATGAGTTTTTGAGGTCCCCTGAGACTATTTAAACTACTTAGTTAATTCAAACTCTAGTTAAAGCTTCTGAAACGTAAGCTACATTAAACAATGAAGATTCTATAAACTCCTCCTTGATTAAAAAAAAAACAGATGAATAAAATTTACATTAATGTTGCTTAACAAGTTATGGGAATAAGTTTTTCAAAATCCTACTATTTAAAAAGAAAAATCGATGTACAGGAACAATATTCCATTTTATACCATCATGTTGGATTAGATTAGGTGATAACCGCATTAACATTTTTGATATCCTATTGAAGATTGGTACGTGAAACGTTGGATGTAGAAAAATGTTTGCCTCACATATCCGAGCAAGAACCCCGTCTTGTTAAGATTGTTATCAATTTCTATAGCTATTGCAACGATGTTTGTTTAGTAGTAAGAACTGAAAATACTTCATAAACTATCACACATCAATATTTTTGATTTAAAAATTTGTAACCTTATCTGCTGATATACTTGTACATGTAAAAGTGGCAACTTGTAATAGAATAAATAAATAAATAAAATAAATAAATTGTAACAATGTTTGTTAAGTAGTAAGAACTGAAACTACTTCATCATCTATGAACGCATTCTAGATGTTGTAGATTACTTGGCAAGGAATGCAGTTATTTGTAAATCGAATGGTAATAAAACCTCTGGTGAAGAATTATTATTAAATTTCTCAAGCCTCGGATACTGTAGGACAACTGTCCAATGACTTTAGATACCGGACGAAAAACAATATCAAAACATTTCCTGGTACTGCAGCCGTTGAATTCGTCGACAATGCAACCAATTACACCAAAGCCACACCCGACATGGGCAAAATCGATAACTGCATAACAGGATTAAGTTATTAATTAAAATCCATGCCTTATACAGGGCCACTTCAATAATGTCTCGGAAACGCGGGCTCTCGATGTGCGAATTGAACCCGGCAACCTCTCGGATTTTATATTTGTCACGCCTTCTGGGCTCCCGAGCCGGAGAATTGACGGATGAGCTCATTGCCTCCGCTTAATTGACGGATTAGTGGCGAAAATGAAAACTGGGCGAACACACGTTGTGCGCCTCGAGAGTGGAAATTTCACGTCCGGCGAAGGAGAATCTCGAGGTGTAGGTTTCGCAATTTGTATAAATTAGCGGACGGAAAGGTTAAGGTTGGCGCGGGTCACGGGTTCAGTGATGACTAAGTGTTGCAATAAAAATCATAACAAATAGTAAACAATGTGATTTAATCGCACGTTTTCGCGTCCCGGGATTATGTTAAGTATAAAATTGGTGCTAACACAAATTTCTCTTATATAAGACGCGCACCTGTAGACGTCGTTGACATTTATGTTATGTCTAGTATGTTAATGTCAACACGATTGCCTAAACAACAGAAGCATCTTGTGAACACATCGATGACAGATATTATTTTATGGAACTGCGCTTTAATCTCATCCTAATGACTGGAGATAAATAAGTATATGTTTTCTCTAGCTTGGGAAAAAATTGGAGCAATATGAATGCGTTGATTATTGGGGATTCTTAACATACTTCTAAAGTATATCATTCATTATGCAACTACGCATGATGATAAAGATGACCTTTCTGTTCAAAAAGTAAACATGAGGGGCGACAGGTATAGAAACAGAATCGGTTATGTGTAAAGAATAATTAAGATTCAAACGATTGGTGCTTTATTGTAATATAAATCATAAATAGTTGTTATATCGACATAAGAAACTACAAAAATTCGTGCTAAATGTGCCTGAATGTGCTCTACGAAACTGAGGAAAGAACATATCATCGGCTTACAACCAAAACCAGATAAGAACAATTTTGTCATTTTTTGAAATAATTGCAGTTCTGGGCCTAAAACTCACTATACTAAACACTGGCGAAACAACATATGTGTATCACAAACACAAAATTCGAATACGCATGCGTACAGATTAGACCAAGTAGACTAGAAGAAGACTTTTGATTAAATGTTAAAATTTGAAACTTCAATATCTCAAAATGTAGAATTGTAACTTATCTAGTTTTGGTTGTAAGCCCACGATATAACCTTATAACCTCCGCCCGTGCTTACAGTATGTTACTTTCATTATTATGTGTGTATATATACTAGGGTGCTTCTTAACATGTTTTTGGCTCAGAAATGGCCTCCCATGGTCAGAAAGTGTTCTAATTGATGAAAAAATATGACGGATAATGTGACCCGATGGTTCCTTAATGAAAAACCCACTTCTAGAGCCCAAAAACCGTTTTTCAGCTTAAAAATTAAGAGTCGGTCAAAACTTAATGAGGGACGGTAAAAATCACCAGTTTTATCATCAGGAGCACATAAATATTGACAATATATGCTCTTCATTTTCAGGTGTACTGAGAAACTAAGCCACATAATCGTGTCAGGCGATTCCAGCCTTCCCTATGCACCTCGAACAAAATTTTGAACATTTCTCTAAAGTATTCGAAATAAGAAATTTTATCACTTAATGATTACAAAAACATGACATGAAGATTTTACTACCCTTGGAGTCAGATAGACATCAAGTATTGACGATCCACTTTTATGAAACTTTAAAATACTTCAGCGGGAAAATTTAAATTGCTTAGCAAAATATGAAATAAGAGAAGTTTTATGACTTTCAACATTATAGATAGCGCAGAAGTTCGAGGATGTAATTTAGTCGATGAATATTAGATTTAAATAGAAAAATTTCAATTCCATAAAATGTTTAAGATTTAAAAATGGAAGAATTTTGAGACGAATAATGGCAGCATTGAGAAAAAACTTTTATTAGAAAGAAATTGAGAGGAATATTTTTTAATGCTTCGTAAATGAAGAATGTGATATTTTTAATATTCTAATCTGCCCAATCCAAAAATTCTCAAAAGAACAACAAATTATTGATTTCACTACAACATCAGTTCAGCGAACATGCCTATTTAGTTCTTTGCTCTCCGAGAGGGTATAATTTGTAATGCATTTAAATTACATTATTTTCGTTTCTAAATGTTATGATTGAAATTTGTATATTTTTTTTTCTCTGAGATTTGATATTTTTGCAACTAAAGCCCGAAATTTTAATTTGCAAGGTAAATACTTAAATCCCTGATGGTAAAACCAATGATTTTTACCGTCCCTCATTAGGTTTTCACTGATTCTTAATTTTTAAGCTGAAAAACGGTTTTTGGGCTCTAGAAGTGGGTTTTTGATAAGGAAACCATCGGGTCACGTTATCCGTCATATTTTTTTATCAATTAGAACACGTTCTGACCATGGGAGGGCATTTCTGAGACGAAAAAATTGTTAAGAACCACCCTAATACCGGGTGGACCATTTAATGTGTTTTCAGGAAATATCTTCGAAACAAGAAACTTTAGAAAAAAATGACCCAAACAAAAAATGATTGTATTGAAGGGAGCCATAATAACATAATTTTGTTTTTTTCATAGATGGCGCTGTTGTTGCTAAATCGAGGTCAACTTAGTTTTTTTAAATGGAAACCCCTACTTTTTATTACAGAATCAGAGTCCTTGTTAAAAAATGAGAAGAATTCACTCAGCTAACTTTTTCGTCAGAGTGATAGATGGCGCTGTAATCACGAAAAGAAGTTGTTGCATTTGGACGCTTGCGTATTCGAACTTCGCGCGCATGTGTGTGTGTGTGGTGTGTGTGTGTGTGTGTCAAAACATGACGTCGGCCGTATTTCCATGAATTACAATTTTAAATTTAAAAATAGCTGGAAATAGCTGGATTTTGATGCTTTCTTTGACTGAACAAAAGAAAATTTAGTTTGGTAATCAGTCGGTCTTCTGCATTGACGGCGAAAACGTTACAATGGTGCGGTATACTATCGCGGAAAAGGTCGACATGATTTTCGTGTATGGTGAAGCTAGACGCAATGCACTTGATGCGTGTGGCTTGTACGCGGAGAGGTATCCTGATCGAGATCATCCGAGTCACATGACTTTTCTTCGGATCGTCAACTCATTTGTGGACACTGGCAGCCTAAAACGAATCAGACATCGAAGACGCACCGTAACCCAGGAGAATGCCGAAGTTGATATTTTAGCTGCAGTTGCAGTCAAACCCAACATAAGTTCTCGTCAACTGGCGCGGAGTTCAGGCATCTCCAAAACGAGTGTTCTGCGAGTTCTTCATCGGCATAAATTTCATCCTTACCACGTATCGTTGCATCAAGAACTTCATGGCGACGACTTCCAGCATCGAGTGCAGTTCTGCAATTGGGCTCAGCAGCAAATACGCAACAACCGGAACTTCGTTTCCATGATTCTATTCTCGGATGAAGCAAGTTTCACGAATCGTGGCCAAATCAACCGGCATAAGGGCGGAGGAGAATCCACATTGGATCCAACAAGTGGACCATCAACGACCATGGAGCGTCAGCGTTTGGTGCCGAGTTCTGGGAGATCACGTCATTGGCCCGTACTTCATCGACGGAAATCTGAATGCTGAAAAATACGGTGAAATTCTGACGGCTCATCTTCCTGCTTTACTCGAAGACGTCCCTCTGCTGACCCGATTGAGACTATGGTATCAGCACGATGGCTGCCCTGCACATTTTGCCCGTGTCGTCCGAGATATTTTGAACCGCCAATTTCCGAACAAGTGGATTGGTCGTGGAGGTCCGGTGCCTTGGCCGGCACGTTCGCCGGACTTGACAGCGCCGGACTTTTTTCTGTGGGGATTGCTGAAGGACAAATGCTATGCCGACATACCATCGACGCCTGATAACATGAAGGAGCGTATTCGCAATGCTTGTGCGAACATCAACAGAGACACCCTACGAGAAGTTCAGAGATCGTTTCAAACAAGGATCGCAAAATGTCTCGAGATGAACGGCCATCATTTTGAGCACCTGCTCTAGAGATGATTTCAAGTAAGTTAAACACAAGTGCGCGTCTACACACACTTCGACCCAATCGACTTCTTCTAACCTGCCATTTCTTTTCAGCTTCCTACAAATTACGCTCCAGCCGGACATCGACAACATCAACCTGCAGAGCGACATGGGGCTGTCAAAGCTGTCAGCAGCGCTCACGCTGAGCCCAGAATATAAAAAGCAAAATTGAAGTTATTTGTTTAATTTGAAATTATTATAAATTTTGAAATATCAACTTGGAAATGGATCAAAATTATTTATTTTGCATTTCCAAGTCGGTCGATCATACAATTACACTCTTGAATAAAATACTAGTTAAGTTTACGTCACATTCATATCCTTTACAAAAATAATAACAAAATAATGTAACGAACATTATTGGTGAATTTAGACGGGCATGTTCGCGGGTGCGCACACGCGCACACACGCGCGCACACACACACATGCGCGCGAAGTTCGAATACGCAAGCGTCCAAATGCAACAACTTCTTTTCGCTATTACAGCGCCATCTATCACTCTGACTAAAAAGTTAGCTGAGTGAATTCTTCTCATTTTTTAACAAGGACTCTGATTCTGTAATAAAAAGTACGGGTTTCCATTTAAAAAAACTAAGTTGACCTCGATTTAGCGACAACAGCGCCATCTATGAAAAAAACAAAATTATGTTATTATGGCCCCCTTCAAAACAATCATTTTTTGTTTGGGTCATTTTTTTTTTAAGTTTCTTGTTTCGAAGATATTTCCTGAAAACATATTAAATGGTCCACCCGGTATATACAGTGTGGTCAAAAAGTCTGGAACACCTGAAATATCTTGCAAAAACGCTTGGAGTGGTCAAAAGTTATTTTCAATTTGCTATCGTGAAGTACTTTACAACTACGTACAATGGCGTACCGCTGCGGGGTTAACGGGAGCGCATTTTTTTTAATGGCATCCCTTATTTTTTGTGCGATAGAGTGAAAGAGATTAGTATTGTAGTATAAAAATTTGATTATGATTCTATAGCCAACTATGTCTATTTTAGCCCTAGGCTGTAATAAAGCACTTTCCGCCTCAGTGTGTAATATTTCTGTAAACTTAGATTAGTAAGTAACATTATTATTTTCTTTGAACATTAAATGAAAACAACATACCAGTCCGGTGCTGAGAGACGAAAACGAATTAGATAGAGAGAAAATGTGCACTGCATAAAAAAAAATCCCTAGCTACATTTCTAGCACTCTATCTCTAAATCCTCTTGTAAAACATCAACAGATTGTATAGACAGCGACATTTAATTGATGCTACTATCTCATCAGTGAAATGTCACTGTAGTGACAGTAGATGGTGATATCACAAAACTCGAAAAAAACGATCAACAATCTTTCCGAGTCAACTTTTTATTATTAGAAAGCAATCAAAGAATTTCGATAATGGTTACTATTCTCAGAAACGAGAAAATCTGTTTACTGTTATGTAAGTAAATAAAATTGATAACAGGATTGTAAAAATCTAGTGGGAAGTGTGAAAGAACATTAATCTTCTGAAGGTCATTTCAAATCTATTAAGTCTAAAAAAACGATTAACAATTTCTAGACGTATCGAGTCATACATGGCTCAGCAAAAAGATGCGGAACAGAAATATTAACAAGAACTTTTAAACCGAATTATTGCAACAGCTAAACTTTTGGAAAAATTGGGAATAACATTTCGTGGCCACCGAGAAGACGCTGATTCGAATCGAAGAGGAAATAACTCAACTATCTCGCAGAATATGATTGTTTTTTTAGTAATCATTTGCAAACATTCAATAATCCTGGACGAGGTAACGTTAATTAATTGTCGCACAATGTGCGTAAGACGAGTTTATAAATTTGATGGGGAGAGAAGTCAAAAGGTTTTTAATTGCTGAAATTCAAGAAGAATTTTATTTTTCGATAATATTGTGGATTCGACTCCCGATATAAACCACATAGACCAATTGATTCTAATCTCTCGGTTCGTTCATAAGCAAGGAGATATCAAGGAAATATTTTTCGGATTCTTTCAAATCGAGAAGCACGATGCTGCATATTTATAAAAAAAACTTGTATTGGAATCATTGCGAAATCTAGGTGTTGATATTAAAAATGTAGAGAACAAACTTATAATAAAGCGGCTAATATGTTAGGTCAACATTCTGGATTACAAAAGAATATGTTGCTAAATCCTGATTAGAAGTATATATTTTTTCTTCGTCCACTCGATGATGAAGGAATTTGTTGGTTACTAATGCCAAAAAGATGAATGGGAAGAGAATAAGTGACACTAGATGATCGGCTAGAACAAACGAAGTTTCAGCCTTAAAATCAAAGTATAAAACTATAAAGAAATCATTAATTCAAATTAGAGCCAAAAAAGTTATGATTATGAAATAGCCTAATAACTGTGTTGCAGCGGATAAATACTACAAGCAAATCTTTACAAGGCGTGTAGTCGAATTTATTCCGAAGGCAAATCTTCACAAATCTCCTTCCGATTTTATAAAGGATATAAGAGGCAAATTTGAAGATACTTTAAGAAGAAGAAAGGAACTTTAAAGATAGTGATAGAAAATTGCATTTTGAAGAAACATTCAACAATAACACACGTTTCGATGTTTGGCAATATTTTATAGTTAATACAATACTATCCCGTACTTCGCACAGAGGAGGTAAAAATAGAGAAGTATTTGGAAAATATTTGATAAAGGTCGATCGTCTTACAGTACTATCTAGCAATTTTTACAAATATTTCTTAAAATCCCCAATTTCACTTTACTTCATAATGTTATGATCTTATTTTTATGAAGAGAACAAACTGCGATGACTAAAGATTTATTATGTACTGTCCAAAATAGATCTCGTGTTTCAGATCACAACAGACATTATTTTTTCCTTGAATTTGGTTCTTACACATGTAGTATAAAAAGTTGTTTCATTTTTTACTAATGAACAAACAGTGTTGCAATTGCTATAGTAATTGATAACAATCTCAATAAGATGGGGTTCCTGTTCGGATATATATTTGGTATTGTCTTGTTTCAGTTGGCATTTAATGTATGCTGTCACTTTGACAATTGTATGAAATTACTCATCGAAATTTTACTAGAGAATAAACGAATTTGAAACTAATCCATACACTGATTAGTTTCAAATTTGTTCATTTTCTGGCGAAGATTGCTACAAGTAATTTCACCTAATTCTGCAAAAAGAGACTAATGAGAGAGAATTGTCAAAGTGCAAAACAAATAGCAATTATAATTTTTTCCAAAATCGTGTGTAATAAGCGAATTATTGTCGTCATCTACGAGCTAACGGGTAAACTTTTTTAAACTAATTACGTACATCGTATACGTATCGTATAATAAATAACTATTATTAATGTCCAAGAGTACATACGTCAAAATACATACATTCTTCAGTTAAAATTGAACAAAGTCGTGGTCTCCGTAAAGATGTGTATTGTTTTTTTTTTGGAAAAAAGCGTCATGAAACCTTTTAGGTTGCTCGAATAAACGAAGTTTAAATAATCTCATCAGAATTTTGCTCTGCTTTTTACCAACTATTTCTTCGGTAAGAATCCTGGCTGATAAATTTGTCGATAGACTCGATGGATATTAATGGTTATCCTATTGCGATAAATATCATGAAATATAACGCGTTCCCTTCAAGCACCCTTCCCAAAAAAAGGTAAAGAAGATTAGCTTCATAGTACAATAACATTTCAAATGGATCTTTTAATTTAACTTATACCACCCATCGTTCTAGAATATTTTTATTTTACTGTTTACATAAATAGCTGTTTAAATTTAGAACTAGCAAATTCTTACTTTTATGCTTTTAGTTTAAATAATTGGTTAGATATTGAGTAATACTTTTATGGGTGCTGGATGTAAACAAACGTTGGGCATTACAAAGACCCGCCTAAAAGCGCGGACAATGGTCGTAAAAAACAAACGGCAACTATAAAATAAACAATAAAGAGATTGATGCACTTTATCCCGTTGCTGCCATTCTGTCAACAATCATTTTTATGGCAGCTCATTAAGACCCCTTTCACTGTTTTTTTTCGTAAGACTGTTCGTGTTTTGTTATTACGAAATTTTCCAAATATATTGCGCTCAAATAATCAGGAATTAAGTCTTCTGTTATTCATCCCAAACAAAATTTTCTTTTAGGTCTTTAAAATTAAAAACCTTTATTACCAGATTTTTGAAGTAATTAAAAGTTATAAAAGATATTTTCACTTAAGTTATTCTTTTTTATTGACGTGTATCCCGATGATATTGTGACATTTCCAGATATATCTTGTTCAAGTTAATGAGGGATTAAGTTTTAAAGTCGGAAAGCTGAAATTTTCAGGGATCGCACAGGATACAAATGGCTTTCACCACGCGCCATTTGCACCCCTGAGTTCGTTTTTCTTCTTTTAAGGACGTATTTTTTTCTGTTCAAGTCGAAAAGCTGAAACTTTCAGGGGTAACAGAAGGGATGACTGGCTTTCATTGGAAATTTTTTCAAAATTTTTGGAACCACCCGTACGCGCCATTTGCACCTCCTGGGTTCGGTTTTCTTCCTTTAAGGACGTATTTTTTTCTGTTCAAGTCGAAAAGCTGAAACTTTCAGGGGTGACAGAACGGATGACTGGCTTTCATTGGAAATTTTTTCAAAATTTTTGGAACCAGCCCTACGTGCCATTTGCACCCCCGGGGTTCGGTTTTCTTCTTTTAAGGACGTATTTTTTTCGGTTCAAGTCGAAAAGCTGAAACTTTCAGGGGTGACAGAAGGGATGACTGGCTTTCATTGGAAATTTTTTCAAAATTTTTGAAACCACCCCTACGCGCCATTTGCACCCCCGGGGTTCGGTTTTCTTCTTTTAAGGACGTATTTTGTTCTTTTCAAGTAGAAAAGCTGAAATTTTCAGGGATGGCAGAAGATATTTTTTCAATTTTATATTTCACTATACCACATAAAGAACACTATTTCACATACGTAAACTTTAGCTTGAAAAAAACAGTTTTCTCTAACTCTAAAGTAATGCTATTTTGTCAGTTTCTAATATTTAAGTTTTATTTGGAATCAAATTTTTATGCAGATCACAGAAGCCTATGTAAGAAGTATTTCATTAGTGATAAATATACTAAACGAAAATTTTAAATTCTTAGAATTTCGACCATTTTCAAACCGCCATAACTCGCTGTATTTTTAATCGATTTTGATGAATCTTTGAGCGAAAAAAACTTTGAAGTGTCTTCTTTAAAGTCATGCATGCGAAACTAAACGTAACCCCTTCCGCCCCCTCTAGCGCCCCTGTGAAAAAAACGTTTTTTCTGGAAAGCACGTCCAACTTTGACGATGTCTACGGAGTTGGAAAAATTTTGTACACTCGATCCACCATAAAGGTATTAAAATGTGATCAATCCCTAAGCAGAGCTCAAAGAACGAAGTTCCTACGACGATTTGGCACCAAGTTATGGGTGTTTGAAAAAAAAAGTGCATTTTGAGGTTTTTCGCACATAACTCAGCGACTTTTCAACCAAATTTGATGATTCTTTCAGGAAAAAATCCCATTTTGTCTCTAGCTTACGGGAGTAAATTCAAATTGGAATGATCCCTTTTCGAACCCTTCAACCCCCGAACAATAAAAACTCGTTTTTGGCCAAGAAAAGTCCAACTTTGGCAACGTGTACCGAGTTGGAAAAATGTTTCGACTCGATCCACCAATTGAAATGCTGACCATGACGAACGCCGTTAACGGAGAGTCTACACAGAAGAGCAGTAACCTAGATCAGAGTGAAAGATTATCTTCTATGATGACCTTGCAATCTAAATTCTAAATGAACCAATTTTTTTTATATTCTTTAGAATTAGTATTTTAGCATAGTAACGAAGTTGAATAAATAAATAAAAATGGCTTTTATCTCTCTATGTAAAGCAAAACTTTCGTCATTTTGCAACTTTCAGCTTTGGTTTTGAAATCTAAATTCTAGTACAATTATACAATTTTTTTATGTTGTTTAGAATTAGTATTTTAGCATTATAACAAAGTTAAATCAATCAATTAAAAGCGCTTTTTTCTCTGTAAAATAATGCTATTTTGTCATTTTCCAATTTTCACTTTGATTTTGGAATTTAAAAAAATACAATTTTTTATGTTCTTTACAATTATTATTTTAACATAGTAATAAACTTAAATAAATCAATAAAAAGAGTTTTTTTCTCTTCGTAAAATAATGCTATTTTCTCATTTTCCAATTTTCAACTTAACTCAATTATTATTTTAACATAGTAATAAACTTAAATAAAACAATAAAAAGAGTTTTTTTCTCTTTGTAAAATAATGCTATTTTGTCATTTTCCAATTTTCACTTTGATTTTGGAATTAAAAAAATACAATTTTTTATGTTCTTTACAATTATTATTTTAACATAGTAATAAACTTAAATAAATTAATAAAAAGAGTTTTTTTTCTCTTTGTAAAATAATGCTATTTTGTCATTTTCCAATTTTCAACTTTGGTTTCGAAATAAAAATTATTGTACAATTATACATTTTTTTGTTCTTTAAATTAGTATTAGCATTCATCATCTTTATTACAGGCACATACATAATCTTACAAACAGGTTTACATTATGGAATATTATACAAAGTGTAAGTACGTCTCTATCTGGGCTATCGACCTAGTTTTTTTTAAGCTAAAGTTGAGGTATGCGAAATAGTGATGTTAGTGAAACAATTTTCTTAAGTCGATTTTGAGTTCAATGATGACGATTGCCTATAGTTTAAAATTGATGTGTATAAAACGCAGTTTTATTGCCCATTTTGTCTACTTTTAATGAGGCTTTCTTGCACTTTAGTTTTGCTTTATTTAATGTCTGTTTCGAATATTTGCCCGCAAGCTCTGCCTGATATGCTGATTTGGGCTTATATAATTAAACATTATTTGCGCATATTCTGCCTATTCATAAAATTCCATTTTACTGTCAATTTTGACACAATTAGCGACGATTCCTTATAGTATAAGATTGATGTGTATGCAACCCAATATTCACGAGGTTTGCCTTTTCATTAAAATGTTATTTTACTGCCGATTTTGTCTACTTTCAAAGAGGATATCTTGCATCTTAGTTCTTTGAATACGTTTTTCTTGCATCTTAGTTGCTTTGTTTAATGCCTGTTTCGAATATAAGACCGATTTGCACGCAACCCAATTCACACGTACTCTGCCGATTTGGGCTTATTTAATTCAATTCAATTCAATTTGCACATATTCTGCCTGTTTATAAAGACGCACTTCTGATCAATATTAGTTAATATCATTGCTTTGTACGCAACCCGAAATTTTAGTTAATACCATTGCTTTGTACGCAACCCGATTTGCACATATTCTATCTGATTATTCAAATGCAATTTTTCTGCTGGGTTTGGTTAATTTTAAATGATGTTTTACAGAAATTCAATCATTATATGATATTTAATACATTGGTAAGTGTTTATTTTACGATTTGAAACATTATTACAGTTTTATATGCGAAACTGGTATTGATTCGCCTTGAACCCCAACGCACACAGACGAAATCCGATGCGCTCACCAATTTACAAGAAACTTTCAATTATTCGACGTATTTCGCGGCCAATTAGCGGCAATCATTACAAGTTTTACATCGTGGATGTCTCGACGAATTCCTAACGTATCACTGAATAAGGAAATTAGAAAAAAGTCGTACGGATATTCCACCATAAGGAAACCGAATTATATCTGAGAGCTTCTAAGGAAGAAGGAAAATATTGGCATTTTAGTACTGATAAATATATTGTTGTTTACCATTACAGTTTTATTACAAATAAAGTAATAATTTGACAGTGGATATTTGTAAATTTCCATAGAGGAAGTTAATGTTGGCGCGTCTTTATAACAACAGTTCGGGATGCAGAACTTACTCGTATTAAAAAAGCGACTGTTTTCTTCCATAGCCTTCTCTCCGAACTCTTACGAGCCGCCGCTGGCGTTAAAAAATACGATTTGCGGCAATTTTGTAGTCATTGATGATGATGATCATATCTTGCGAAGTTGGGTACGTTAAGATTTTCTTTTCACTTCATGTATTGGCCACCCCGAATTTTATGTGTGATAATTTGGCTATTATTTGTTTTTACCATAGTTGGTCATTTGACATTGGTCATAAAGGTCATTTGACATTGGTCATAAAGGTCATTTGATATTGAAAGTAGTAGATATTAAACGTAGAGGTTTTTACATTTTTTTTTTCGGGGCTAGGAGCCTGGCAGACCGTTGGAGTTAACATGTGACATCATGTGATCGTAAAGGTTATCTTTTTTATAGAGATCGTCATTTGATATTAGCCATAGAGGACATTTGTCATTAATCCTAGAAAACCTAGCCACCCTACTTTGATACTGAAAATTTGATTTTTTACTCTTTTATCATTTTGATCTTGAAAGTTAAAAATGTTTATATTTGGCTGATTGAGGTGGGCGGCACTTACTTCGTGATACATTTTTAATTAAATAAAACACACTTTTACTTAGTTAATATCACACTGTTTATTTATTAGTGACTGCAGTTTAGAAATAATGATCATTATCAAACTGTAAGTGATCATTATTTGATCGAAACTGCAGTCACTAATAAATAAACAGTGTGATATTAACTAAGAAAAAGTGCGTTTTATTTAGTTTATATTTGGGGTAAGCTAGCTAAGAGTTAATGACTCTTAACTAGGCTATACCAAAGTGATCGAATATTTTAAAGTTCGTGAGTAGAAAATATTTGACTATTGGAAACTTTAGGTAACACTTGCCAAACCTCCACTAAATCAAAAACATCATTGCTACTTTTTTGTCTCTTGTACCCCTCTCTGTACGCCACTATCCCAGCATTATTTTAAAGTTCGCGACAGAGTGCAAGTCTTGTGAGTTATTATTGATTCCAGAGGTACGCTCTGATCGGCCCGGACCTAAAATTCGATCTGCCGGGCCGGGTCGAACCGGGCTGGTCTCCAAATGTGTACTTCCAGACCGGGCCATCAAAAATTCGAGCTGCGCTGAGCTGCAAAAACAACTCGTACAAACGAAGACCTCTACAGAATGTATGCTGAATTCCTTATTGCTGGCACGGATGTCACATATCCCAACAGCACTTCCTGCTAAAATTATCCATACAAACATTATTTTTGAACCTAGTGATATAAATATAGAATAGTTTTACTATAATAGGTAATTCCCATTTTATCGTACAAAAATACAAATATATGTTCGGATGGTCAGGGGCCGGTTTTACAAGCATGGCAAAGAAAGGTAGGAATAACTACTGCAGGATTAAATTTATATCATCTTTATGCGTTAAGTGTAGAACAAAGATGAAATAAATTTAACCCTAGAATTTATTCCGTGCATGTGAAACCGGCCCTAAGGCGACATCTACTGTCCAAAATGTTGCACTAATTTCCCTAACTAAGTGGAGTTACACACCCCCAAATATTTGGATAGTAAAACAAGTTATTTAAAATAGAAATGTATGACAAAAATATAATAAAAATTGAATATACAAAATGTAGAGAGACAAATTTCCAAGCGAATTTAAGAGAAATTTAAATGCGTGCAGACCCAGTGGGAAGAAGATTTCATGACATTATTATGCTGATATTACCGATTGATTGTGACTTTTACAAAAAAAGAAATCAGTATTTAGGAGTTATGACCTAAATTATTTCATCATTTATGATCGTTCGACGCATCAGACCAAAATTTGAAGAAAAAAAAATGCACCAAAGCTTTACAGCCCTTGTATAATAACAGCAATAAACTATTGCAGACCGACGAGAAGTTAGCCATAACTTTCCAGACACGGATTCTGACGCCTCCACAATCACCCGAATTATGAACACTCGATAAATTACCTTTTTGGACCTGGCCACAGTGGATTTAATTGCACAAACATAATCAACGATACCCAATAAACAAATTTTTGTAAACATTGGTGACGCATTAAATGACGATTTTAAGACTTCAAATAATCAGTCTTTTGGCCCCGGATAGAAATGAATTTTCCGGACACAAACATACTACGAAGTATGTAAGTCAATTTGGAATTATCAAAAAACCGAGAAAATCGATTGTCAACTCTTGGCGAATTTTTAAAATAACCGTTGTCTCTACTCTGGACGGACGATTTTGAAACACATAATAAATTGTTTGGCTCCCGATGGAAATTATTTATTTTCCAGCTACATACATACTACGAAGTATGTTAGTCAATTTGGAATTATCAAAAGACCGAGAAAATTGAATATCAACCTTTGGCGAATTTTTAAAATAACCGTTGTCTCTACTCTGGACGGACGATTTTCTAACACATTAAAAAATTGTTTGACTCCCGAAGGAAATGAATTTTCCAGCCTCAAACATACTACGAAGTATGTTAGTCAATTTAGAAATGTCAAAAGACCGAGAAAATTGAATATCAACCCTTGGCGATTTTTTTAAATAACCGCTGTCTACTCAACGCCCGTCCTGAGAAACATTAATTGATTTCGTTGGGTGTAGACAACTATTATTATTTGAATTAAATAATAATCATTTTTTTAATAAACATTCAGGCAAACGAGATTGCAAAGAAACTAGGAAAGGTAATTAAATACTCGCAGAAGAAAAATAGCGATCAAATTCCTAGCTTGCTTATTCGATAACTTTACGAGCTGCCCTTGTATATTTTTATAGATTTAATGCACGCATTGTTGTCAGCCTATTTTTACCGACAGTAATTAGCCACGATTGCGCTAGTTCACATTTAAGACTGGTAAAAGTTGTTCAACCTTAATATCGAAAATAAATTCAGAAGAAAAAAAATATGTTAAAGAATAAATTATACAAAGTCTAAACAGGTACATGACATTATCTAATGTATGAGTAGATTGTACTCTAAAAAATTTGGTTGTGTCTGGAGTATGAAATTGCGATTTGTGTTTATTTCCGTGTTAAAATTAGTTGTTTTTTTTGGAAATACTAATATTAATAATAATGTTAAAGTTCACTATAACAGCAAAAAAAGGAAAGCGAGTTTTTATTTGTTGATTGCTCTGGAGGATAAATTATTGGGTTCTGATGACCAAGTGGAAAATTTTGTTTTTAATTTTTACACTTATTATGACTGGTATTATAACATTTGTGTATATGGTTTTATTTTTATTACTAATTAAAGCATTATAGTTATATTACTCTGTAATTGGCTATTGGGCAAATAAATAAATAATCAAGTGTTGATAATTTTCCAATTAAGCTTATTTATACTTTGCTGTTATAAGATTTACAATCTGTTGAAGAAATAAACTATCAGGGCCGCGCCAAGCGGGGGTGTTAGGGGTGCCCAGCACCCGGGCGTCAGGTTTAAAAGCCCTCTTACCTTGGCGCCTACCAAATCTTATTGGTTTTTACAATTTTCAAACTATTTATTTAAAATTGGCGCTCGTAGAAAAAATCAATCCACCTAAAATACTTTTTTTTCGTAACACGTACGTTCGTGAAATAGGAGATGATTTTTTATTCTTTTCGTGCGGATGCAAGCGCGAAATCCATGAACGTATCTCTTTGTTTATATCGAAATTCTTTTTTTTTAATGGAATTTTAATGAACATTCACAATCTGTGCGAATTGAGTTGAATTATAAGAGCCAGAATCAGCAGATCTGAAAGAGCATGTGCGAATCTGGTTGCGTGTAAATCAGCTTTACAAAACCGCCATTAAATTAAGCAAGAAATCCTCATTGAAAGTGAACAAAACCGGCAGCAAAATGGCATTTTATTTATGATCACGCAGACCATGTGAATATTGGGCTGCATAAACATAAATTTTAAAACACTGGGAATCGTCATTAATTAAGTCAAAAGCGACAGTAACATTGTATTTTTATGAACAGGCATATTATATGCAAATTAGTTTTAGTTATTATAACCCCAAATCGGCAGATCAGACAGAGCATGTGCGAATCGGGTTGCGTGCAAATCAGCTCTAAAATGAAAAATCGTTAAGAAATAAACAAGCTTTAAAATACTCCTTAAAAGCAGACAAAATAGTCTGCAAAATGACATTTTAATGATCAGGAAGACCTTGTGCATGTTGGGCTGCATACAATAATATTAACTAAAATTGGTCAAAAGTGCAGAATATGTGCAAATTGAATTGAATTGAATTAAATAATCCCAAATCGGCAGATACGTGTGAATTGGATTGCGTGCAAATCGGACTTATATTCGAAACAGGCATTAAATAAAGCATCACTAAGATGCAAGAAATACTTATTAAAAGAACTAAGATGCAAGATATCCTCTTTAAAAGTGGACAAAATCGGCAGTAAAATAACATTCTAATGAAAAGGCAAACCTCGTGCATATTAGGTTGCATACACATCAATATTAAACTACAGGAAATCGTCGGTAATTGTGTCGAAATTGACAGTAAAATAATACTTTATGGACAGGCAGAATATGTGCAAATCGGGTTGCGTGCAAATCAGCTGTAATATACGAAATCGCCATTATATAAAGCAGGTCTAAAATGCAAGAAATTCCCATTAAAAGTAGACAAAATCGGCAGTAAAATGGCATTTTAATGATCAGGCAGACCACGTGCATGTTGGGTTGCATACACATCAATTTTAAACTACAGGAAATCGTCGGTAATTGTGTCGAAATTGACAGTAAAATAATACTTTATGGACAGGCAGAAAATGTGCAAATCGGGTTGCGTGCAAATCAGCTAGAAAATACGAAATCGCCTTTAAATAAAGCAGGTCTAAAATACAACAAATCCTCATTAAAAGGAAACAAAAGCGGCAGTAAAATGGCGTTTTAGTGGCCAGGCAGACTATGCGAATATTGGGCTGCGTACACATCAATTTTAAAACACTGGAAATTGTCATTAGTTAAGTCAAATCGGCAGAAAAATTATATTTTTATGAACTGGCAGAATATATGCAAATTGGGTGGAAAGAGTATGTGCCAATCTCGTTGCTTACAAATCAGCTCTAAAATACGAAATCGCCATTAAATAAAGCAGGTCTAAAATACAAGAAATTCCCATTAAAAATCGGCAGTAAAATGGCATTTTAATGATCAGGCAGACCACGTGCATATAGGGTTGCATACGCATCAATTTTAAACTGCAGGGAATCCTCAAAATCGACTGTAAAATGGTATTTTTATGAACAGGCAGAATTAAATTTAATTAAATAAGCCCAAATCGGCGGATTAGGCAGAGCAAGTGCCAATTGGGTTGCATGAAAATCAGCTCTAAATCTAAAACATACAAAATAATTTTCTCATTTAGAAGAGCCTAGTCGGGAGAAATATTGCATTTCGATGATTCGGCGGAAAATGATCAGGCAGAATATGTGAAAATTGGGTTGCTTACAAATCAGGTCTTAAATGTAAGAAATCGACATTAAAATAAACCAAAAATCATCAGAAAAATATATGTTTGATGACTTAGCAAAAGATCTGCAGATTAAGTTGCATAAAAAATGCGTTGTTGTTTACTATTTGTGCGGTTTTATTGAGTGATTCTAATCTTAAATTTTATGATTAGGCAAAATGTGTGCACAAATTAGGTCTTAAATGAAAGAAATCGTCGTTAAAATAAGCAAAATTGGCGGTAAATTGTAGTTTTAATGATTAGGCTGAAAATGCATAAACTAGGTTGCATACAAACCAGGTCTAAAATATATTATAATTATAAATTAATACGCCTCAATCGGCGAAAACAGGCATTGTTATTATTGGGCCGAAAATGTGCAAATTTTGTTGCTTACATATGCAAGGAATCGACATTAAAAATAGACAAATTTGGCGGCAATGAGGCAGAAAATGGCCAAGCAGAATATGTGCAAATTGGGTTGCTTAAAAATCTGGTCTTAAATGCAAGTAATCGTTATTGAAATTACAATACAAGAAAACGACATCAAAATAATCTAAAATAGGTACAAACTGGATTTAGAATGATTCGGCAAAAATGTGCAAATTGCGTTGCATAAAAATCGCATCTTAAAATATAAGAAATCGTCATTTAAATAAGCTAAAAAAGGTTTAGACTGGCGTTTTAATGATTCGGCAGCAAATGTGCCAATTGGGTTGTATAAAAATCGCATCTTAAATACAAGAAATCGTTATTTAAAGATCAGTCCAGAGTCGGAAAAATATATTTTTCATCGGCAGATTAAGTTGCATAAAAATGCGTTGTTTACTATTTGTGCGGTTTTATTAAGTGATTCTAAGTATTGGAAAATTATGTGCTAATTTGTGTGTTTTGCAATTGATGAATGAAGTATAGCACGATAAAAACGTGTGCGTTGGGTTGCAAGCATTAGAATGAGTGTAGAAAAAAGTGCGAAAACCCTACTTCTTCCGCATTCGACGTAACGCGTGCACGTCGGGGGGGTCGTCGCCCTCAACATCCCTAATGCGGCGTGCGCGTCAGGTTGAACCCTAAATTTCGCCCCTGTACGTTTCCTGCAGAGGCCCCGCGTAATTCTAGTCGGGAATCCCTAATGAAGTACCACGCCCTGGCCGTGCGGGCGCGCGCGTGTGTGTGTGTGTATGCCGGTTAGCAGGGCTGCAGGATCAGGATCGCGCGGGACCAGGAAGTGGCCCAGCCAGGACGATGGCAATGACTCTTATTGAACTGTGTGTTGGGGGTCGACGGTTGCGTCGCGGCGCGGACCTCGAAAGCGGTCACGGGGCCTGCAGGGGCGCGGCGCGGGGAGGGGAGAGGGTGCACTGCACCGGGGCGTCACGTGACGTCTGCAACCCCCACCCTTGGCTGCAGCAGTTGCCTTGGTTACCGGGGGTTGCCCCAGACGCAAAAGCGTAAATTTTATTACGGCGGCTCTTCAACTATTTCATACATTAACTCAGACGGTAGACCAAAATGTGCTGTAAACAAAATATAAACTATTAAAAACTTAACACTTGTTTATTTATAATATCCCAACGTGTTTGCATCAAGGTGTGTGAATATTCCTTTATAATTCTATCCTCTGTAGTAACAAGCCCAATTACACACGTACACAAATCTACATGACTGAAGGATGGTTAGTTAGGCAAATTGCCTAACGGTATTAGTATTCTACTATAGCCTCCAAAACCATTTTTAGAATTGATGTACCTCTGTAATAAATGTGCTTGATGCTGAATATCATACTTCAATCTAATCATTCTATCCTGGATCAAAATTTCGTCAATTGCTTATATCCTGGACATCTTTTAGCCTGAGCATTGCCCATCTCTTCTATGGACATCCATCTTTTTTTCTACTTCTACCATTATTTTAAAAGTACGCTGATTTTTTGTACAACGCAGTGTAGGTCTTGGGTTACTTCACAATCTGGATTAATCAGAATTTCATCTGCACGATTGATATTTAATGTTCTAAGGTCTGATGTAAGGTATCTCCAATATCTTCAAGGTCTTCTTAGCAGTCTCTTCTCGTCTGGTACCTCTAATGCAATATAGACCTCGTAAAGAAGCGTAAATTTGCTTTAGTTTTTTTCTACGCTTTGATATATCGTGTGAGCCACAAAATTTTGTTTCAGAGTTGGCTGTGAGATAAATGACGTATGTCGCATATTATTACGTCATGAGGTAGAATTAGATTAAAAAAATGAATTAATCTCAGACATGACTGCTATGCTTCTCTCTCTCGCAAGCATGGCCAACCAAGAAACAAAATTCTGTGGCTCACACCTTATAATTAGGTTCTTAACTATTTGAATATGGCTGGTCGTTCAATTTTCAAATATAAAAGGTGCTCAGGATGAAAAGCGTCCCCAAAGCTCATTAGAGATATAACAGTTGCTGCAAAGCAAGGGCTGCCTGATTCTCTGGTACCTCTTTTGTCACTAGTTTAATGAGACGTTGACGTTTGCTCCGCACGAAACGTTACCTTTGCACTGTTAAATTGAAATGAAATCAGTCTAAAAGAGTCTTCTAAAATTTCCCAATATATGTATAGCGTAATCATCTCACTTCTGACCCTTTTCTGGCACTAAACTGATGGACAATTACATTATCCAAGGCTTCAGCAATCATTTCCCACATGTTCGCCGTCAACGAAAATGAATAACTAATAACAATCAACCCTCCGGCGTGACGGATATAAACAAAAATTCGTTAGGACCGCGATCTGCATATTAATGCCTCCCCGGCCCGGCAATATATCACCCCGGAGTACAATGGCCCCTTTTCAGTTAGATTGCGGTATATCCGACCCCTCCCCTAGGCATATACATCACTGCCTCCTTATCTGCACAGAAGCTTCGTTATCAACGGTTTCAAACTTCCTCTAATTGCAGTCCGCAAAACACCTTTAAACATTATTCATCATCTTCCACTTCAACTTGAGAATAAATACATAATTTCGCTTACTTGATTATTGATTTTAAGGCCAACACAATTTTTGTTTTAGATTCATTTTACTATAAAATATCTTAAACATACAGTCAAATATATTAGCTGTCGATGCACCTCAATAAAAATTTGTTGCACAAAAGTTATTAATGCTAAAGAACAATCCATTTTACAAATGTTTTATAATTAGTATACGTCCAAAAAAATTTTGGGACTGTAAATAGAAAAGTTTTGGTTCAGACCAAAATTCATGCATTAAAAATTATGATCGAAACTATTTATTTTGGAGTCTCCAAATTAATTTTGAATACGCGATTCTTCGTACGTTAAGGATATTGTTTTAAGGAATTTTTCTACGTGTATTATATTTTTTTCTGCGATGTTTTCATTCAAGTGCTCAAAAAATGAAAACAAAAATCTTGAAAAATTCCTACCTCTATTAAAAATTGTTTAATTTACAAAAACCAAATTGATTTTAAATTAACTATACTTCGGCCATTGAGGACGAGTTTTTATGGAATTTTGTCTGCACGTTTTATATTTTTTCTGCTCAAAAAAATAAAACTAAAATTTTCCTAAATTCATATCTTCATTAAAAATTGTTGGATTTACAAAAACCAAATTAATTTTAAATAAGCGATACTTCGACCATTGAGGATATTTTTTTAAGGAAGTTTTTCCACGCGTTTTCTATTTTTTCTCTGCTACGTTTTCATTCAAGTGCTCAAATAATTAAAACGAAAATCTTCAAAAATCCATATCTGCATTGGTCAATGATTTTATTTCAAAATAATCTTTCGAGAACAGAGCAAATAATCTTTCTAAAGATGCGTTTTTTAAGAGGTAAAACCAAAATAGGAAAACAACTTTTCAAAACTAAACAAACATTCTGTTTTTTTCTGCAAAAATCGCCAAATACTTCTCTAATTTTGAAGTGAGTCAAGGATAGTCGTATATGTATTTGGTATAGCAGCTAATATAGCCAAAATACTACCTTTAGTCACAGGTATAACATCACTATTTACATGACCAGGTGGACAAATATTAGCAGAATTATATCAAAAACATTTTTGAGGAATCATTAACAATATCAGGTGTTACGGCGTTTACTAACCGTGATCACAGTCACAGTTTAAAATCACTGATATTAGAAAGTAGCAATCACAGGTAGCAACGTGATTCAAAAGTAGGAGTTTTGTCCATCTCCAGTAAACACCAATCAGAACTATAAAAAGAAAATATTTGAAGAAAGTCGCAAAGGCGAAAAAAATTGAGTAAATTTTTTGGATCTAACTGATAAGTTCAGAATTATTCTATATAAACAATTCGATAAAATTACAATAAATAGCACTTATTAATAAAGTTGCTAATCCAAATTAGAGAATTTAATTTTGAAAATATGAATTTCCTGTCATTTAATCGCAATTTTGCATAAAAGTTTTATTTAGAACACAGAACTCAATCAAAACTTATAGAATGTAAAATTCGCTCCGGTGGAAAGAACAACACAAATTTTTGAATAGTTAACTTAATCAGCGTTTATTTTTTTCCGATTCTATGATTTAAGTGTTCTCGACAACTTACAAACAGGAGTTTTCAAAAACTCACTTAAAAATCGACTTATTTAAAAATATTAAAGTAAAATTGAAAAGTAAATTTTGTGTGAATATAATGATTTTTTTCGAATCCGCATTTTTTATTTTCAGTTTTTTTCTTGTTCAAGGGTCGTCAGCTCAAAAATATAAATTTTCAAAAATTAATTACTTGGTTAAAAATCAACATATTTTTAAAAATCAAAGAAAATTTTACTAAAGGCTAATGTCTTTTCCACGAATCCTACCAAATCAGCATTTGTTGTTATTTTGTTTTTTCTTTCACTCGAGTCCTTAACAACAACTCAAAGCTTGCAAAAAATCGATAAATTTTCAAACACCAATATTAAATTTTTAAGGCTAATGTTTCGTCGGGTAGTAAAATAAACTGTTTTAAGAAAACATATCGCAATTTTTTCTTTTTTCGATTTTTTTACGCTTGTGTGTTCAACAACTCAAAACATTTAATTACAAAAACTCGTGAATCATTGCAAGAATAGAAAAAATCAAAGGGCAAATTTTTTGTGAATGCAATGAAATTTTTGAGTAATCTCATAACAGCATTTATAATTTTCGATTTTTTTCCAGTGTTCTGCAACTCAAAAATATTATATTTCAAAAAGCCATAACTTACGTAGAAAGTAAAATATTTAAAAAATCAAAGTAAATTTTGGAGATAGATTTTTGTGAAATAAAAAAAAAAGCTAGAGGAATCCTACTATATTAGCATTCGTTTTATTTCACTGAGTGTCCGACAACTTGAAAATTTGCATAAATATCGACACATTTCCAACAATCAAAGTAGATTTTTAAGGCAGATGTTTTTCGAATGTAATGAACTTTTTACGAAATCCTGTTATAGTAATTTTTTTTTCTCGTTTGTCAACTCGAAAATAAAAATAAATTTACAAATGAAAACTCATATCTCGCGTAAAAAATCGACAAATTTTCAAAAATCTAATTGTAAACAAAATTTAAAAGATACATTTTCGTGAATGTGAATAGTTTTTTTAAGAATCTTATATCAGCATCTATTATTTTCAATTTTTTTGTTCGAGAGTTCAACAATTCAAAAATATAAATTTTCAAAAATTCACAACTCTCGTAAAAATAAATATATTTTCAAAAATCGAACTAGATTTTAAAGGCAGTTTTATTGTAAAAATAATGAAATTTTTGAGGAATCATACCATTTTTTATTGTTTTTATTTTTCGCTCGAGTGCTTGACAACTCAAAAATATATATTAAAAAAAAAAATCACATCTCACGTAAAAATTCAAAAACCAATGTGATTTTTTTAAGCATATGTTTTTCAATTATAATGAACTTTTTTGAGAAATCCTGTTATGTCAAAAAAAGTTTTCGAGTTTTTTCCCTCGTATTTGGACGAATTAAAACAAGAATTTGCAAAAACTTTTTTTTTTTACTTAGGCATTCAGTCACATCGAATATTTAATTTTTGTAGTTTTTAATTTTTGGGATGAATAAATGAACAAATTAATAATGTCAGACGTATACACAACAACCATGGATCTGAGCGAATACTTCTCGTTCCCCGAAAAATCTTTCGCCCGGGCTGGGATTCGAACCCAATGCAAAAACTGATTTTAATAAATTTAATTAAATTGTCAAGGCAGATGTTCTGTGAATATGATTTTTTTTTAAACTTATATCAGCACTTAATTTTTTCCCGATATATTTTAAATGTAATAACATTTTTTAGCAATCCTATTATATTCTTTTTTTTTAGATTTTCATATTAAAGGTGCTCGACAACGTAAAACATGAATTTAAAAAAATCACAACTCACGCAAAAATCGACTCATGCTCAAAATTTGCAAAGTGGATATTTTGTCAATATAATACATTTTTTTAGTAGTTTATTTCATTGCATCACTTTTCATTTAATTTTTTTACCCATGTGACCCACAACTCGAAAACTTGAATTTACAAAAATTCATAACTCACGTAAAATTCGACACATTTTCAAAACGCAAAGTAAATTTCACAGACAGATATGTATTAAATGTAATACTTTTTTAGGAATCCTATTTTAATCACCAGTATTTTTTCTTCGATTTTTTTCATTCAAGTGCTCGACAACATGAATTAAAAAAAAATCATAAATCACGTAAAAATCGACTCGAATTCAAAATGTAAAGTGCGTTTCAAGGGTGGATATTTTGTCAATATCATACAATTTGTTAGTAGTTTAATTCATTTCATCGCTTTTAATTTATTTTTACTTTCTCCGTTACGAAGTACGAGAAAGTATTGTGATCGTGATTTTTTTTTCAAATTTTTTTTTTACGGAAATATCCGTTTTGGGGTCCCTAGATACCATTTCAACAATTTCTGAAAAAAAAAATTGTGTGTGTGTCTGTCTGTGTGCGCTGTATCTCAAAAACTAATAGAGCAATTGATATGAAACTTTGAACATACGTCTTATTTAATAATCCGAAGAACTGGAAAGCTTTTGGTAAAATTTCGTACACCGGAAGTGGGTGTTTACCTTAACTGTTTTTTGTCTTTTGCCAATATTTTCTTAAATATGAAAAATATCACAAAAACATTTAAATAAATATTAAAGACAACAAAGAAATAAACATCTTTTTCTTGAAAATATTTTTCATAAAATCGTTGCTATTCAAGAAAAAAATTTATTAATTTTTGGTTTATAATTATATTTATAATTATGAAACGATAATAGTAACAGCAAATTTAAGTTAATAATAATTGTAGAGAATGCCAAAATGAACAACTTACAAAGAATAAGTTTATTTCGAAATCCCTTTAGTTTTTGAGTAAACTGAGTTTTTATGAGTATAATTTTTCCATCTTTCATAATTTTGACGTTTTAAACGTCAGTTTCATCCGAGTCTACAAAACGCTCGATGTGCATTTAAAATATGATTTAAAGCGTAAATAGAAATGATTCCATCAAGTCGGATAAAGTAACATGATGGCCACATCACAATTTTTTTTAATGTAACACATTTTTCAGGAATGGTATTATATCGGCATTATTTTTTTTAATTCAAATGCTTGACAATTTTCAAAAATTCGTAAATTTCATACTAGTACTTTTCTTTTAATTATTTTCCTTTTCAAGTCTGAACTTTCAAAAATTCTAAATTCGACAAATCAAATCAAAGTAGTTTCTCAAGGCGAATATTTTGTGAATATAATGAAACTTGAGTAATATTATTATACGACAATTTTGTTTGTTATATTTTTCCCTGGAGTGCTCGATAACCCAAAAACATTAATTTAAAAAAATCATAACTTATTTAAAAATCGACATTTTATAAAAAAAAAACAAAGTAAATTTTAAAAACTCTCGGTGTAGGGATATGATGAAATGTTTCAAGAATTTATATAATATCAGAATTCTAGCTTTGCTTGGTATAAATTTCTTGGTATTGGATAACTCGAAAAAATTATTTTCATAATTTTAAATACTCGTAAAAATCGAAGCATTTTTATAAATCGACATGTAAACATTAAATTTCATTCTTTAATCCCTATGTTCGCTCTAACGTTCGAGCAAAAAAAAAATTTATAGATTTATCCGGGAAAAAGGAAAACACAATAACTTTGTTAATTTTTGGAATTTAGTGCAGATTCCACTTCAGATTGCATTATAGTTACCTGTGTATGTTTTATTGAATGTCTTTGTAAAGATGTTCAAATAAGAAATGTGTTCAAAACGATGATTTACGATGCATCCGCCAAGTTCGCTCCGGTGAAACGAAACACACGATAACTTCGTTAATTTTTAGAATGTAGTGTAAATTCAAATTTGGATTATATTTCTGTAAGCTTTGTTTATTTGATTTAATATTGCGCAAAGATATTTAAAAATATAATTGCCGTTTGCAATTCATATTGCGAAATACCGTGAGACCAAAAAAATCGAAAATAGCTCTAAAAAAGAACCATACAATAATTGAAGTAAACTTATATTGGCTGTCTGGAATTCTCCGATGCAGTGTATATTTTGTTAATCTTGACATCCTGTGTTTTTTAAGGTTGCTTGTTTTAGAAATAGTTTTATGCGTTTTTATCTGCCGATTTTGCCTATTTTAAACATTAGCAGTTATTTTCAGAACTTATCACTATTAACAATACATTTAAGACTCATTATGTAACACTGAACTTCTGTTAGTTACCTTATGTTTTAAGGGCTGCCAACTATTTTCAACTTTTTGATCACACTGTATATGACCATTGATTCATACATTTACACATTTTTTCTATACGTTGAGCTTCAAAAATAAATTAATCGCAGTTGCTTATGATTGAAATGCGCATGTCCCGATTTAAACATTCTTAGCTGTCATCGAGTCAGTTAACGTCAAAAATGTGTGCAAAAATGCGACAAGCGATTATTTTTTTCAACACACCAAAAGAAACGGGGATGATTTAAATGATTGGCTTCGAATCTTTCGATTGTGATATTTATCCGCGCATAAACCTCTCGAGCCTGCACTAATTGCAATCTGCATCTTTCACGCATGATCACTTCGAGAAAATTTCCCGGCTCCCGGTCGCCGCTGATTACCGGCCAATTTCGCCCGAGATTTCGAATTGAAATTGAAAACAATGCGGACATGCCAGAGTTATTGCAAAAAAAACGTAAATGTAGGTAATTATATTTTATGGGGTGCCAACCAACGCCTCGTCGCTCGAAGCCCACTCTTTCGACGGCTCTTGTTCGAGCAAGAGCCACTCCATCAATGGCGTATCGGCCTTGTACTCGTTAAAGCAAATGCGTAAGGGGGCAAAAGCTTAATATTTTTTTATTTGTTTTTTCATTCGGCCCGCGAATTAACATAAACGTTACGTGTTTCGGCAGAGCACGCGCCCTCGTTACTACGCACGAGCGGTTACTTCACCCTTTGATTGGTTTGAATTTTTAATGACGTTCGTTATGGCCGGCGCAATATTCCCGCTTTAATCACGTTACGTACATTGTTCGGATGCAAAACTCTAATTACACGTGTTGTGTTCAATAATCAATTTGCATCCGTACTTGGATTCTACAAAGTACTCTGACTATCAATTAACTGGGTACATTAACACCTGCAGCACTCGGGTATGCTTCTTTTAAAATGCGAAAGCTAATTATTTACGTTTTAATGGTAACGTAATACCAGAGAGCATAACCTATACACAATTTTTTAGTTATTTATTTTTTGTTTGTTAATTGTAAAATTTCCCTGTAATTGGAATATTTTTTTGTTCTGTTGGGAAATAAACCTATTATTATTATTATATTATTATTATAATAGAATCATATTGGAGACGCTCTTGAATGATACAGTTTTGGGAGGTCGAAATTTGGAATTTTTTGTTAAGGTGCGTATCCACCGGTGCTCGCGAACAGCTCGCGATCACCCAATAACCTGTTCGCCCAATGTTGGCTATGCGCGAACAGCTCGCGTAACATTAACGGATTTTACCCTGTTCGTCTCGAGTTCGCCAAAAGTCCCGCCAGTTGTCGGTAACTTTAAAAGGGTATGTCCGCCGAACCTCAGTCAGGTGTAAACGGTGAAACTGTTCGCATCAATTTTAAAACGAAAAATTATGGACTGGACGGATGATAACGTACTGACGCTTATAGAAAGCTACCGGGAAAAAGAAGTGTTGTGGAACGTCAATTTAACTGACTATAGGAATAAAATAAAGAAGAGTGACGCGTGGGAAAGTTTGGCAAAAGAACTGGATTGTTGCAGCGAAGAAATTGGACGAAAAATGAAAACTCTTTTGGCTCAATTTCGACGCGAACGACAAAAGGCAGAGAAAATGACAAAATCTGGGATGGACAGGGATTAAAAATACGGTAGGACATGGTTTGGGTTCAAATTTGATCCGTTTCATCAACACAAGACATGTCTATTTGATACCGATAAAACTGGAACACTGAGCGAACTTCTTGGCGAACAACGTTCAACGAAAATTAATTTCATCTAGACATGTTCGTGTAACTGCTCGCTTACTGAACGCGGGGTGATCGAGATTTTTCGCGAGCTAATCGCGAACAGGGCTTGTAGCTGTTCACGAACTGTTCACCAAAGGTTGCCGGTGGATACGCACCTTTAGAAGCGCTCAGTTAAAATATAATTTGTAAAATCAGTTTATCGCGAATAGAACTTGTTCTTAATATTTTGCTTCGGTTGTAAGTATTGAAAACTTTTAATAAAACCCAATTTTGGGACCACGTACCCCGAGTTTCAGCGCAAAATGCACATTTTAAATTTTACCATTCGTGGTCGTGATTTTTTCTAATTTGGAATTTAAACGGAAATATCCGTTCTCAGGTCTCACTACACGATCATCTTTGTCGGTGAACGCTGTATCTCAAAAACCACTTGATATTTTCTAATTAAACTTTAATCACAGGCTTTATTTGATAATCCGAAAAGCTCTTAGTAAAAATTGGATGTGGGTGTTTACCTTTACTTAAATAAAGTTGACTGAGCGGATTTAACAAGAATTCAAAAAGAGAAATAGCAAACATTATGAAGGACATCTTGAACTTGGAAATCAGCATTGGAAGTGTTTTAAATAGAGAATCACGAGTTGCATCAAATACAATAACATTAAAACTAATCCTAAAATTTTTTGGAATCATGTTAACGAATCGAGAAAAACTACTGGCTATTCAAAACATAAATTTCTTGATCGGTCATTGTCGTCAAATATACAAGACTGTGCTGACTTATTCGCTGACTTCTTCTCTTCTGTCTTATGTTTCTGTCAGCGGATCTGCACTTCTGACTCTCAGGTTGATTTTAATAATTGGTCTGCATTTGTATTGGCATATTTTCGAAAGGCTTAACAAACTAAGCAATAGCAATAAATCTGGTACAGATGGCATTCCTTCTCTAGTTAGAAAAAGTGTTTATTCTTAAGCCAAATCAGTTTAATTGTTATTTAGAAACTCTTTGATTTCCTGACACTTTTCTGTGGAAAAGTAGTTATATTACCCAAATTTTCAAAACTGGAAATAGATTAATAGATTAGTTATAGAAAGTATCTCTGCAATCGACTATTTCCAAATTATCGGATTCAATGGTTGCATCCAGTGACGGCTCGTGGAACATGTTGATGGTAGAGCCACTTATACAATATACTCCCCTTCCCTCATCCTTCTTTGAAGAAAGAAAGAACGATTTATCTTCCTAGACCAAAGTAACTGGCGAAAAAGTGTTAATTAAAAATTCTTGTTGAGATTGAAACTACAAGCAGTGCTATGGCTCCTTGGCTTTATATAACGAGCCGCCCATGCTTCGACAGCAAAATATACTACTTTCGACAGCTGAAAAATACAATTTTTGACAATTCAAAAATATCGAAAAAAACTATTTTTATTAGCTGATAAATACTGTTTTTGGCAGTTTAAACAGAGCATATTTGGTAGCTGAAGAATACTATTTTCTACAACTGTAAAATACAACTGAAAAATACTTTTCCTCCATGCGTTGATTTTATCAGAAATTTTTATTTCAATTTCTAGAAATTTATATTGCATGTTCAAATAATACTGGCTTTCATAGTTGACAAATGCGGACGTCTGAATGATTAAAAAACGTATTTAGTTGATAAAAATAAACTGAACTTAATACAAAATAAAACGGCAAAGGTAATGGACAAAAAATAACTAAAACAATTCAGATTGGAATAACACACTTTAACTTTTTTATACCACTATATTTAATATAATTATGGTATAAAAAAGTTAAAGTGTTTTATTCCAATCTACAATCAAGATGTACCACGAAGTAAACGCCGCCAACATTAAACATTTAAAACAATTCATTTAATACCAGCTCACAAACCCGCCGTCGCACCATGTGAAATGGAAACCGCAACTACAAGCCAAAATCCTATTGATTTTAGGCAACCGAATGTGCAGATAAGGCAATGGCAGCGTAAGGCAGAGGAGGAGAGTTGTTAGAGGCAAAAATTGCCGCCATTTTTCATTTTGAAAAGGGGGGGTAGAGAAAATGAACACCATCTCTAAATTATTTAGAAAGAAAAAATTTCGATATAAACAAAGAGATACGTTCATGGATTTCTCGCTTGCATCCGCACGAAAAGAATAAACAATCATCTCCTATTTCACGAACGTGCGTGTTACGAAAAAAAAGTATTTTAGGTGGATTGATTGAATTTTAAAATAAATAGTTTGAAAATTGTAAAAACCAATAAGATTTGGTGGCCGCCAAGGTAAGAGGGCTATTAGGCCTGCCGCCCGAGTGCTGGGCACCCCTAACACCCCCGCTTGGCGCAGCCCTGATAATGGGTTCTAAAACTTTAATTATTGCAATCCACATTCCTGTTCATATTTTCATATCTCGGCTTTAAGACGTATTCATAATTGTAAGTGTATGCATATGTAACATTTTCTATGTCTATGTCACGTATACGTACCATGTTTGAATAAATTTTGATTTTATTTGATCCTTTCTTAATAAACATTAGGCCAGAGCAAAGCGTGCAAAAGCCACCCCTCCCAAGTAAGACATGGTGGGCCCAGATGAGGTAGTGGTCGTGAAATTGATAGCTTTCATCTGATGAATGAATGATTTTTTTAAGGCACACCAACGGTTATTAATATGATCCTGGATGGTTCGCACGATATTGTATTGTTAATTCTTTGGCAAACTTGTTAATGGTACGTATAAAATTACTATAGTTTGATCAACGGATCTTTGCGTGTGCGTCATTGCCGAAAACGGAGTATTCTCGCCTTACACGACATGATTGCATCCAATTCAACTTACCGTAGGAGACTAAACGCATGAAAATGTTGTCGGAGCTAGGTTCAGCTATCTATGACGTGCACGCGAAGATTCATTGTTCGAAGTATAATAATATATATATATACAAAAAGTTACTCGTATAAAGAAAGCAACTATTCTGTTAGTGTTTCGGTCGAATTTTCTTCCGTTGCTTCAACGCCGAACATCCACGAACCGCCACTGGTATGGACACTATTACAAGTTTTATGAAACAAGAAAACAAATCAGTTATTACCAGCTTACAAACTCACCATGGCACCTTGTGAAACAGAAACCGCAACGACAAACCACAATAAATATCCTATTTATTATAGGCAACCAAATATGCAGATCGTGTTACATATATCTCAGAAAATTGTGATTTTTTTAGTTTATTTATTTTATTACTGTTCTGCTCCAACTGTTCAAAAATGGACAATAAACACCATACACTTCTGGAGCTTTAACGACAAATGTACGCCTATTGTGTTTTAATAGAGTTATCCGTTTCTTGGCATCCAAATACTAGGATGAAAAAATACATCATTTTATGATCGTCTAGATTTCATTAAAGAATAGTCTGGATGTTTGACAGCCCATCTTCCAGAGATAAAAATATATAGATTTTATAGAGTTTCACCAACTATTGGCGCAATATACTAAAGCTTCTTTGATGGAAAGCGAATATATTTTAACGTCGCATTACAAGCTTATTTAAATTAAATAATAACTAATTCACGATACCTACAAATTCCAAGGACATTGAATGAATGCATTACTATTTACAAATGTGCGGTATCAAACAAATATATTTATATTTCTAACCTCGTGTGTACTATATGTTATCAGCAGCAATTATTTTAAACACTTGCAATTGTATACCGTAAAACAAAAAGATAAAAAAAAATCGAGAAAACTTTGTTTATTGTTGCTTTACACTAGATAAGACAACAATACAACATAGTAAGTCGTAGTACAAAATGCCGACAGATGAAATGTATTTAATGTAACATGTGAGAAAAAGGTCTTTATTTATTGGAAATATAAATATTGTGTGAGCCGCAAAATTTTGTTTTCAGAGTTGGCTGTGAAATAAATGAGGCATGAGACTAAATTAGTTCAATTGAATTAGATTTAAAAAAAAGTGCCGTTTGGCGCTAGATACATTTGAGTTTTTACCATAAATGTGTGAAGCAATATGTAATAAGCCTAATGGCTGTAATTAAAATTTCATTGAGATTGGTCATAATTCACGCCAAAATCCGTGGCAGGAAAGTAGTGGCTAACTTCTCGTCGGTAGAAGAAATTACCATTATTTTTTGTTGAAATTTTATTCATTTCTTAGTCTGGATTATTTACATATTATCTGAAATTTTCATAAAAAACGGATTCTTGGTGTTCTTTTACTTATGGCGGCCAGTATAATTGAGGGTCCTGGAAGTGCATTTAAAAAAAATGAACTAAGTGCTGTATTCTGCACCTAAAAGGTATCTCTAGCATATTTATATGCCTTTAAGTGAAATAACTGTGTCTAAATATCATTTCAAACCATAAGCTGCAATTTTCATTATCAAAGGAAATTTCGAAGTAATATTCGAAGAAAATCAAAGTCGATTATATCAAAATCGTAAAAAGTGCACTTGAACCGTTTTAATTCTAAGCCCTTTAACTGTACCTGCGTGAAATAATATGTTGTATATTAGATTGTACAGAATGGCAAATAGAACATAAATGATCTTCATCAAATTCTCAACAAATCTAATTTAGCAATTTTAAAATCCTCATCCCATCCTAAAAGATTTGTTATATACATGAATTCATAAATCCAACCCGAAAATTATTTAATGGATTAGCAAATCGCAACCACAATCACAATTACGAATTGTCTCACAATTAAAATCAAATCGATAATTCCACCGGAGACGTTCGGTAATACCGAAGATTAATTAGCATCATTAACCAGTTCATACAATTCGATAACCCAAAAAGACGCTTCAGCATTGATAATTAGAATTAATAATGCGGCGCTGATTATTGCCTCATAACAGTGTTAATGGCTATTTATAAATAAAACGAGCCCGATGCGGCCATCAGATAAAGCGGCGCGACGCCACTGCAAATTGATGTTACTGCCATTTGTAATAATCCGTAATCGGTTCTATCATCTTTAATTGTTGATCGATTAATTATTTTGACAACTGTCAATAGTGTGGGGTATCAATTAAATAAGAATTAAGTATATCGTAAAGACAATATTTGAATTCTGAAAGACTCGACTAAGCAAAAATATTAAGATCGAGGGTGAAGTATGTATTATTCGAGGTATAATAATAAACGAAATATTGATTTGATCTTTTTAAATTTTAGAGCAAAAAATAATTTAAATAGGCCGAAAATTTATAAATTAATTCAATTATAAGAATCTAGTGTTATGTCTTACTGGTTGGATTATAAGATAGAGACCGCCCACCATCCTTCGTATCCATTTTAAGTTAATCTATAAAACTTTTTCGTTTGATTGAATGACATTTCTTTAATATTATTTGTAGAATTTAACAATCCTCAGGGAACAGGGTTTGTAATTTGAGTTCAAATTAATACAGGTGGCGGGAGGGCCCTATCCTACCCTAAAAATTGTTGACCTTAGGTAGATAGCCCATGTGACAGTCGTTTTTATATGAAAATTATGTAAAAAAATGTAATCATGTCAAAAGCCTGTTAATAAAGATAATGTATATATAATTTATTACCACCTATTATTTCTTTCAAAACCTAAACTCCTAGCACAAATTAATTAATGCCAATTAATTTATATCTTCACCTAGAATTCCACTAATTGCGTAATCTATTCGAGCACATTCTTCTCAATCTCCTTGACTGGAAATTTCTCATATTAAACATTTACTGCTGGAATTTTTTTTCGTATGGTCATATTTTATACATACAGTGCACCTCATTTAAGATGAAGACTGCCTTATATTTTTGTTACTTTCAGAACTAAATACTTCGATTTTTCACAGATCATCACTTGAGTATTTAGAGATTCTCAACTAAAATTCTAAAGCTTGCCTATCACGATCTACGTCGTAATTTCGACAATTTGCAACACGTTGTCGGTAATGATTTTTTTCTTTTGTTGTCAAAAATTGTATTTTTTGTGTTGTCGAAAATTGTATTTTCTAGCATAATAGTCTGTTGCAGTTGTCAAGAATGGTATTTTTCAGCTGTTAAAAATGGTATTTTTCACCTGTTCAGAAGAATATTATCCAACTGTTTAAAATGATATTTTTCAGTTGTCAAAAATAGTACTATTCAGCTGTCAAAAAGGTATTTCTTACCTATAAAAATGGTATTGTTCAGCTATCAAAAGCAGAATTTTTTGACATTTTTTAATTGTCAAAAATGGCATTTTACAGCTGTCAAAAATTGTATTTTTTGTGTTGTCGAAAATTGTATTTTCTAGCATAATGGTCTGTTGCAGTTGTCAAGAATGGTATTTTTTAGCTGTTAAAAATAGTATTTTTCACCTGTTGAGAAAAGTATTATCCAACTGTTTAAAATAATATTTTTCAGTTGGCAAAAATGGTACTATTCAGTTGTCAAAAAGGTATTTCTTACCTATAAAAATGGTATTGTTCAGCTATCAAAAGCAGCATCTTTTGACATTTTTTAATTGTCAAAAATGGCATTTTACAGCTGTCAAAACTTGTATTTTTTGTGTTGTCGAAAATTGTATTTTCTAGCATAATGGTCTGTTGCAGTTGTCAAGAATGGTATTTTTCAACTGTTAAAAATGGTAGTTTTCAGCTGTTAAGAAATGTATTATTCAACTGTCGAAAATGATATTTTTCAGTTGTTGAAAATGTTATTTTTCCGCTGTTAAAAAAGGTATTTCTCACCTGTAAAAATTGTATTTTCAGCTATCAAAGGCAGCATTTTTGGTCATTTTTTATTGTCAAAGTTTTGTTGTCAAAAATTGTATTTTTTAGCTGACAATAATGGTATGTTACTGTTGTCGATAATGGTTTGTTGCAGTTGTTAAGAATGATATTTTTCTGCTGTCAAAACGATATTTTTCAGCTGTCAAAAATGATATTTTCCAGTTGTCAAATATTATATTTTTCAGCTGTCAAAAATGATATTTTTAAGCTGTCAAAAATTATATTTTTCAGCTGTCAACAATGATATTTTCAGCTGTCAAAAATTATATTTTTCAGCTGTCAAAAATTATATTTTTCAGCTGTCAACAACGATATTTTCAGCTGTCAAAAAATATATTTTTCAGCAGTCAAAAATGATATTTTTCAGCTGTCAATAATGATATTTTTCAGCTGTAAAAAAAAAAACGATATTTTTCAGCTGTCAAAAACGATATTTTTCAGCTGCCAAAAATGATATTTTTCAGCTGCCAAATATTATATTTTTCAGCTGTCAAAAATGATATTTTTTAGCTGTCAACAGTGGTATTTCGCACCTATAAAAATGGTATTTTTTAGCTATCAAAAGCAGCATTTTTCGACATTTTTTTAATTGTCAAAAATTGCATTTTTCAGCTTTAAAAAATTGTATTTTTTAGCTGACAATAATGGTATGATACAGTTGTCAATAATAGTGTGTTGCTGTTATCAAGCATGGTATTTTCAGCTATTAAGAATTGTATATTCAGGTGTCAAAAATGTCATTTTTCAGCTGTCAAAAATTATATTTTTCAGCTGCCAAAAATGGCGTTTCCCACCTATATAAATGGTATTTTTCAGCTATCAAAAGCAGCGTTTTTGACATTTTTTAACTTTCAAGGATGGCATTTTTCAGCTGTCAAAACTTGTATATTTTGTAGTCAAAAATTGTTTTTTTTTGTTGTCAAAAATTGTATTTTTTAGCTGCCAATAACGGTATGTTTCAGCTGTCGAGAATGGTATTTTTCGGCTGTCAAGAATGGTAATCCCCAGCTGTTGAAAAAATAAATCCGATTGATATAGAATTTATTTCTTTGATAAAAAATGTGAAGTAATTAAAAATTGATACAAATTGCAAAGCACAAATTTTATTAATTTGTTTATTCTACAGCTTTATTTATGTAATTTACTGTAAGCGAAGTTCCGGTCGCTGATATACAACTACTACTTCTTTCACTTAAGGGGGTAAGTGCCTCGCGCCAGAGTTAGACCAGAATGATCTAATAGAAAATGATAATCGCCACAATCTTGCGCCTGAAATTTTACCGAGTACGTAAATTTGTTTGTACATCCTCCAGGGTTGATACAAAATGTTTCATGCAGGTGGCGTTCATTACAACGGCGAAAATGAAGCAAAATCGTGTTTGTAGAGGTGCAGCTCTTACGTTTTTTCGACTTTATTTGATAACTAACGACAATTTTATTACGTACATATTGTTTTCAAAGGTATAAACTATTTTTCTGTAGCATTACATTTTTAATTCTTTGCAGAGAAAAGCTTCAGATATCCATACAATATTGGTAATTTTCAGGACAAATTATACACAGTTTGTCTGATGATTAAAAAAAAATGAAATAGTTTAAATAATAGTTTAAATATGTATTAATATGTTAATTATATACTTCTAACGATATTTATATATGTATTAGGGTGGCAAAAAGTGTAATAAATTGATTTGATTTGATTTGATTTGACCCTTTCTCTCTAAATGTGCAAAATATCATTTTTTATTATTTGATATTAACTTCAGAATTATGTATATGCTGACCATCAAAAATGCATCGATTTTCGACGCGGCACTTACCCACTTAACCTAAAAATTATAATACCGTGATTAAACATTTGAAGAACTAAGGCAGAACATATTTCTGAGACATCATTTTAAAGAAGCTAAAGAAATAAGAAAAACAGGAACAATAATATATTTGCGACATAATGTTTAGTAGGACCACTTCTTGAATCAACCACATCGAGTATGTTATAGTCAAAAGCAACCCTCCTTAGACACAGTTATTACACGTTTTAACGCTAGTCTGGAAGCATATCTCAAGGTCACTTGGAACTTTGTCAAGTCCTCCCTGTATGAACATAGATTGACAAAAATGATTTGGCAATTTAGAGCTTTACACATATTTTTTCGGATTTTTTCAATGCTTTGGTAAAAATTTCTAAGCTTAGGATATCAAGACGAAACATTTTCTATATGAGAATGCACCTTTCGAATTTGAAATTTTATGAATCACCGTGTAACAAATGTACTATTTTACTAATTTATTTTCTTTTATTTTCAGGTAAATTACCATCAGTGGATTATCGAGTTACTCTACCAGAAGTGGTATGAATGGTTTAATAGAAAATATTTTGACATCTATCATTTGAGTCAATGAGGTAGGTAAGAAAACGTAGCTCACTAGCCACTACTGTATTACATCGATATTACCTTACTACATAATAATGTTTCAAAAAACCGTTTAAATGACGTTCAAAACGTTTTTCTTTCTCACTTTAATCATCCAACTAATACGTTTAAATTCGATTCGACGATTTTCTCGCACGCTACACTCCTATTGCCACGTCGGTTCTCTCGCGGGTGGCGAAACGTGGAAACAACATAATATAGATTATTTAAAAGACACTTTGAATGACAAGCCCAAAATTTTAATCACATAATTAATACTGCATTTAAATCACACTGCTCTCTTTCAGGTAGATACGATGCACTAGTGCATCGTGTGAGCTCTTGTGAGCTATAAAAATTAGTGAAGGGCAAGATCGAGTATCTCAAGGATCAAGCAGAAAGATACTTTGGTTGAGCTGCTCGATCAAATCGAGCTGGTGACCATGATCGAGCTGCCCGACATCAATAATTTGCAAGGATTGAGTAGATCGTTTTTGATCGATCTTGCCCATCACCAATAAAAATATTTTCATGTCTTTTATTAAACCCACGAAATGAAAAATTTTAGACTCAAATAAAAAGTAATTAATATCTTCATTCAATAAAAAGTTGTAAATTGTCTCCATCAATTTGTTTTCATTAATTGCTTTATTAAGAATTTTTTAACGGAAATATCTGTTTTGACATCCCCATAGGCGATTTCAACGATTTCTGGAATAAAATGTTTATCTTTATTTTCTTAGTAGGGTTGAGGATTCATATAATAAAGCACTAAAGTATCTCCAAGTGGAGATGTTCGCATCGATTTTAAACAGTTGTCAACAACTGCTTCTCCGGATTCATTGAGAATTGCGGACACCAAAACAGAGATCTGACATATTTACAAATTCAATTTGAAGCACTGTATATAATTTATGGCTGCACTAATTTCAAATAAAGTACATGCATCATAATATTTCATGAGATATTTCTCATCATCCATGATCCATCTTCATAAATGTTGGATACTAGTGATTGTATTTATTGGGCCTAGTCCAACTTATTATCAAACTAGTAGTAAAATAAATTGAAACATGCAATTTTCAGTTTATTTGGATATTAGATTACAGCATAATAACGGTCACAACCATTGTCTTCATTAATCTAATAGTCTCCCGCTAATGCAATTTTTTGTTTAATGTAATAATAATGAACTACTGTTACTAAAGCAGATCAACGTTGCCACCCTGAAGCCTTCCTAATTCTAAAACTATCAGCATCTTGTTTCGATGGTGTCGTTTGTGAACGAATCGTTAGAAATGAACGAAACTGAGCCGTGAACGTTAACTAATGACAATCAAATTGGAACGTTCGTGAACGAATCTTTAGAAATGAACGACACTGGACTGTGAACATTAAGTAATGACAATAAAATTAGAGCCAGTGTCGTTCGTTTGAAGCCTTGTATGTTTAAAAAATGCAAAACACGAGAGTATTAATCAAATTTGGACTAAACAGTTTATGGGTGTTTGTAAAATAACCCTATTGGCGCATTGCCTCGATGTTTAGTAGTGATGTATCGTTCATGAACGAATTGTTAGAAATGAACGAAGCTAACGACAATCAAATTGGAACGTTCGTGAACGAATCTTTAGAAATGAACAAAACTGGACCGTGAATATTAATCAATGACAATGAAATAGAAACCGAAGTCGTTCGTTTGAATAGTTGAGCGTTGGATGTTTAAAAAAATGCAAAATCTGAGAGTGTGAATCAAATTTGGACTAAACATTTTATGGATGTTTTTAAATAAGTTTCACACAGTTTGCCAAAACAATTTTTGTTTAAAAACAATCGGTAAAATGGAAGATTATTTCTTGAATATTGACGGCTTTTACTTGGTGGTGTATCTTGATATAATTTCGAAATAAAACACTTAAAACTTTGTTTTACCACTCTATATTTGATATATGTAGTGATTTTAATTAACGTTTTATTATCTGAGTTTGAGACTGGGTGTCTTTAATGATTTTTGAAATTTAAATTTGATTTTTTTGGAAAATTGTCGCGTTTGATTGTTTAAGAGCAAGTATTGATTCTGTAATTAAAGTTTTTTTGAAAAATATCAAGCGTCAATATGGGGGGAATATTTAGGGCCTAGACTGATTATTATTTTCGAACAAATTGATTCTCCAAAAAGAAAACTTGAAAGTATTTTGCGACAAAAAAACCTGAGACAACGTTTCAAATTAATGTTTCATTTGAATGGCATTAATATGTAATAATAACAATAATAATAATGCTAATACTAAAGTGCTGAATAAGTACATAACCCAAGAAGTGACCTATTGATGGTAGTAGTGAAGAAATCTATTCTAAAAACTTTTCTCCTAGAAAATAGATGTCGTTAAAGACTACGAGTATGGTTGTGAAAAAAATGTTACATTTTCATCGCCATGGTTTCAGGCCAGCATTTGGGCCCACCCAATCTCCGTTTCCTCGCATCTTAAGGATATTATAAAACCTAATAAGTCTGAAATCGATCCACAAATGCCAATAGTACGTAAATGTGCTAATTTTGTTTGACACTTTTTTTTGTAATTACCTGTTAAACCGTTGGCATACATTGATTTCATTTTTTTTTATTAAACAACCTCTGGGCCATTCGAGTATGTCAGTTAATTGATTACACGTAAATCAGATGCCCGATTAGATCCTAAACTCTTTAATGGTTCTTAAGTTGACAAATCTTATCATCGGCGATTACTACATAATAATACCGGGAATCCAACGGCTGAGAAAGCGTGTTCTCGTTATACGGCCGCGGTACCCCATGTCCCATTAGAATGGTACCAGCTGGAAACTGGCAGCTGCACCTCTAACGACTCCTATTCCCGATCTAACGGTTTTTTTTTTATTCCGTCAATGGTGCACCGAAAATTTAATGATAAAATTCCACTTCGATTCTTACGTGTTTGAGAATCCAATCAGCTGGCATTTAGCGTCGTCCGTTATTGCTAAATGTGTCCTTTGATATTAATGAAACGACATTATAATTTTGATCACATAAATTTATCCTTGGGTGTTATACAACGGCTTTACCTAATGTTTGAGGTGTTGTAACCCAATAATTCTAATTACTGTTTAAACATCCTGTAACATTTCACCAACTGTGTTATCTGCGGTGTTGGTTTGTTTATTGGAAGCAAACACCGTCCAGAGATGGTGTACTGTTCCATCCCATCCCATCCCATCTTGGGTTTTGTTTGTCGCGAGCATGTTCGGCAAGGTCGTCATCGTTGGCGGTTTCATTACGTTTCAGTCAAGTAAGAAAAAAGTGTATACTGTAAATACTTTGTTCACTGCACTCTTGATGAATTATTAGCTGTTAGTTCTTAGTTATTCTTGTAATTTATTTGAGAATTGTCGTCATTGATCGAAACGCATGTCAGGAAACTGAATATATGAATATGAAACCAAACAAGTGTTTTAATTTACCCAATAAGTATATACTGATTGAGGAAATTCAAAATCGAGATTATGCACTTAGTGAAATTAGTGCAACATATTGGACAGTAGATGCCGCCTTAATGGTGTTTCTATCCAACATGTACCAAAGGAACAACGTTACTTGGTACTTGTATTTTTGATACATTAATTAATACACAATTAATATACGAGTTTAATAAGAGGGTATATTGTGGCCCGAACTTTCACAGCAGTCAAACAATATACTAATGCAATTATTATCGTTTGAAAATCTGACATATTTCCGTCTTATTATTATTATTATTATTATTTATAATTCACTCTTGAAAATGCTGTAACAAGCGAAACTAGTCGAGTAAATTTGTGAAACAAATCAAGTGTTAATTTTTTATGTATTTTTTATTATTTTCAAAATGTTTCACCAAGTGATAAGTGAGAAAATTATTCGATAATTTTAAAATTATTATATTACATCAGTACAGTTTTAGTAAAATGGTATGTTTCATTCCATTCTGAATTTACTCGAATAATAATGCACAGTTGATGTTCCTCAATCTGTAAACCCGATTACAAATTGGCGTGCTTACACCGACCGCTTGGATCTGGTAAACGGGTACGAATCGAAAGAAATACTTCAGGCGGGCCGCTAATTAATTCACGGTCTCGATGTAATATTGACACAATCCGTGTGTGTGACCCTCTTTCCATCCTTATTTACATGCTTCGAAAAATCGGGCAAAACTTATTTCGCCACCTCTGGTCGACGTTTTGCATGGATGCAATGAGCACACATCGCTTCGAACTTCGATAATATATACCAATGGATTCGGGTTATGTCATAACAAACACACGTATAACCTGGTTTGGTACAGAAAACAACCCACGAATCTTGGTCGAGGCTCTCTCTCAATGCATGCAGATTTCGTTTTCAAGTGCAGATTAAGTCTGCGTTTTTGTTTACACCGACGTATTTTTTTCTTCGTGTTATTTTGGCGCAAACTTGAAAGGTAATATCTTTGTTGACCTCAGTGTCTCCATTTGTAGAGTTTTTTTGGCTTTGGTCTGGTGCCGATAATGAATTCAAACGTAATTATGCACGATGTTTTTGTTTTGTTTCAATTTACATACAAAGTAATATTTTGAAAATCTGCTATTAAATCGAAATAGATGTTTTTAATTAAACTTATAATTAAAATTGCTAGAGTGGTTTACAATGTACAAATTACAGCAATAAACATCACTAGGTCATGTTTCATAATCTGGTTTTGGCGTTTAAATTCTTATTCAAATTCCGTTACTTTCAGACGCCCTTAGTCTTCCCAGGTTAATGGGATTTGTGTAAAGACAGGCGGCTATATACATTTTTTCATATGTAATATTATAAAAGTTTATTGAGATATACACTGGCATGCAAAAAATCGACTCAAATCTTATGTGGTCATTTAAATATCGCAAAATAAATTTTTACCATTTAGGTACGGATATTTTAAAGCCGAATTTCTTAGCTTTAAAAATATATTTAAACTGTTCTGATCCATTCCATTATTCTTGCGTAATAATTCTCAAAGGAGAATACCTATTTTGTACTATACTGAAGGAAAAAAAAATGAAACACTTTAAATTCGTGAAATTTCGACCATTTCCAAACCGCCATAACTCTGTGTATTTTCAATCGATTTGGATGAATCTTTGAGCGCAAGAAACTTTGAAGTGTCTTCTTTAAAATCATGTGTGCGAAACTACCCCCTCTAGCGCCCCTGTGAAAAAAAAATATTTTTCTGGAAACCATGTCCAACTTTGACGATGTCTGCGGAGTTGGAAAAATTTTGTCCACTCGATCCACCATAAAGTCGTAGGAACTTCGTTATTTGAGTCCTGCGAAGGTAATTGAACATATTTCAATGCCCTTTTGGTGGATCGAGTCGACACATTTTTTCCAACTCGGTACATTTTGCCAAAGTTGGACGTTTTTTTGCCCAAAAACGTGTTTTTCTTGTTCGGGTTCGAAAAGGGATCATTCCAATTTGAGTTTACTGCTTCAAAGTAGAGCCAAAATGGGATTTTTTCCCGAAAGAATCATCAAATTTGAAAAGTTTTAAAGAGTTATCTGCGAAAAACTTCGAAATGCACTTTTTTCAAACACCCATAACTTGGTGCCAAATCGTCGCAGGAACTTCATTCTTTAAGTCCTGCATAGGGAATTGATCAAATTTTAATGCCTTTATGGTGGATCGAGTCGAAAAAAATTTTCCAACTCCATAGACATCGTCAAAGTTGGCCATGGTTTCCTGAAAAACATTTTTTTTTCACAGGGGTGCTAGAGGGGGCGAAAAGGGCTACGCTTAAGTTCGCATGCATGACTTTAAAGAAGACACTTCAGAGTTATTTGCCCTCAAAGATTCATCAAAATCGATTGAATATACGCCGAGTTATAGCGGTTTGAAAATGGTCGAAATTTTCACGAATGTCAAGTGTTTCATTTTTTTTTAGTACAGTTGAGCAGTGGCGGCTCGTGGAACATGTTGATGGTAGAGCCATTTATAAATATATCCCCCCCCCCTCCTCTTTGAAGAAAGAAAGAACGATTTATCTTTCTAGACCAAAGTAACTGGCGAAAAAGTGTTTTAAGAATTAATTAAAAGTTCTTGTTGAGCTTGAAACTACAGGTAGTGCCATGGCTCTTTGGCTCTACACAACTAGCTGCCCCTGCAGTTGAGAGAACTATGTAAATGGTAGTTTTTCTGATTTTAGTAATTACAGGTCAACCAGTACACATCTGCATAATTTTTTCTTGCTCTGAATAAGCAACCCAAGTGGTGGCGTTAGTGCAAAGTAGAAAAACAAGGGTGTAGTTGCTAATTAGCTGCACCTGGGCCAGTCTGCTGTCAAGAGTCCATAGGAGATATTGAGAGACCGGCGCCAATCAGTGGATCTGGCAGGTAACCATGTACTTCATTGTTAGCAATGCTCTCCAAAATTGACCTTGAAGACAACAACAACTCTGACGAACGCGATAAGTGGTTGTTGGAAAAAGCACAGTCAGAAGACGGTTGAAGGTATGTGGCCTAGCCCCAAAGAGGCCATCTACACAACCAAAAATGACTAAAGCTTGTCGATAAGTCCGTTTGCAACTTTTACAACACGCCAAGTGGAGCATTGATCAATTAGGTCAATCCATATTAATTCACCCATGCCATGTCAGCCGTCACTTCAGATTTTTTTTTACAAGATGTTGTATCCATGTTATGAAGCCACACATAATTTTGTTTGGCCCAAGTCAAGTACTTTCCACGATATTGAGGTTGACATCATTTATAGAAATCGGACGGTTTTGCCGTTCTTGTGGCTTCGTGATAGTCTTGGGATTAGTAAGAAAAACTCAGTAAATTATGAAGCCACATAAAATTTTTTTGGCCCAAGTCAAGTACTTTCCAAAACATTGAAACTTAATAGAAATCGGATGGTTTTGCCGTTCTTGTGGCTCCGCGGCAGTCTTGCAGCTAGTAAGAAAAAATCATAACAGTAAATTTTGAATATTTTGATGCCAAATTTTGACCGAGTCAACTTTTTTTAAATACACCCAGATGTACGATCTAACAGGACGTGAAAATGTGATTTTAGCTACCTGTGCAATAGTTTAGCTGAGAAAGCTAACTTCCACTTAAAATTACAAACTCTAACAGTTTACTATTTCTTCATAACTGACAATGAGATATGTGAAAGGTTGTTGTTGCACAAATTCAGCTTCTTTTGCAGGTGTTGTGTCCTCTGATAATTTGTTCCCATTAATACAACACACAATTATAGTTTTACAAACACTCTTTATTCAACGAGCTCATAAATCAGACTGTCAATTCTCTGCGCACTCGCAGGTGCGACACTAAAAAAAAAAACTAGGCACACAAAAACCAACATTTTGTTTCCATCTACAATACACCACAGCAGGCAACTAGTAGACTTAACCCGATCCTATGGTAATTGGAGTGCAAACTTTTGGCAATTAGGCACATAGCAAATGTCTTCTCTTGAAGGTCGGTAAAAAGACGGAGCTGGTTCGAAAGGATTCACAAATTTCACTTTAAGGTCACTTTCTTCTTCAAGCTTCGACACGATAGTTCCAAAAAAAAACAATGATTTTGACAACTCGCTATGTGTATCCAACAGTTATTGCAGAGTTCTGAAAACGTTATGGTAGGAACTTCTCCTCATTTAAAAAGTAAAATCCTTATCATATTAACTTTTTTAATTATTACAGAATTCCTTAATATTAGTACAAACTGGTGGTACCTAAGAGTACTAGGAACTAGAGATGGGTGAAATAATTATTTTTTTGAGTCGACTCGTGGAAAAGAGTCTACTGAATCTACTCTTGACTCTTTGGATAAAGTAATAAAATATCTCAAGAAAAGAAGAAAAGTCCTCACCTACAAAAACTTTCTATTTCAATACGCTAAAAAACTCTTACAAACATTCATGACTCATTTTAAATCACTCATTTCAACATCGACTCATTTACATGAGTCGACGATTTCAACGGACTCGCTCATGAGTTATCCATCTCTATTAGGAACTGTTTTAGCTTGTTTAAATCCGTTGACGAGTTTCTGATAGTTTCTTTTTCCACTAGCCAGAAATTATTATTTTCTATCTTTATTGTGCAAAAGCTGGAAACTTTGTCAACTCTATGATTTCAATTAATTGTTTTAATATTTCATATTATTAAGAATAATATGAAATAGATATTAATTCTACCAATTTAAAATCTGAATATTTAAAATTCTCCAAAATCGAGCATTGAGGGGGAACATCACCTTGACCTTTTCAAAAAATCGATTTTTTGTTTGTTGGCTTAAAATATTCCTTGGGATGTGTACTTTAATTTAGAATTCATCCCAAGTCCGCCAGAAACATTTAAACCGGTTAACGAGACGATTTTCTAAAAAAAACGTCCCGGCGCGCTAAGCCAGCTTCAGGTCCTCCTGGGATACAAGCCAGCGATGAAGAAGGAGATTTTCGACGCTTTCCGTCCTGTCTACACAGCACTGAGCCGGGATGACTTGTTGGAAAGTTGCCTAGGCGGGTTTATGCAAAATGGGAGCGAAAGTTTCAACGCGACGCAAAAAAATGGTAAATATTTGCCATGAACATATTCACAATTTACTGAGTTAGGAGTTCCTTTCTTATCAGCTACAAGACCTGCGGAGCCACATGAACGTAAAAACGCCCTTTTTTCCATAAACTTTCAACATCAATATCTTATAAAATACTTGACTTTGGCCAAAAATATTTTGTGTGGCCTCATAACCTGGACATAGAAAATATTTCATACAAAATATCATAAAAAAATATTTCATACAAAACATTGGGTGTTTTCTTTTGTGGCTAAATTCACATGGAATGACCCATTTGTGTTCTGTGTGGTACTCAGACGAAAAGCAGCATCCGCTTGTATAGCAGCAATAGCAGAAAACTCGCCTACATGAGGTTAGTAGAGCGACAAGCGCAATGCCGTATCGATGAAATAGTTGCGCATGGTGGAGGATCCTGCATGGTATAGGCAGGCATCTTGCTCAACGCAAAAACCACACTCGTTTTCATCGAAGGCGAAGATCGAATAGGGGGTTTGATGTCTCACCGGTACATCCAGGAGATTCTAGGGGGTAATTTCCCTTACGCAAAGTTCGTCTCAGAATATTTTACCCCAATGCAGGATAATGCACGACCACATACCGCAGCTTTCGTAAACTATAGACCAAGATTTGTCTTCCACAGGTGGAAGCAATAATCTTATTCCAAGTATAACAATTATATGGGTATTAAAGGATCGAATTTTTAGTTTAAGGTGCATCGACAACTCATTCGCTCCAAGAGGTGTTTAATATCTGTAGTCGTTGAATTAACAATTCATATGCAGAAAAACCTCTGGTTAATAGCCATTTAGCAGAATAACAAACTAAACCTACAGGAGATCGGCATATGATCTATGAACTGGCCAGCGCGTAGCCTGGACCTGAATCCCATCGAGCACCTATGAGGAAGATTCTGGCTTGGGTTCTGCCCCGATGATCTTGCCTGAAGTTAGGACAGCATTACCGAAAAAATGGGAGGCAATTGCATAACCAACAGTGAAGAAGCTCATCAGTTCTATAAACAACAGGCTTCGAGCTGTAATTAGGGCCAGGACGGCAACCCTAAGTATTGATTACAGGAAATCTTTATTAATTAGATTCTCGTCACATTTTTTTTTTTCATGAACTCTTCCCTAAAATTCTGAATGCCTTCATGAAATGTGGAAATTTTAAACCTGGATTTTAGATCTTAAAGATGGTTCGAAAGGTTTTAATATATTTTTTTAGTATTCTTTGAATTAGAGGTATTCAAGTGGCCGCACATGCCTTGAGTCGATACGTAAGAACTGAATAAATTCACAAAATTGCAATGTATACAGCTATTGAGAACAGAGACTATTCATTCATTGGTAGCGAAAGGGTTAAACGTTCTTACAAGTGAATATTTAATATTGAAATGGAAGATTTCTTTGCCTGAAGTATTCAAATAAATTGTAACAGAAACTAAATATATTCTTAAAGGCAATGAAAGGTCGAGTCTCTTATTTTTCTGCCTCATTTTTTTGCCAGTTGATCCTTCTATTGGAAAATGGTCACCTAGCTTCATCATTTTTCTTGACGGTTTGCCATTTTTGGACCAGTTTGTCTTACTACCTTCCATGCGAAATGAGTGGAAACAAAGTACGCAAAAAGCTCTTCTTGTTGTGTTGTAGTTCACCAAATATCCATCCATTTACAACAGATCATCGGCACATATCTTAAATAATAATAGAGTTTATTGAAATTCCAATACATAAGAGCTAAAAATTGCTATCAACCAAAATTTCCAGGTCTTCTAAAGCCACAGTTGGGCGTGATAAAGTTTACACTTTTAAAAGGCCACATCTGGCAGCAGATTTGTTATATTTCGATTTCAAAATATCTATTACAATCTTTAGATTGATTGCTAGTTGCTACCAGAGATAGGCGAAATGACTCTATTTTGTGAAGAGTCGACTGAAAAGAGTAGATTCTTGAAGTTGCTCATAACTCTGTTGATAAATCTGCAATTTACCCTGAAAACGTAGTGAACAGCAAAAAAAGATCCTCATTTCCAAAATTTTGCGATGTACCCCGAAAACATAGAGAAGAGCCAAAAAAGGTCCTCACTTCGAAAATTCCAGTGTTCCCCCGTGCTTCTCAAGTCACTTGACTCGGCTTATTTCTAAGAGTTAACTCTTTTAATCGACTCACTCATAAGTTACCCATCTCTAGTTTCGACATTTAGTAAAAATGGATACAGCAAAAGGTCTTTGTTGTCAAACAGTTTATAATGTTGAATTCGGTTATTGCTGTTCAACGTGCCTTTCGCTTAAGAGAATTAGAGGCAGAGGAGGTACACTATCTCAACCGACTATTTAAAGTCAAAAAGTGGCGGTAAAGGTCAAGAAACTGACGGGCCGCCGATGAACTGTGATGACTGTTGAAATTATTGAAGACTGTTGAAAATATTGAACGAGTCAGGATTGCAATTCAATGAATCTCTATGCGTTTCGCCAAACGGACCTCATTAACTCTTAATATTCTCAGAGGAAGTCCACATGCTGACCTTTATCTACATACAAATTGTTTAGGAGCTTAGTTTACGACATGAAGAATATCGAATATAATGCTGTTTGAATATCCTTGACACCATTCAACATGTTGAACTTACGTTTGATGCCTTCCGATTATCAGCATTCGCTAAGAAACAGGCAATACCTTTAAAATCCCATCAGATTGACAACATAACCTTCCTTTCGTGAATATCTGCTTATGAAATGTATGCTTGTTTCGTGATCTTTGTTGTTGTAGACGATCCATTTTGCATCTCCTGTTAAAATTGTTTCTTTGCGTTTTAAGAGAGAATTACAGATGCAATTTTGCTGATTTGGTACAAAAATATTGAGCTTACCTTACCAAAAATTTTTAAATGATTTGATTTCGATATTGTCAGATTCTCAGCGATCTCTTCAGTCATTGGATTTTTAGTTTATTGTTATCACCAGGCAAATACTTTTTGACTAACCCAATGTAACTAACTGGTCCCACACGAATCTTGAAGAAATGCATTAAAAATCTCTGTAAAGTCCAAAGGCAATTGTTTGGTGTGCCATTGGTATCGATGTGAATTATCGGACCCTAGATCTTTGAAGATGAAAATGGTCGACCGATATCTGTAGACTCAGATTGTTACGTAGATTTGTACCAAGCACTCGAGGCGTGTTGCGCAGTGACCATCTTAAATTCAATTGGCTCCGGAGATTTGTTGTCTCGTTCTCTGAATACTTTCTCACTCTTTGCACACGTCTCGAGTGCTCGATAATACTGTAGAGATATTGGACAACGTTCCTTCAACCGGAGCTACGTCAACGAAGAATGCAAGATGTTTGGTTTCAGCAGGATGAGGCAACCGCACACGCCGCTCTCCACTCCTTAACAACACTCTAAAGCATGTTTCTTGATCGATTACTTTTGCGTTTTGGCGATATCTCGCGGTCATCCTATAGTCCTGCTTTCTTTTTATTGGGCTACTTGTATGAAACAGTGTATTCTCAACGACAAAACTACACTGAAAGTGCTAAAATTAATTCCATTCAGGTGCAAATTTTACGCAAGTTATCATCAATTTTGTAGATCGTGTTTGTAAGTGCTTAGAAGATAACGGTTCACATTTGTAAGATGATGTGTAAAAAATGAAATCCAAATGTTCGTAGATGAAGTTTTTGAATTTGATTAAACCTCACGTGTTGCAGATGCATGTAATCAGGTTCGTCTTTATTGCATTTACATTTACTTGAGAGTTATGCCCTCTTGAAAATGTAAAGTTTATTGTGCCCAACCTTGAAGTAAGACTTATTGAAATTTTTCTAAATTATATTACGTTATATTATAGTATTTTGGTTTATGACAATAAAAATGTTACTTAATGAGACATAAATCATCTCTTAATTAGGTACGGATTTATTTAAAAGTATTCACAATTTTAAATCTCGTATTAATAATTGTCAATTAAATATCTCTAACCGTGACAGCTCCAGGTCGGCCTTTTGGCAGTCTTGACCTATCTGACAAGGTACGGAGGAGATCCGATCTCTCTCGTGCCGGAATGGCGCACTGCATTCGCCTTGTTTCGCAGAAGTGTACAATTCGAACCTGAACCATATACTTCTCGTGCAATTTGCAAGCGCAAACAAGTTCACACTTTAATTACCGACCGTCCAATGTGCGTTCGCCTTGAGTTAGATTGAGCACGGACCTTCGTGTACATTTTCTATCCGGGAATAATGATAAGCGACGCTCAGCTCGGTATCTTGCTGGGAAAACTTATTATATCTATACGGTTATGAGACTCGGCGCATTATTTTTCCAGAAAAAAAAAATACGAGGAACGCAAGATGATGCTATATTTCTTTTGTTTTGATCTCCTGAAGCTCCAATTAATCAAATAATGTTATACTTACTGGACTATACTGTGCCTTATTTAAAAGATCTCTTCATTCTCTATTCAAAAATGCAAAATAATAGTACAAAACAATCAATTCAATTGAGGAAATTTGGTACAACACACTAAGAAACTTAATAACTAATAGCGTGAATATGCACGCCTCGTTAGAGGTTAAAACATACTTCACGCATGGGCGAAGTAAGGTATGACCACTAGAGAAAATTGGCTATTCTCTACTTTACTTTGCCCACTTGTACTATTTGTATACCCTACACACTTCATATGGACTATATCGTATGCAACCACATGTACTTATCTGCAACACTGCATTTTCACTTAAACTAGTTGCGTAATAAAACTAAAACACCTCCAATTTCAATTCCTGTTTTTATTCCGAACAATACGACATATTGTTACGAATTACCGCCGTGTGTACGAAGTACGTGTCACGTGCCTTCCAAATTGTCCTCCGTCCTAATGCGAATATAATCGAATTAATATGCACCCGATTTGGCAAAAACAAATCTCAATTAGTAATTATACGCAGCTGTCAACGGTGTCAGTTGGCATTTCAACCCTTAATTATAATCCGCTCGGAATCGATACGGCGGTAATTCATCCGTGGTGGAAAACCGAAACTGCATCATCGCCATCATGCGGGCGGCTCTGTATTCAGAGGGCGCAAACAATTTCCGGTTTTGTAAATATTTTCAACGGCCAATTTCGCGTTTGAAGTGTACTTTTTTTAAAGCTCCAACCGATCGTAAACTGAAGCCTAATGAGTGGGATGTTTGATAATGGAATGTTCGTTAATCATTCCATGAGGACAGCGTAAACTAGAGCGAAATCGATATTTCGTTTATATACAGTTTACTTTAAAATTTACTTTTATATATATTTTTGACGTACTACAAAACAATTGATATCTCCAAACTAGAAACAAAATGGCGTCACCCTAAATTTGAAGGTAACGAAATTTACATCTCGCAATAACAAAAGTTTCACTTGCGGAATTTCCTTAAAAACTTCTAAAACCACTTGGAAATGACATATTTTTGATATACTACAAAACAGTTGATATACACAAACTGAAAACAAAATGGCGTCACCCTAAACTTCAATTGGAGGAAACCAAATTTGCATCTCGCTGTAACAGAAATTCTAAAAAAATAATCACTCGCGGAATTTCCTTCAAAACTTCTAAATCCACTTAGAAGTAATATATTTTTGGCATACTACAAAATAATTGATATACCCTAACTAGAAACAAAATGGCGACACCGTAAATTTCAATTTGAGGAAAGGAAATTTGCATCTCGCTGTAACAAAAATTCTAAAAAAATAATCACTTGCGGAATTTCCTTCAAAACTTCTAAATCCATTTGGAAGTAATATTTTTTTGACATACTACAAAACAATTGATATCCCCTAACTGGAAACAAAATGGCGTCACTCTAAACTTCAATTGGAGGAAACGAAATTTGCTTCTCGCTGTAATAAAAATTCTAAAAAAATAATCACTTGCGGAATTTCCTTCAAAACTTCTAAATCCACTTGGAAGTAATGTATTTTTGACATACGACAAAACAATTGATATCCCCACACTGGAAACAAAATGGCGTCACCCTAAACTTCAATTGGAGGAAACGAAATTTGCATCTCGCTGTAACAAAAATTCTAAAAAAATAATCACTTGCGGAATTTCCTTCAAAACTTCTAAATCCATTTGGAAGTAATATTTTTTTGACATACTACAAAACAATTGATATCCCCTAACTGGAAACAAAATGGCGTCACTCTAAACTTCAATTGGAGGAAACGAAATTTGCTTCTCGCTGTAATAAAAATTCTAAAAAAATAATCACTTGCGGAATTTCCTTCAAAACTTCCAAATACACTTGGAAGTAATATATTTCTGGCATACTACAAAATAATTGATATCTCCACACTGGAAACAAAATGGCGTCACCCTAAACTTCAATTGGAGGAAACGAAATTTGCATCTCGCTATAACAAAAATTCTAAAAAAATAATCACTTGCGGAATTTCCTTCAAAACTTCTAAATCCATTTGGAAGTAATATTTTTTTGACATACTACAAAACAATTGATATCCCCTAACTGGAAACAAAATGGCGTCACTCTAAACTTCAATTGGAGGAAACGAAATTTGCATCTCGCTGTAACAAAAATTCTAAAAAAATAATCACTTGCGGAATTTCCTTCAAAACTTCTAAATCCACTTGGAAGTAATATATTTTTGACATACTACAAAACAGTTGATATCCCCACACTGGAAACAAAATGGCGACACCGTAAACTTCAATTCGAGGAAACGAAATTTGCATCTCGCTGTAACAACAATTCTAAAAAAATAATCACTTGCGGAATTTCCTTCAAAACTTCTAAATCCACTTGGAAGTAATATATTTTTGTCATACTACAAAACAATTGATATCCCCACACTGGAAACAAAACGGCGTCACTCTAAACTTCAATTGGAGGAAACGAAATTTGCTTCTCGCTACAACAAAAATTCTAAAAAAATAATCACTTGCGGAATTTCCTTCAAAACTTCTAAATCCATTTGGAAGTAATATTTTTTTGACATACTACAAAACAATTGATATCCCCTAACTGGAAACAAAATGGCGTCACTCTAAACTTCAATTGGAGGAAACGAAATTTGCTTCTCGCTGTAATAAAAATTCTAAAAAAATAATCACTTGCGGAATTTCCTTCAAAACTTCTAAATCCACTTGGAAGTAATGTATTTTTGACATACGACAAAACAATTGATATCCCCACACTGGAAACAAAATGGCGTCACCCTAAACTTCAATTGGAGGAAACGAAATTTGCATCTCGACAAAAATTCTAAAAAAAAAAATAATCACTTGCGGAATTTCCTTCAAAACTTCTAAATCCACTTGGAAGTAATATATTTTTGGCATACTACAAAATAATCGATATCCCCACACTGGAAACAAAATGGCGTCACCCTAAACTTCAATTGGAGGAAACGAAATTTGCATCTCGACAAAAATTCTAAAAAAAAAATAATCACTTGCGGAATTTCCTTCAAAACTTCTAAATCCACTTGGAAGTAATATATTTTTGGCATACTACAAAATAATTGATATCTCCACACTGGAAACAAAATGGCGACACCGTAAACTTCAATTCGAGGAAACGAAATTTGCAACTCGCTGTAACAACAATTCTAAAAAAATAATCACTTGCGGAATTTCCTTCAAAACTTCTAAATCCACTTGGAAGTAATATATTTTTGACATACTACAAAACAATTGATATCCCTACACCGGAAACAAAATTTCGACACCGTAAACTTCAATTCGAGGAAACGAAATTTGCATCTCGCTGTAACAACAATTCTAAAAAAATAATCACTTGCGGAATTTCCTTCAAAACTTCTAAATCCACTTGGAAGTAATATATTTTTGACATACTACAAAAAAATTGATATGCCCAGACTGGAAACAAAATGGCGTCACCCTAAACTTCAATTGGAGGAAACGAAATTTGCATCTCGACAAAAATTCTAAAAAAAAAAATAATCACTTGCGGAATTTCCTTCAAAAGTTCTAAATCCACTTGGAAGTAATATATTTTTGGCATACTACAAAATAATTGATATCCCCACACTGGAAACAAAATGGCGTCACCCTAAACTTCAATTGGAGGAAACTAAATTTGCATCTCGACAAAAATTCTAAAAAAAAAATAATCACTTGCGGAATTTCCTTCAAAACTTCTAAATCCACTTGGAAGTAATATATTTTTGGCATACTACAAAATAATAGATATCCCCACACTGGAAACAAAATAGCGTCACTCTAAACTACTATTGGAGGAAACGAAATTTGTATCTCGCTGTAACAAAAATTCTAATAAAATAATCACTTGCGGAATTTCCTTCAAAACTTCTAAATACACTTGGAAATAATATATTTTTGACATACTACAAAACAGTTGAAATCCCCACACTGGAAACAAAATGGCGTCACCCTAAACTTCAATTGGAAGAAACGAAATTTGCATCTCGCTACAACAAAAATTCTAAAAAAAATAATCACTCACGGAATTTCCTTCAAAACTTCTAAATCCACTTGGAAATAATATATTTTTGGCTTACTACAAAATAATTAATATCCCCTAACTGGAAACAAAATGGCGTCACCCTAAACTTCAATTGGAGGAAACGAAATTTGCATCTTGCTATAACAAAAATTCTAAAAAAAAATAATCACTTGAGGAATTTCCTTCAAAACTTCTAAATCCACTTGGAAATAATATATTTTTGGCATACTCATACAACCCCGCGAACCGTCACTGGTGACAGCGTTGAATTTAAAAAAGGCGAGTAAATTTAATTCACCATCATAACTTTTTGAATGTAAATCATCGTTTTCACCTTCATAATTTGTCTCATTAAGGAAGTTACGTAGTTAACAAGAATACCTTAATTAGTCTCTCTCGCGGTCAAAAACTCTGTGATACACATTACATTTCTACACGTTTTTTTTCCTTTTTTTTATGTACACATCATAAAATATTCATGATCCCGTGGTTTCCTTATGGTTGGCTGACCCCTTCGACGTACGACCGTAAAAACAATGCGCTCCGCGCCGATTTCCTGACACCCTCGAATAATTTCGACTACAAATCAAAACCTCCTTAACCACTCCGGCAACCTTGAATCGCAAGAATGGAACAGCAGACCGGGTAAGGTCGGGATTTATCACCGGCCTCTCTCAAGACAGGTTTCATTTAAAGACTTCTTCCACATACACACACACACAACACGACTGCATTGTTTGGTCACAACAATTTCGTATTAATTAAAAATTCTTCTTGAACTATTTATCGAAATGTAAACGGATGAACTAAAGGCCATCGATCATACCTTTAAATATGATTAATGTAATAGCCTTCTCAAAATGTTTGTTTTGTTTTTTGGCCTGAGATGTTAGTCATATCTTAAGAATGAGACAAAATTTTAATTGAAAAATGTAATGGCGTATTTAATACCGTGAAGATGTTATAATTATATAAAACACAGGTTATAATCACTTTCTTCACATAATTGGCCAGAGACGCATTTTTTGTCTAGTGTGATCTTGATTTCAATTAGAATAATTTTTTTTAATCTTTTTACTTTCTCCGTTACGAAGTACGAGACCTCAAAAAACTAATAGAGCAATTGATATGAAACTTTGAACATCCGTATTATTTGATAATCTGAAGAACTGAAAAGCTTTTGGTAAAATTTCGTACAACGGAAGTGGGCGTTTACCTTAACTGTTTTTTGTTTTATGCCAATATTTTCTTAAATATGAAAAATATCACAAAAACATTTAAACAAACTTTGAAGACAATAAAGAAATTAACATCATTTGCTTGAAAACATTTTTCATAAAATCATTTTTATTCGAGAAAAAAATTAATTATTATTTTTTTAATTTTTGGTTTATAATTATAAAACTATAATAGTTACAGCGAATTTATGTAAATAATAATTGTAGAGAATGCTAAAATAATAACTTTTAAAACACAAGTTTTTTTCGAAATCCCTTTAGTTTTTGAGTAAACTGAGTTTTTGAATTTGAAGTATAATTTTTCCATCTTTTATAATTTTGACGTTTTAAACGTCAGTTTCATCCGAGTTTACACAACGATCGATGTACATTTAAAATATGATTTGAATAGAAAATAAACCATGAAAGTGTAAATATAAATGATGATACCATCGGAGAAAGTAACATGATGGCCACTTCATCTTTTTTTTTTATGTAGAAATTCTTGAACGCTTCAATATTTTCCAGGCTAATTCTGCGCATTCATCTCTCTAGCGGGCTATTCTATCGGCCCTCGCTTGCCAATCCATCTATTCGTAAAGCAATTGTCAAAAAACGCGCATAGTGCGGGGGTGCCCCGTCTTGCTGAAACCATATTATTTTATTTGATCTTGTCTTGACTTGTGTATAACTTTTAGTTCTGGCATTAATAATATTATTATTATTGTATGGAAGGTCAAAATCATTTTTGTTTGGAAAAAAAGCGCCGGAACAAGGTCATTTTGCAAAAACTCTAAATATCAAGTTCTCACCTTCAATTGTCATTTACTCGAAAAATTTGTAATGTAAGATGGCAACATTTTTACACTGCCAGTTCGTCAATGGAAAGATCTCTCAAAATCAAGAACAAACATAGGATGTTGCTATTTAAAAACAAAATGGATGACGCCATTACTAGAAAATAAACGACGACCTGTTCGAGGATTTTTTCCAAAAATATTTAATCTCGGTTTTACTGAATATATTCCATACTTTAGGCGCGCACTGTATACAGGTAAATACCACTAGGTTAATTAAAACTATAGGTGGGGCAAGATACTGGGGCAATAAAGTTTTTTTTTTTTAACAAACTTCCCAGTAATGTAAGAAACCTAAATTCCAAACACTTTAAAACAAATGTCAAAAATTATCTAGTTGCTAAAGCATTTTTTTTTTACCAAAGATGACCTTGTTTTCAGGCCTTTTCAGAATTTTTTCAGGTCTTCTTCACGACTTTTAAGGACCTTCCCGAGGACTTTTTTTTCAGGACTTATTTTTCAAAATTTCATTTTCAGAACGAACTTTTTTTAGGACTCTTTTAGGATTTAATTTTCAGGACTTTTTGTTGGGATTTTTTTATTTCAGGACGCTTTTTTAGGATTTAATTTTCAGGACTTTTTGTTGGGATTTCTTTATTTCAGGACGCTTTTTTAGGATTTAAATTTCAGGACTTTTTGTTGAGATTTCTGTATTACAGGACTTTTTAAATCCTTTTTCAGTACTTTCTTCAGAACTTTTTTCAAAATTATTTTCAGGACTTGTTTCCAGTCTTCTATTAGGACTTTTTAAACCCTTGATTTCCAATACTTTCTTCAGAAATAATTCCGGCACTTTTTCCAGGACTTTTTAATTTTCTGCGTTTTTTTCAGAAGTTATTTTTCAAGATCTAATTTTCAGGACTTTTTTTCAAGATTTTTTCAGGTCTTTTTAGGACCTTTGGGACTTGTTTAAAGACTCTTTGTCGCGACTTGTTGCCAGGACTTTTTTGAGGTTCTTCTTTAAGACCTTCTTTCAAGACTTTTTTCGTCAAGACTCTTTTTATCAGAACTTTTTTTTATCAGAACCTTGTTTTCTAGGACTTTTTTGTTCAAGACACTTATTTCAGATTTTTTTTTGGGCTTTTTAATTAGGATCTTTCTTAGGACTCTTCAGAAAACTTAGGACTTTTTTTTCCAGGACTATCCTTTAGGTTTTATCAACTGTCATTTGCATTATCAATTTTGTCGTTAGTATTAAAATATTATTTTTTCACGACTTTTTAAGACCTTTCGGAGGACCCATTTTTCAGGTTTTTTTTTCAGGATTTATATTTCAAGGTTTCATTTTCAGAACTTTTTTCAGGACATTTTTTCGGGACTTTTTTTTCGGACTTCTTACCAAGACTTTTTTCAGGACTTCATTTTTAGAACTTTTTCTTGGGATACATTTTTTCCAGACTTCTATCATGACTTTTCTAAATCAGTTTTTCAGTACTTTCTTCAGGCCTTAAAGATTTTTTTGCGTTTTTTTTTCAAGACTTATTGTTCAAGAACTAATTTTCAGGACTCTTTGTTCAGGACTTTTTTTCAAAACTTTTTTCAGGACTCTTTTCGAGTCTTTTTAGGACCTTGGGCATGTTTTCAAGACTTTTCGTCAGGACTTTTTTTCAGGTCCTTTCTTAAGACATTCTTTCAAGACTTTTTTGTTCAAGCCTTTTTATCAGGACTTTTTTTATTAGGACCTTCTTTTTTAGGACTTTTTTGTTTAAAACATTTTTTCCGGTTTTTCAGGTCTTTTTCTCAAGATTTTTCTTGATACTTATTTTACTGATACTTATTTGATAATCTGAAGAACTGAAAAGCTATTGGTAAAATTTCGTACAACGAAAGTGGGCGTTTACCTTAACTGTTTTTTGTTTTTTGCCAATATTTTCATAAATACGAAAAATATCACAAAAACATTTATACAAACTTTGAAGACAACAAAGAAATAAACATCTTTTGCTTATAAACATTTTTCATAAAATAATTTTTATTCGAGAAAAAAATGTATTATTTTTATTTTTAAAATTTTTGGTTTATAATTATATAACGATAATAGTTACAGCAAATTTATGTTAATAATAATTGTAGAGAATGCTAAAATAAACAACTTATAAAGAATAAGTTCTTTTCGAAAACCCTTTAGTTTTTGAGTAAATTTTTCCACCTTTCATAATTTTGACGTTTTAAACGTCAGTTTTATCCGAGTCTTCGAAACATTCGATGTACATCTAAAATAGGATTTAAATTCAAAGTAAACTATGAAAGCGTAAATATAGATGATACCATCAAGTCTGAGAAAGTAACATTATGGCCACATCACTATTTTTTTAATTACATAACTGCTGTACGCGTTGTTAGGTTTTGATTATTTAAACGTGAAAATGTAGCAAATTTAACACATTTAAAAAAATTATTAGAAAATTTTCATCTTAAATCAATTGCCAAAATCGCAAATTTTTAAATCAAAACAAAAAATCGTATTTAAAAAAAATCATATAACTGTTGGACGCGTTGTTGGATTTTAAAAATGTAGCGAATTTAACGCTTTTTGAAAAATCATTGGAAAATTTCTACCTTAAATCAACGTATTTGCCAAAATCTCATTTTTTTTAATAAAAACAAAAAATCGTATTTTTTATAAATTACGTAACTGTCGAATGCGTCATTAGATTTTGATGATTTAAACTTGAACATGTAGTGAATTTAATACTTTTTGAAAAATCATTGAAAAATTTCCACGTTAAATCAACGCAAATTGCCAAAAACGCAATTTTTTAAGTCAAAACAAAAAAAAAATAATTAGATAACTGCTAAACGCATTGTGAGATTTTGATTATTTAAACGTAAAAATGTAGCGAAATTAACACATTTTAAAAAATCATTGGCAAATGTTCATCTTAAATCAATGTAAATTGTCAAAAATCAAATCTAAAACATAGTATTTTTTTTAAATCATATAACTGTTAAACGCGTTGTTGGATTTTGATTTTTTAAATTTGAAATTAAAGCGAATTTATCACTTTTTGAAAAGTTATTGGAAAATTTCCCCCTTAAATCAATGCAAATTGCCAAAATCGTAAATTTTTAAATCAAAACAAGAAATCGTATTTATAAAAAATTATATAACTGTTAAACGGGTTGTTAGATTTTGATGATTTAATCGTGAAAATGTAGCGAATTTAATACGTTTTGAAAAATCATTGTAAAATTTCCATCTTAAATCAACGCAAATTGCCAAAAATTCAAATTGTCAAAAAACGCAAATTCTCAAGTCAAAACAATTTTTTTTATTACGTAACTGCTGAACGCGTTCTTAGATTTGATGATTTAAATGTGAACATCAACGCAAATTGGTAAAATCTCATTTTTTTTTAATCAAAACAAAAAATCGTATTTTTCTATAAATAAATAAAGTAATAAAAGTAAATAAATAATTAAATAAAGGAACTTCGTAAGCGTTCAAATCGGTAATTGGGTGGACTATTTTCATGAAATTTTTCAGAATGTTTCATCGACTTGTTCGTCAGTGTAAAAAAAATGTTTAAAAAATCGATTAAAAAACTTTTGGAATTTTTTTAGGGTTTAAATGACCTTGGAAAAAGAATCAAATATGTAATTGTATGGACAATTTTCATGATTTTTTTTCAGAATTTTTCATCAACTCGTTCGTCAGTAAAAAAATAATTTAAAAAAAATCGATTTACAAACTTTTGGAATTTTTCCAGTAACTAAATGACCTTGAATGACTTTGGGAAAAATTGGTCAAATGGTTAATTGGGTGGACTATTTTAATGATTTTTTCAGAATTTTTTATCCACTCGTAAATAATGATTAAAAATCGATTTAAAAAGTTATGTTGAATGACCTTGGACAAAATTGGTCAAATGGTTAATTGGGTGGACTATTATCATGAATTTTTTCAGAATTTTTCATCCACTTGTTCGTCAGTATAAAAATAATGATTTAAAAAGTTATGTTTAAAATCTTTTGAAATTTTTCCAGTGTCGAAATAACCTTGAATGACCTTGGAAAAAATTGGTCAAATGGTTAATTGGGTGGACTATTTTCATGAATTTTTCAGAATTTTTCATCGACTTGTTCGTCAGTATAAAAATAATTATTAAAAAATCGATTTAAAAAGTTATGTTTAAAATCTTTTGAAATTTTTCCAGTGTCGAAATAACCTTGAATGACCTTGGAAAAAATTGGTCAAATGGTTAATTGGGTGGACTATTTTCATAAATTTTTTCAGAATTTTTCATCCACTCCTTCGTCAGTAAAAGAATAATGTTTATAAAACCAAATAAAAAACTTTTGGATTTTATTTTCATTATGGTCGGTCTATATGACCTTGAATTACTTTGGAAAAAACTGGCCAAATTGAGCAATTCATATGAGACTTTGAATATAAGTTTTATTTGATAATTTGAAGAACTGAAAAGCTTTCGGTAAAATTCCGTACACCGGAAATGGGCTTTTTGTTTTCTTCCAATCAATTTCATCAATATGAAAACTATCACAAAAACACTTAAACAAATATTGAACACAACAAAAAAATAAACAAGTCTTGTTTGAAAATATTTTTCGTAAAATCATTGCTATTCGAGAAATTTGTTTTTTTTTTCATTTTTGGTTTATAATTATGAAGCGGTAACAGTTACAATAATAATTGTAGAGCATACCAAAATGAACAACTTATAAAGAATAAGTTTCTTTCGAAATCTCTTTGGTTTTTGAGTAAACTGACCATTTTCATCTGTAATAATTTTGACGTTTTAAACGTCAGTTTCATCCGAGTTTACGCAACGCTCGATGTACATTTAAAATATGATTTCAATTGAAAATAAACAATGAAAACGTAAATATAAATGGCATGATACCATCAAGTCGGAGAAAGTAACATGATGGCCACATCACCATTTTTTTCTCTATACAAGATATTGGCATTGACATTTAATAATAATGATTGAGCATTGAGCCCAATTTTAATCACTTATTTAAAGTAGTGATTGTAGTATAACTACATTATTAAATTCAGGCTACTTTCGTCTTTATCTAATTTATTTAATGCTTCTGCAACAAGTGAGGTTGTCTCAAATTTATTTATTATTAAATTTCATTCAATCCAGTTTAATTGTTCAATTCATATGGAACGTCCAAATTAATGCAAGTATGCATTTTCTCAATTCAAGAAACTCATTATTATATTTGCTAGGGCAAGGATCTTCAAATAGCCTCGGCTCAGCGGAGGTCAGTAAGGCTATATTAAGCACGGGGCAATGCATTCTTCACGCAGCTTGCTCCTCTGGTTTTGTATGTAGTATTCGATGCTTTTCACATAATTTACATATTTATACCGGGGAGATCACGGAATAAATTACGTTACGAATTTATAACTTCATTCACATCATCGACTGATTAATTCGCACCTGGACCCGGGGACGGAAATGTTGGTGTCGCTTTTCGCTGCTAATTGTCGATTGCGATTGCACAGGATGCGCCTGATTTCCTGGTTTAACTAGTGGGAGAGCTGAAATCGCGGACTCTACACAACAACAACAGCAGCAACAGCAGCAGCAAAGAATTCGGAACTGATGCGCATGATGCATATTAAATAATTGCTGCTTTCCTCAGATTATCATCTCTATTAAACGGATTGCATAGTAGCTATTACTCGTCGGATTGAAATTGATATGGAAGTCCTTTTATATATATGATAAATTCCTTACGCTTACTTGATTAATTCTATTAATCTCCTATTTATGTAACTTTTTGCCGTGCCCGAAACATGACTTTTTGCGGAATTCCACGCATAGCCCACCCACTTACACCAACTTTTTTTTTGCGATTTTCCGTACCTCGCTGACCACATACAACATTGATCGAAAACCTGCTTCAATGACATTTGAAACCGAAATCGAGTTCACTTTCCAGATTGTTCACCCAACCCACCCACTAAGTTTAATTAATGACAAACACCGGCCGACCACATAAATTGTGTGATCTCGATGATGATTTTTTTAAGCAACTGCGCATAATTGAAACATTTGGTGCGAAAAAAAAAACATTACCTTGATATCTGACGTAAACCGCGGGCCATGGACCTTAATAGAACCGCAAATGGAGTTATTAAACTGGCGTAACGAATTTTCGATGATAAATTAAATTGGAATATTAATTGGTGAAAAAGTTGTTGACTTCTAGACATTACTGAATCATTCAAGAAAAAATTCTGGTAATAGTTATTAATTAGAATCATTATTATTTTCTGATAATATAAAGATTCAAGTTGTAAAATCTCAAAAAATAAGACTATAAGGGGTTGAAGGACATTGCCGACGGCCCAACTCTAAAATATATTGGCTGGAATAAAGTTCAGTTTATTACTATTATTACGACAATGAAACAACTTATTTTTTCTATTTAGATTTACATGGCATCTACAACTTGGGTTATCAGCTATGAATTCTTACAATATTATTTAACTTGACAGAACAGGGGCGGCTCGTTATACAGGGTGTTTCAGAGTTCTGCGAACGGTCAATTACGTGCTTATTTTTCAAAATTTCGAAAAATGTTTTATACAAAAGTTGTGTATAATAGTGAGCTGCACGCCCTAAAAATATTTAAATTTATACAGGGTGTCTCGTAACAAAGTTACAGACCAAACTTATGTTTTTTTAAATGGAACACCCTGTATTTTTAGTAATTTTTGAATTATATGGAGCAAATAAAGGTGAGTTACTTCAATACTCCCTATACCTATTGTTTGCCGTTTTCGAAATATTTGAAAATTTATTGAAATGCAAGGCCTGGATGAAATTTTATTTTTCCCCCAGTGATTGACGTTGAACGATTAAAATCATTTTAATTATTTACTTGAAGGTTCGAACTATAGAGCCAACCGTGATTTCATACAAAAAATTATACAGGGTGATGAAAAAATGTGGTAGAAAAACCCAACTTATAAATATTTATTCCTGATATGATAATCGCCGAATACAAGAAAACTATTGAGATTAGGAACAGGGAACCCTTATACAATCTGAAAGATAATTGGATTCTACTTAAGAATACGTTACTAAATACAGGTTGTGCCATTTGAAAAAACGAAGTTATTCTACTTTATAAGTTGGATTTTTACAGACCAAACTTATGTTCTTTTAAATGGAACACCCTGTATTTTTTATAATTTTTGAATTATATGGAGCAAATAAAGTTCAATACTCCCTATACCTATTGTTTGCCGTTTTCGAAATATTTGAAGATTTGTTGAAATGCAAGGCCTGGATGAAATTTTATTTTTCCCCCAGTGATTGACGTTGAACGATTAAAATCATTTTAATTATTTCCTTGAAGGTTGGAACTATAGAGCCAACCGTGATTTCATACAAAAAAATATACAGGGTGATGAAAAAAATGTGGTAGAAAAACCCAACTTCCTGATATGATAATCGCCGAATACAAGAAAACTATTGAGAGTAGGAACAGGGAACCCTTATACAATCTGAAAGATAATTGGATTCTACTTAAGAATACATTACTAAATACAGGGTGTGCCGTTTGAAAAAACTAAGTTATTCAACTTTATAAGTTGGGTTTTTCTACCGCATTTTTTTTTATCACCCTGTATAATTTTTTGCATGAAATCATGGTTAGCTCTATAGTTCGAACCTTTAACCAAATAATAGAAATGATTTTAATCGTTCAACGATCACAAAAATAATAATTTCACCCAGACCATGCATTTCAACAAATCTTCAAATATTTCGTAAACGGCAAACAATAAGTATAGGGAGTATTGAAGTAACTCACCATTTGCTCCATATAATTCGAAAATGACAAAAAATACAGGGTGTTCCATTTAAAAAAAAACATAAGTTTTGTCTGTAACTTTGTTATGAGACACCCTGTATAAATTTAAATAATTTTAGGGCGTGCAGCTCACTATTATACACAACTTTTGTATAAAACATTTTTTGAAATTTTGAAAAATAAGCACGTGATTGGCCGTTGCCAGAGCTCTGAAATACCCTGTATATACTAATTACGTAAGAAATGTTTAGTCGCCCATAAACGCTATAAAGGGGTCCCGGCCCACCGGCACGAAAAATTCGCCCAAAAATATGTGGAGGATTTTGAAAATCGCATCCCCCGAAACTCACCCTTAAAACGGGGGGGTAGGGTTAAACCTCACCCCTTATCGGGGCCTTATTCGATAAAATTTTGTTAGTTTTTGCGCGCAGATCGACGCCCAGATAACCGGGCAAGCTTTTAAAACCGGTCCCGTCGTTTCGTTTCACCCCCACCCCCGGGGGTGATTTTTCAAACGCAGATTTTCGATTTTTGCACGTTTCCAAAAAAATAATAACTCCTCCGTAACCGCCGGAGCTGGACGATCCCAGTATGTCTTAAAACAATTAAAAAAAAAAAATATCTAAAATTGGTCGAGCCTCTTTTTTTAATTTTTGTCCCGTTTCCGAGATATGATTTTTGAAAAACCGAGTAAAAAAAAAATTTTTTTTTCTTTTTTTAAGGACGTATTTTTTTCTTTTCAAGTGGAAAAGTTCAAGTCTTCAGGGATGGCAGAAGGGATACCGGCTTTCATTGGGATTTTTTTCAAAATTTTTTGAACCACCCCTACGCGCCAACCAACTGCACCAACGCATGGGGTAGTTCGGTTTTCTTCTTTTAAGGACGTATTTTTTTCTTTTAAAGTCGAAAAGCTGAAATTTTCAGGAATGACAGGAGCGATGACTGGCTTTCATTGGGAATTTTTCAAAATTTTTGGAACCACCCCTACGTGCCATTTGCACCCTCTGGGTTCGTTTTTCTTCTTTAAAGGACAAATTTCTTTCATTTAAAGTCGAAAATCTGAAACTTTCAGGGATGGCAGAAGATATTTTTTCAAAAAATTTTGAACTACCCCTGTGCTCAATTTGCACCTCTGGGTTCGTTTTTCTTCTTTCAAGGGCGGATTTCTTTCTTTTAAAGTCGAAAAATTGAAACTTTCAGGGATGGCAGAAGATATTTTTTCAAAAAAATTTGAACTACCCCTACTCTCCATTTGCGCCCCTGGGTTCGTTTTCCTTCTTTAACGGACGAATTTCTTTCTTTTAAAGTTGAAAAACTGAAATTTTCAGGGATGGCAGAAGAATTTTTTTCAAAAACCACCCCTAAGCGCCATTTGCATCCCCTGGGTTCATTTTTCTTCTCTTAAGGACAATTTTTTTTTCTTTTTCAGTCGGAAAGCCGAAATTTTCAGTGATCGCAGAGGATACAACTGGCTTAAAAAAAATAAAAGAAATAAAATTAAAATTAAAAATTTTAAACAAAAATGAAAAAAATATTGTTTTTGATTTTAACTTTGATTTTAATGTGTTGTATTTATTTATAATTGAAACAATGTAGTCGTTAATTTTATTATGATTTTAATATGTTGTATTTAATTATATTATCTTATTTAGACCATATATCTTGACGCTCACATCCACTGCAAATGCATTTTGCTTTGGCCTTTTGTATTTTGTGTATGGTGGCTACGTGAAATAAAGAATTGAATTAAATTGAATTGAAACATGAAAAATTAAAAATTAAAAATTAAAAATTAAAAATTAAAAATTAAAAATTAAAAATTAAAAATTAAAACTTAAAAATTAAAAATTAAAAATTGAAAATTAAAAATTAAAAATTAAAAGTGAAAAATGAAAATGAAAAATGAAAAACGAAAAATTGAAAATTAAAAATGGAAAATAAAAAACGAAAAATTAAAGTTAATTCAGAAAAGAAATATGTTTTTCATTGGCGCAGCGAAATTCAATCGCTTAATTTTGATGGGCCCCGCATGGTTCGTCACCAGTTACTTTTCTTACATTTTTATATTTCACAATTTCTTATAAAGAACACAATTTCACATACATCAAACTTAAGCCTAGGAAAAACTAGTTTTTTCTATTTGGATTTACATGGCATCTACAACTTGGGTTATCAACTCTGAATTCTTACAATATTGTTTAACTTGATAGAACAGGGGCGGCTCGTTATATAGAGCTACGAAGCCATGGCACTACCTATAGACTCAAGCTTAGTAAAATTTTTTAACTGATTCCTAAAAAACTTTTTAAATGTTAAACAACACCTGTAACACCGCATGGAAATTCCACATTAATTTCAATAGATGGTTAAAATTTCGACAGACTATTTCTGAATAATTTCCAAAGAAAATAATCGCAAGTTTACTACAACAAAAATAGTAAATTTTGATGACCAAAAAAGCGCATTTTTCAGAAATTTACATGGGAATTCCAAATTTATTGCAACAGATCGTTCAATTTTGACAGACTAATTTTGAATAATGTATCTTCACGAATTAAAAAAAAATAATTGCAAGTTTGCCACAACAAAAATGGTTGCACTAGAAAGCAAATTTTGATGACTAAAAATGCGTATTTTTTAGAAATTCTACATTTATTGCAACAGATGGTTAAAATTTTGACAGACTAATTTTGAATAATGTGCCTTTACAAATTTATAAACAAAATAATTTTCTTCTAAATTTTCGATTTTTTTGTTAAAATTTTCGATTTTTTGGTCCGCAATGTTGATTTTTAGGATCGAATTTTTGGTTTTTAATTTTTTATCCAATATTTTAGATTTTTTTAACCTAAATTATTGGTTTTTATACTCAACTTTTTTTATTTTTTTGCCGATATTTTAAAGTTTTTTTGATAGTTTTTGATTTCTTGCCCTTCATTTTAGATTTTTGACTTGAATTATTATTTTTTATGGCGAAGTTTTTTCCTTTTTGGTTACTTTTTGACTAAAATCAATTAAATTTAATTTTTCTTCAAACATTGTTTTGTTTTTTTTTCAAGCCTGAGACCATTCTGAAACACTATTTGTCAAAAAAAAAATTGGACTTCCAGGAACCGAGGTTTTTGAATTTCTAGTCAGCAACTTATTTTGAGCTAAAGAGTTATTTTGTGGGTTAAAAATGGCAAATTATTTTTGTTTTCCTTGATTTTCCAATTTTTTGGTTTGCATTTTTTATATTTAGACCAGTATTTTTTTTATTTTTTTGGCCTATATTTTAGATCTTTGACCTGTATTTTTTGTTTCTCCGTTCCAAATTTTAGAGTTTTTGCGCTAAATATTCTTTATTTTGGTTAAACTTTTTGATTTTTTTTTGTTGAAATTTTTGGTCTGCATTTTTTAACCACGAATTTTTGTGCTTATATTTTAGTTTTTTACTTCAACTACTTCGCGCCCATGCTGCTTTGATTGGGTTATTGCATAATCTCATTTTTATTGAAAAATAGTTATTTTGCCTTAACAAGGCAATAAAGTGGCAGATTTACGGACGCGGCTGGAAAAAAAATATAAAGACAATTGCTACCGACTTAAAACTTGCCAAAGTTACTCAAACTACACCCTAAATTATGATTATTTAAAAAACTTAAACACCCTTTTCCTAAATTTTGAAATAAATGTATGCAAACAGAGCGTAAATTTGCGAAAAATTTCAATAACTTTCGTGACTCGAAAAAAATATAAAGACAATTGCCATCGACTTAAAACTTGCCAAAGTTACTCAAAATACACCCTACATTATGATTATTTAAAAAACTTAAACACCCTTTCCCTAAATTTTGAAATAAATGTATGCAAACAGAGCGTAAATTTGCGAAAAATTTCAATAATTTTTCGTGACTCGAAAAAAAATATAAAGACAATTGTTACCGACTTACAACTTGCCAAAGCTACTCAAAATACACCCTACATTAGGATTATTTAAAAAACTTAAACACCCCTTTCCTAAATTTTGAAATAAATGTATGCAAACAGATCGTAAATTTGCGAAAAATTTCAATAACTCGAAAAAAAAACCGAGGCTGTGAACCCAGCCAAGTCAGGAAATCTGCTTTTGAATAATTGAAGTTTATTTGAAGCGAATCCTTGGGGTAATACATTTTTTACAATTTTTCAAACCGTAGAGTGCAAATTTTTTTCGCCACAAAGCAAATTTTAAGTTTTTTTCTTTGTTTTCTGGGGCTAATCACCCCGAGTGCTGAAAATGGCAATTTTGGTACTTGAATTTTCAATCTTTTCTGTTTCATTTTTTATTGTTAAGGCGGGATTTTGATATTTTGGTCTAAATTTTTGATCTTTTAGCCTAAATTTTGTTCAAAATTTTCGATTTGTTTGTTAAAATTTTCGATTTTTTGGTCCGCAATTTTGATTTTTAGGATAGAATTTTTGGTCGATTTTAAGATTTTTTTAACCTGAATGATTGATTTTTATACGCGACTTTTTTTAATTTTTTGAAGTACAGTTTTTGATTTCTTCCCCTTAATTTTACATTTTTAACTTGAATTAGTATTTTTTATGGGCGATTTATTTTACTTTTTGACTGCCGTTTTCGAGTTTCAGGTCGGCAACATATTTTAAACTAATGAGTAATTTTGGGGGCTGAAAATGTCAAATTAAAATACTATTCTATCACAGTGGCGGCTCGTGGAACATGTTGATGGAAGAGCCACTTTTACAATTTATTGAATGAAAAATGAAAATGACAAATTATGCAAATTGTTTTCCTTGATTTTCAATTTTTGGTTTGCATTTTTCATTTTTGGTCCTGTATTTTTGTTTTTTTTTGCCTATATTTTAGATCTTTGATCTGTATTTTTCATTTCTTCGTTCCAAATTTTAGAGTTTATTTGGCCTAAATATTTTTTATTTTGGTTAAACTTTTTATTTTTTTTTTGTGAAATTTTCAGAATTTTGGTCTGCATTTTTTTTAACCGCGAATTTTTGATATTTGTATAAATTTTCGTTACCTTCCGTTAAATACCTTAATTAAGAGCGTATTTTTTGTTGGTCTATACTTTAGTAATAATAATAATATTTATTGTGCTAGATATTTACAGAAAATATTTACACTCGTCCCGACTTACTATACATATATTAGTGACAAAAATTAAAATGTGTAATTGAAAAAATCTTCAATGCTAAATGGCCAGCTGCCTAATAACATATTTTTGAGGTACACTTTATATTTGCTGCTATTTAAGTTTCTTATTTCTGCGGGAAGACAGTTATAAAACTTCAATCCGTAATAGTTGACACCGCAACGGGTTCTGTTCAGTCTTGTAAATGGGATCCGTAGATTATGACTAGATCTTGTTGTATGGTCGTGAATTTCACGTACTGATTCATATTTGTTTAGATTGTTAACGAGATTGATTTTCTTGAGCAAATTTTTGATTTTTTGGCCGGTATTTAATTTGCATAATTTGTCATTTTCATGTTTCATCCAATAAATTGTAAAAGTGGCTCTACCATCAACATGTTCCACGAGCCGCCACTGTGATAGAATAGTATTTTTGGAACAAGATGCTCAAAAATAGGACTATAAAACTCTAAATTCTTCTCTCACTTAAGGGGATCATTTTTTCTATTAGAAAAACGTGATTTGTAGGTACACTTTTCAGAAAACTACTGGACCGATTTCCCTGAAATTTTGCACACTTGTTCTTACCTCCAAAACAAGCATTTATGGCTGAGAAATAAAAAAAAATAATTGGATTCAGAATTATGACATGAAAATATAACATGAATATTGTTCGAGTTATTTAAATTTAAAAACAAACCCGCCACTTAACATATGGAAATAATCTTAGCCATATTTTTATGTATTTCTTTGTAAAAAGTTGAATACGCCAATAAATGTATTATATTATTATTATTAAATTGGTAGATATCGATACCGCTTTTAAAACAAAATGAAAATCGTGTTGATATCCTATACAGTTTTCATGAAAAGTGTACCTAAACTTAAAAAGTAAATTTTGAGGAGTCAACATAGTCTGTGGAAGAGCTTGTCCTCGGTTTCATCCGAAGAAATGTTGCCGTTATCAAATTTTGGTTGTTAGTTCATCAAAGTTTTTTTTTTCATTTTTTTCATTTGGCTTTTGCGCTGATTGTCCAAATAAGGTCAAATCTGAATTATGTGTATAAAACGTACTTTTGAAAATAGAAAAGGTGGATTGGAGTAGTCTCAGCAAGAGGGAATGCACCCGCGTGGAAATGTCAACGAGCTGGCCGCGCTCCAGGCGACAGCATTGCACTCGCTCTAAAGTCTAGCATCTGTGTCTAGAAATATCCTCGGGTAAATGCCACCACGTAATAATAGACCATCTTGCTAAGTGTTTTTATATACCAGCTTTCACACTCATTTCATTTAAAACCTCCTCAAACATGATTGAAAAATTTGAATGATTTCCAAGGTCATCAATGACAGGCAGCAAAGTATTAATAATAAAGCTCAGTCGTAAAAATATAAGAAATACAAAGTCAAGTTTATATTATAATCATTATTTAAGTAGTTATGATATAAAAATTTAGGGTAGTAAGATGTCTTAGAGTGGTTGTCACTTCCTGGGTTTCGGTGAATGAGAATTTATCGCCGCGCAACATAATTACATAAGTTATTATGAGGAAACGGATGTAATCTCCAATTGAATCAAATTGTTTTATCGATAGTAATTGTGCATTTCGTAATTATCAATCTGGCCACCATCGCACAGACCACGATGATAAATATCGCATTCAGTAGAAGCGCGTCTTATTTATAGTTCGGGACGCTCTGGCATCACCAGTTTTCTCAGACTAGAGAGAGGTCGTTACCATTAATTACACGTTTTTTTTTTCGTCTTCTTTTCGTATCTAAAACATTTTCCTAGTTGCGTAATTTTCAGAGTTCGTTCCGTTTTCGCCACAATGGCGCTCTGTGCCAAAACAAATAGAGGCAGGCGGCTATTTGTTTGAGGCGCATTCACATGATCACATGATGGGAGACCAAGCGCGATCAATACCAAACTCTCACTGCTCCTTCCTTTTCCTTTTCGCGGTGGAGCCGTTGCCGCCGTCGCCGTCGCTGTTGCGAATACGTTTTCTAAGCTAAACCAAAATTCTACGGTGGAACACGGATGAAAATAGAGTCCGGAAGACGACGCATTCGTGTCAGTGAGGTGGATGAACGCGTGTGGGTGCTTATTTAAATATCTTGTCTAACAACAGCACTAAATACCATTGCTAAATCAAAACAGAATTTAGAATATGCTAAGCCAAATGAATCCATCCAGAAACGTTACGGATTGTGCCAGCCTTCTCTTGTAACGTAATGTCTATTGCTTTATTATTTTCCCAATTTTAAACAAAAAATGGTGATGTGGCCATCATGTTACTTTCTCCGATTTGATGGTATCATTTATATTTACGCTTTCATGGTTTATTTTAAATTTAAATCATATTTTAAATGTACATCGAGCGTTTCGTAGAATCGAAGAAACTAACGTTTAAAACGTCAAAATTATTAAAGATGAAAATGGTCAGCTTACTCAAAAACCAAAGTGATTCCAAAAGTTGTTCATTTTGGTATGCTCTACAATTATTATTAACATAAATTTGCTGTAACTGTTACCGTTTCATAATTATAAACCAAAAATGAAAAAAAAAACAAATTTCTCGAATAGCAATGATTTTACGAAAAATATTTTCAAACAAGACTTGTTCATTTTTTTGTTGTGTTCAATATTTGTTTGAATGTTTTTGTGATATTTTTCATATTTAAAAAAATATTGGAAGAAAACAAAAAACCTATTTCCGGTGTACGAAATTTTACCGAAAGCTTTTCAGTTCTTCGGATTATCAAATAAGACTTATGTTCAAAGTCCCATATGAATTGCTCAATTTGGCCAGTTTTTTCCAAAATAATTCAAGGTCATATAGACCGACCATAATGAAAATAAAATCCAAAAGTTTTATAAACATTATTTTTTTACTGACGAAGGAGTGGATGAAAAATTCTGAAAAAATTTATGAAAATAGTCCACCCAATTAACCATTTGACCAATTTTTTCCAAGGTCATTCAAGGTTATTTCGACATTGAAAAAATTTCAAAAGATTTTAAACATAACTTCTTGAATCTTGGAGGCGTTCACTTCGTGGTACATTTTCAATTTCGATATAAAGAAAACACTTAACTTTTTTATACCACTTTTATTTTACTTTACGTGACTAGTTTCAATTACACGGTAATCATTATCAAACTGAGTACTTAAAATACGAAATACAAAGGTATATATACGATTAAACATAACTTTTTAAATCGAGTTTTTAATCATTATTTTTATACTGACGAACAAGTGGATGAAAAACTCTGAAAAAAATCATGAAAATAGTCCACCCAATTAACCATTTGACCAATTTTTTCCAAGGTCATTCAACATAACTTTTTAAATCGATTTTTAATCATTATTTTTATAGTGGCCAACGAGTGGATGAAAAATTCTGAAAAAATCATTAAAATGGTCCACCTAATTACCCATTTGACCAATTTTTCCCAAAGTCATTCAAGGTCATTAGTCATTAGTTACTGGAAAAATTCCAAAAGTTTGTAAATCGATTTTTTTTAATTATTTTTTTACTGACGAACAAGTTTGAATTCTGAAAAAAATCATGAAAATAGTCTACCCAATTACCCATTTGACCAATTTTCAAGGTCATTCTAGGCCATTTAGACACTAAAATATTCCAAAAGTTTTTGAAATCGATTTTTCAAACATTATTTTTTTACTGACGAACGAGTGGATGAAAAATTCTGAAAAAAATCATGAAAATAGTCCATACAATTACATATTTGATTCTTTTTTCCAAGGTCATTTAAACCCTAAAAAAATTCCAAAAGTTTTTTTAATCGATTTTTTTAAACACTTTTTTTACACTGACGATGAAAAATTCTGAAAAATTTCATGAAAATAGTCCACCCAATTACCGATTTGGACGCTTACGAAGTTCCTTTATTTAATTATTTATTCACTTTTATTACTTTATTTATTTATAAAAAAATACGATTTTTTGTTTTGATTTAAAAAAAAATGAGATTTTGGCAATTTGCGTTAATTTAAAGTGGAAATTTTCAAATGATTTTTAAAAATGTGTTAAAATCGCTACATGTTCACGTTTAAATCATCAAATCTAAAAACGCGTTCTGCAGTTACGTAAGTAAAAAAAATTGTTTTGACTTGAGAATTTGCGTTTTTTGACAATTTGAATTTTTGGCAATTTGCGTTGGTTATGATGGAAATTTTACAATGATTTTTCAAAAAGTGTTAAATTCGCTACATGTTCAAGTTTAAATCATCAAAATCTAATGACGCGTTCGACAGTTACGTAATTTATAAAAAATACGATTTTTTGTTTTTATTAAAAAAATTGAGATTTTGGCAAATACATCGATTTAAGGTAGAAATTTTCTAATGATTTTTCAAAAAGCGTTAAATTCGCTACATTTTTAAAATCCAACAACGCGTTCAACAGTTATATATTTTTTTTAAATACGATTTCTTGTTTTTATTTAAAAATTTACGATTTTGGCAATTTGCATTGATTTAAAGGGGAAATTTTCCAATAACTTTTCAAAAAGTGATAAATTCGCTATAATTTCAAATTAAAAAAATTAAAATCCAACAACGCGTTCAACAGTTATATGATTAAAAAAAATACGATGTTTTAGTTTTGATTTGACAATTTACATTGATTTAAGATGAACATTTTCCAATGATTTTTTAAAATGTGTTAATTTCGCTACATTTTCACGTTTCAATAATCAAAATCTCACAATGCGTTTAGCAGTTACCTAATTATTTTTTTTTTGTTTTGGCAAAAAATTGCGTTTTTGGCAATTTGCGTTGATTTAACATGGAAATTTTTCAATGATTTTTCAAAAAGTGTTAAATTCGTTACATGTTCAAGTTTAAATCATCAAAATCTAATGACGCGTTCGACAGTTACGTAATTTATAAAAAATACGATTTTTTGTTTTTATTCAAAAAATTGAGATTTTGGCAAATACGTTGATTTAAGGTAGAAATTCTCCAATGATTTTTCAAAAAGCGTTAAATTCGCTACATTTTTAAAATCCAACAACGCGTCCAACAGTTATATGATTTTTTTTAAATACGATTTTTTGTTATGATTTAATAATTTGCGATTTTGGCAATTGATTTAAGATAAAAATTTTCTAAAATTTGTTTATAAGAAAGAATTATTGTACTCAATGAGTAGAAATAGAAAATTGACTCAGAACTCCTGGAACTCTCAATTTTTTTTTTCTTTTCAGACTTGGAATTATTTTCAAAATGTTGATTTTTTTTTAATAGTTCTGGGAGTTCTGATTTAACTTATGGATTGTACTCAAGGAGTTCTAACGAAAACTCTTATGCGATTACATGACAGGAAATGGGTATTTTCAAAATCTAATTTTTCCATTATCGAATTTTAAATTTATTTAAAAATGCCATAAATCGCGATTGTATCGAGTTTGTTTATAAGAAAGAATTATTGTACTCAATGAGTAGAAATAGAAAATTGACTCAGAACTCCTGGAACTTTAATTTTTTTTTGCTTTGCGACTTTTTTCAAAAACATATTTTTGATAGTTCCGGATAGTTCTGATAGGTGTTTCCTGTAGTTCTTTGTGAGTTCTATCCATAGTTGTTATGAAATATTTAGGTTCAACCAATATTAAGTGAGTAATATGAATTTGAATATTTCGAATTTGAAAATGCCATAAATCGCGATTGTATCGAATTTGTTTATAAGAAAGAATTATTGTACTCAATGAGTAGAAATAGAAAATTGACTCAGAACTCCTGGAACTCTCTTTTTTTTTGCTTTGCAACTTTTTTCAAAAAAATATTTTTGATAGTTCCGGATAGTTCTGATAGGTGTTTCCTGTAGTTCTTTGTGAGTTCTATCCATAGTTATTATGAAATATTTAGATTCAAGCAATATTAAGTGAGTAATATGAATTTGAATATTTCGAATTTCCAACTTTGAAAATTTGAATCTCTGGAAATTCAACAGAACTCTTTTTTAAAAATATCAGGAACTATAGTACTAACCCAAACACATCTTAAAACTAGTTCAGAACTATTCGATAGTGTGTCAAGTTGGCACCCCATTTTTCAAAAAATTCCTGACAGCCCAATTTTACAGAACTCTTTTTAAAAAGTTGATAGTACTTCTAGATACATCAAAAGGAATTGAACTATCAGAACTCTTCATTGGGGTGCCAACTTGACACACTCGATATAATAAGCTTCCGATCGAAACCACACTATTTTGTCTTGTGATCAGTTGTAATATTCTTCGGCGCGCATAATGCCCTCAAGTATTGCAGTTTTTTCCCATCCACATTCTATTAGCTGGTAAATCAGTGTTTGAAATGGAATTGAGAAAATATTTACCAGAAAAATGGAAATAACATGCGATTGAACACGAAATTGAAACCTGAAAATGGTGCAATAAGCAAACCGGATTTGTGTAGAATATCACACACTGTTAACACTGCCAGCAAACCTTGTGATCAAAATTGTTGTATGTATTTTAGACTTTTTATATATAAAGTAAGATGTGTAAAGATCAAATAATATGAATACCTTAGAATTGGGGCTATGTATCTGTTATTAATTATCACAGATGATGCTCGAGTATCTTCAGACTTCTTCTTCATGTTTTCAAGTGCAGCTTTCTATCAGTTATTAATTATCACAATTGATGCTCGATTATCTTTAGATTGCAAATCCTTAGCATTAGCAATTGCTTGTCTTACTAAGTTCAGTAGATGATCAGCCAATCGACTCTCGTAAGGAGCATAGCCAAAAGATTCTTAGACTTTCCTACTGTCTCTTGCCTTTAATTTGACTTTGAATTATTATAGTTGATGCTCGAGTATCCTTAGACTTCCTCCATTGAAGATTGGAAATCCTTAATTAGACGGACTTCAGCAATTGCTTGTCATACAAGTTCAGTAGATCATCAACCAATCAACTCTCTTAATATATTTTTGGTTTGTTTCTCATTGATCACTTAACGAAACACGACGGTTCGCGGGTTTTTTTTCATAAGCTTTCTTGGAAATCTCAAAAACTAATACAGGAATTTAAATTAAACTTTGAACATAAGCTTTATTTGACAATTAGAAGAACTGAGAAAAGCTTTTGGTAAAAGTCACATCACAAAAGTCAGGAGAAATATAAACACAGAATTATGAGTATTAAAAGGAGACATTTGTTGTAGTAATAGATTTCAAGAAAGCATATGATGGTATTAAAAGAACCAACAGTTACAAGGCACTAGCGGGAATGACCTTGGCTGTCGATGCGCCTCAAACCCAAAATTCAATTCTACAAGGCACTAAAGAGTTAGTAGTAAATAATTACTTAATAAATACGATCAAACTGGAAATTGCCGGCAATGTAAGAATAAAATAATCCAGATCAAGAAATAAATATTGATGTGACTTTTACCAAAAGCTTTTCTCAGTTCTTCTAATTGTCAAATAAAGCTTATGTTCAAAGTTTAATTTAAATTCCTGTATTAGTTTTTGAGATACAGCGCCCATAGACCAAAACGAATTTCACAAAAATTGTCCGAATCGTTTCTGAAGACGTCATAATTGATATTTCCGATAAAAAAATTCACGATCGCAATACTTTTTACGAAGAAAGTAAAAATAGTTGTTCATCGTTAATCTGTATCACTTTTCCCTAACTATTATTATATCATTTCTATACTCCATCTGTTCATAGATTAGACCTTTTTGACATCTTGAGTGACAGAAATTCCACTAGGTTGCCGAACAACTCTCGCCACAAAAAGTAGTACTACGAAACTTAATTTATTACGAAAATCGCACTCAAGAATATTATCGCGTAGGTGAGCAGTTGGTTGGTCACATCATTTAGAACGTTGTTAATGGCGGAAATCAAGAACAATAACAATAACAAACTGTCAATAATGTGTCCATGGGCGACGTTGCCTATGAATTTATAAGAAGAATACCGGTACCCACCTAACTTGCTGTAAAATTACATTTTTCTCATGGCCGTATTGGTACTTTTCATTTTCTAGCGTTTGTCACTAGATGTCAAAAAAGTCTAATGTATAAGTAGATAGAGTATACCAAATACTACAATTTTGCATGTATCTAAATTTAGCAAATCACAAACGTTGATTGATTACCAAAACAAACTCGCAAATGCGGTCGGTGTGTTCCACGGTAAATTATAAATTCCGGTTCGATAATGTGCTGCTCGAGTTAATATGAATAATAAAGTGAGCCAAGTTGAGGTCGTAAGATTTGTCGTCCTCGTTTCGACCCGCGGGGATATAACAATTGTTGGCGTTTCAATTTTTTTGTTTCTGCATTGGTAAATGAGTTGAGGTTAACGTTACGATTTAAAGATAGCTAAACACAAAGGGTTTTAAAGGTTTTGGTCGTTTTTAGTAGACGCGCGGCATAAAAAAGAAGAGTCGGGTTGTCGCTGAAGGTTGTCCGGGTGCACAGATGCATTCGCACGCAGTCAGCGCCCGCGCACAAGGTGAATGCAACTGACCTGCGAACAGGTTGAAGGGCGGTCCTCCTCTTCTTCAGGTGCTTTGTCTGGTTACCTAGACCGTGTCAATAAGTCAATATTTATATCAACGACGATTACTTGTCAATTTTCAACGTCTCCTTCTGAATTTAAAAACATTCTATTACAAAAAATGTCTTACACGTCGCCAATATAAATAATGTTGTTATTTTTATGTCATGCTTCCTTTGCTTATAATAATTAGAACATCATAATCAGGATTTATTTCAAGAGGAATTTAATTATCATTTAATTTTAAATTATTTATTCTACCAACTGCAACTACAATTACACAAAATTCTTGGTCGTGTAACTTTACATTTTTTTAAATTATTTATCAATACTTCACTTTATCAAATTAGTTTGAAGTTGGTTTAGATCTAAGAATTTAATACAATTTTTATTGTCTTGCAAGAACTTTTTTAAACCGATTCTTTGTTTACTTTGTATTACCGAATTTTATTTAACATCTATCATGATATTTTATTTTGGTCTTGTGATGTGAGAGAAAATAAATATATCATATTAATGCATACGAGTTTTCCAGAGCAATTCAAACAAAACCAAATAAACAAAATAATTTTTTTCTACAACCGATTAATCAATTTGGCTTTTGCGCATTCATTCGACGTTTTCCGAACAGCTGTACGTTACTTATAACAACGTGCGGGAAAGTACTTTCCCACACGCTTGAATTAAATGTAGGTGTTTTCTGAGTACTTGTTAACTTATCGCTTTTTACGCCAATCGTGAAATTTTTCCTGCAACTTTTCATACATGATTATTAATTATTCCGGTAGGAAATTCAGCGCGATAGAGCTCGCAACATCGGGCGGTGTACTTATATAATCACTGTCGTTGCTATTTTCAATGTTTTCATTCATAATTACACCGGTGGAAAAAAATTAAACACTTGAAATTCGTGAAATTTCGACTATTTTCAAACCGCCATAACTCGGCGTATTTTCAATAGATTTTGATGAATCTTTGAGGGCGAAAAACTTTGAAGTGTCTTCTTTAAAGTCATACATCCGAACTTAAGCGTAACCTCTTGCGCCCCCCTCTAGCGCCCCTGTGAAAAAAGTTTTTTTCTGGAAACCATGTGCAACTTTGACGATGTCTACGGAGTTGGAAAATTTTTGTCGAATCGATCCACCATAAAGGCATTAAAATTTGATCAATTCCCTATGCAGGACTCGAAGAACGAAGTTCCTACGACGCTTTAGCACCAAGTTATGGGTGCTTAAAAAAATGCATTTTGAAGTTTTTCGCACCTAACTCAGCGACTTTTTAACCAAATTTGATGATTCTTTCGGGAAAACGTAGACATCATCAAAGTTGGACATGGTTTCCAGAAAAAAAACTTTTTTTTTCACCGGGGCGCTAGATAGGGGCGGAAGGGGTTACGCTTAATTTGGTATGCATGACTTTGAATGACTTTTTTGGTTTTAGGGAACTTTGAAAAAATAAATCAAAATTAATAATCTCTTTAATAACTTTCTCACTTATCACTTGGCGAAACATTTTGAAAATAATAAATCAAAAATTAACTCGACTAGTTTCGCTTGTTACATCATTTTCTTAACCAGCATTTTGTTAGAGTATTTTCAAGAGTGAAAATGCTGTAACAAGCGAAAGTAGTCGAGTAAATAAACAACAAATTTTTGAAACAAACCAAGTGTTAATCTTCAAAAATCCATATCCCTATTGAAAATTGTTGTATTTACAAAAATCAAATTAATATTGAATAAGCGATACTTCGGCCATTGAGGATAATTTTTATGGAATTTTGCCTGCACGTTTTATATTTTTTTCTGCTGTTTTTGTTCAAGTGCTCAAAAAATTTAAACTAAAATTTTCAAAAGTCCACAACTCTGTTGAAAATTGTTGAATTTACAAAAACAAAATTGATTTTGAATTAGCGATACTTCGGCCATTGAGGATAATTTTTATGGAATTTTGCCTGCACGTTTTATATTTTTTCTGCGATGCTTTTGATCAAGTGCTCAAAAAATTAAAATTAAAATTTTCAAAAATCTATATCTCTATTGAAAATTGTTGCATTCACAAAAACCAAATTGATTTGAATAAGCAATACTTCAGCCATTGCGGTTGATTTTTTATGGAATTTTGCCTACACGTTTTATATTTTTTCTGCGATGTTTTTGTTCAAGTGCTCAAAAAATTAAAACGAAAATTTTCAAAAATCCATATCTCTATTGAAAATTGTTGAATTTACAAAAACAAAATTGATTTTGAATTAGCGATACTTCGGCCATTGAGGATAATTTTTATGGAATTTTGCCTGCACGTTTTATATTTTTTCTGCTATGTTTTTGTTCAAGTGCTCAAAAAATTAAAACAAAAATTTTCAAAAATCCATATCTTTGTTGAAAATTGTTGAATTTACAAAAACCAAATTGATTTTGAATTACCGACCATTGAGGATGATTTTTTTGGAATTTTTCCTGCACAAAAAATTAAAATTAAATTTTTCAAAAATCCATATCTCTATTGAAAACTGTTGCATTCACAAAAACCAAATTGATTTTGAAGTAGCGATACTTCAGCCATTGAGGTTGATTTTTTTATGGAATTTTGCCTACACGTTTTATATTTTTTCTGCGATTTTTTTGTTCAAGTGCTCAAAAAATTAAAACGAAAATTTTCAAAAATCCATATCTCTATTGAAAATTGTTGAATTTACAAAAACCAAATTGATTTTGAATTAGCGCTACTTCAGCTATTGAGGATGATTTTTTTATAGAATTTTGCCTGCACGTTTTAAAAAAATTTCTGCGATGCTTTTGTTCAAATGCTCAAAAAATTAAAACGAAAATTTTCAAAAATTCATATCCCTACTGAAAATTGTTGAATTTACAAAAACCAAATTGATTTTGAATTAGCGCTATTTCAGCCATTGAAGATGCTTTTTTATGGAATTTTTTCTGCACGTTTTATATTTTTTCTGCGATGCTTTAGTTCAAATGCTCAAAAAATTAAAATGAAAATTTTCAAAAATCCATATGTCTATTGAAAATTGTTGCATTTACAAAAATTAAATCGATTTTGAATTAGCGATACTTCGGCCATTGAGGATGATTTTTATGAAATTTTGCCTGCACGTTTTATATTTTTTTAAGCTATGTTTTTGTTCAAGTGCTCAAAAAATGAGAACAAAAATTTTAAAAAATCCATATCTCTATTAAAACTTGTTGAATTTACAAAAACCAAATTGATTTTGAATTAGCGATACTTCAGCCATTGAGGATAATTTTTATGGAATTTTGCCTGCACGTTTTATTTCTTTTCTGCTTTGATTTTGTTCAAGTGCTCAAAAAATTAAAACGAAAATTTCCAAAATCCATATCTTTATTGAAAATTGTTTAATTTACAAAAACCAAATTGATTTTGAATTACCGATACTTTGGCCATTGAGGATGATTTTTTATGGAATTTTGTCTGCATGTATTATATTTTTTTCTGCTAGTTTTTGTCCTAGTGCTCAAAAAAATTTAAACTAAAATTTTCAAAAATCCATATTTCTATTGAAAATTGTTGCATTTACAAAAATCAAATTGATTTTTAATAAGCAATACTTCGGACATTGAGGATAATTTTTATGGAATTTTGCCGGCACGTTTTATATTTTTTTCTGCTATGTTTTTAAAAAATAGATTGAATTAAATTGTTACTTTCTCCGTTACGAAGTACGAGAATTGTGATCGTGATTTTGTTTTCAAAATTTTTTTACGGAAATATCCGTTTTGGGGTCCCTAGATGCCATTTCAACAATTTCTGGAAAAATTTTTTTGTGTCTGTGTGTGTGTGGCTGTGTGTGTCTGTCTGTGCGCGCTGTATCTCAAAAACTGATGGAGCAATTAATATAAAACTTTGAACATACGTCTTATTTGATAATCTGAAGAACTTAAAAGCTTTTGGTAAAATGTCGTACACCGGAAGTGGGTGTTTACCTTAACTGTTTTTTGTTTTTTTGCCAATATTTTCTTAAATATGAAAAATTCCACAAAAACATTTAAACAAACATTGAAGACAACAAGGAAATGAACACCTTCTGCTTGAAAACATTTTTCATAAAATCATTTTTATTCGGGAAAAGAAATTATTTATTTTTTTAAATTTTTGGTTTATAATTATAAAACGATAATAGTTACAGCAAATTTGTGTTAATAATAACTGTAGAAAATGATAAAATGAACAACTTATAAAGAATAAGTTTTTTTCGAAATCCCTTTAGTTTTCGAGTAAACTGAGTTTTTGAATTTGAAGTATAATTTTTCCATCTTTCATAATTTTGACGTTTTAAATGTCAGTTTTATCCGAGTCTACAAAACCCTCGATGTACATTTAAAATATGATTTACATAGAAAATAAACTATGAAAGCGTAAATATAAATGACTACCATCAAGTCGGAGAAAGTAACATGATGGCCACATCACCATTTTTTAAATAGTGAAGTAAAACGAGTAAAAAAAGATTAATAAACACTGACCTAGACCACCAAACCCTCAAGCTTAATAACTAGACTGCAATTTTATATTCCTTATTTACTGTATTATTTTTATTCTGTTTGAACGTTAGAGATGAGATGGCGCACTAACTAAATTTCCATTATAATTGATGTAAGCAGTGTATTAACGATGTTATTTTCTTTGTTTCAGGTTGTAAGATTAAAGCTTTGAGAGCGAAGACAAACACATACATCAAGACTCCAGTGCGGGGCGAGGAGCCCGTTTTCGTGGTGACCGGACGCAAGGAAGACGTCGCAAAGGCCAAACGCGAGATCCTGTCAGCGGCGGAACACTTCTCACAGATCCGCGCATCGCGCAAGAACAACCTGGCCGGCCTGAGCTCAGGCGCCAGCACCCCACCAGGACCACCGGCCAACATCCCCGGCCACGTCACCATCCAAGTCCGCGTGCCGTACCGCGTGGTAGGACTAGTGGTAGGCCCGAAGGGTGCCACGATCAAGCGCATCCAGCACCAGACTCATACGTATATAGTGACGCCCAGTCGCGACAAGGAGCCGGTGTTTGAGGTGACCGGGTTGCCGGAGAGTGTTGAAACCGCACGGAGGGAGATCGAGGCTCACATCGCGATGCGTACGGGGAACGGCACCTCGATTAACGGGTTGAACGGTTTGGGGAACATGGATGAAACAAATGATCTCTTGACTAATTTGTATAAGACGGGATTCACTTCTTTATTTAACTACATGGAGCCGGCGGCGGATACATTTCCGAACATGACTTCGTCGACTGGAAGCACCGGGGCTTTTTCTAGTTCGGGATCGTGTTCGAGCAGCTCGTCCAGTTCAGGAGGACGCGGCGACCTGGGCGCGATCTGGAGTTCAAACGACAGGGATGAGGGATTAGGGGATTCCCCCAGTTTCGATAGCTCGACCGCTCTGTCTAGCATCTGGTCGTACCCGACCGTGGCGGTGCCGGCGCGTCCCTCGCCCGCCAACAGCACGAGTCCGGCGGATTCCCTCCTCAGCTCCGCGAAGTGTTTAGTTTGCGGGGACGCGAAGGTCACTCACGCTCTCGTGCCCTGCGGCCACAACTTCTTCTGCATGGAGTGTGCCAATCGCGTCTGCGACGGTAGCGAGCCCCAATGTCCTGTCTGTTCCTTACCCGCTATCCAGGCCATCCGCATATATTCGCCCAACCCTTAAGCTGCCGATCGATCCTCACCGCGCCCATCCACATTCCCCGGGCCAAAGCCCCGTGTTCAGCCCGGCTTGCCTCGCGCAACCTAGGCCACATGGCTCACAACGAAACTTACACAATTATTTTTAGTTTCTTTATTTTGTTATTGTTTTTTGCTACTCAGTGTGGCTTAGGCGGCCCGAGCGCGGTCGGTGCGTAGTCATCGTGTATGCCAGTTTAAACAGATTTAATTTTATATTCCCTAATCGTATCACAAATTTTTATAGTATTAGAGTCAAATTGGTATATTTTTTATCCATTCGCTAATCACACGAGTGAGAAGGACATTTATGTGCGAAACGGTAAAACCTATACACGAGTGTTTCGTTATTTAATTTAAATATATTTTTTTAATTTTTGCCATGTGACGAGTCACATAATTAAAGTCTGATTCAGCAATTCTCAATATTGTTTAAGTATAATATAATAATTGAAGTTTAATATATTGTATAAAAAACAAAAATATCGTAAAAAATGCAAAAAAAATTTATAAAAAAAAAGCGATTTGTGCGGTGAGAGAGCGGGGTTAGGGGGCCTGGCTGTGATCCGAACTGCCACAGGCCACATCGGTCCCAAAAACAAACGAGGCTCGCACTCCTAATAAACGACATACATATCCCTTATATTGTTAGTTGATCACTCATTGTTACTATTGTTCTGTTATGTCATGTGATGTGTGATAAACATATAAGTATATTTCTTATAGCCTATAAGTTATTGAAGAGTATTTTATGAGATGATGAAATTATTTATTAATGAAACGTGTGCGCAGCTTCATGATGGCGAGACCGCTGCGGTCGCGAGTTGTGCGATCCCATGGGCTTCAAATGGTGTCCGCAACCTTAGTCGTAGCTTTGCGCGGCCCCCGCCCTAACGTTCGTGCCTCTAACTCCAGTATTCACTGTCTACTTAACTTACCCAAGGCACGTTCACGATATTCATACATGTATCATATACTTCTGATTGACTTTCACCCTGCGGATCGCGAGGAAACACCTCAATTACGCGAAACTTCACTTAATCGATTCGAGAGTGGCTGGGAGGGTGGACTCAAACCAATATTCATCAGCCGCACACACACACACGCGTCCGAAAATAGCAACTAATAAATGCATGACGAACAAAGTTCTAGTAACTTCAAAACAAACGGAGGCGTGTAAGTTGATTCATACCACAATCGACCGGTAAAACTTACGGTAAAATTGATTCATACCAAAGTTTCAATAACATCAAGCAACATTCAATTAATTCATTTATCGTTTTAAACTATAAAAATTACATCAAATAGTACTTTTAAAATGAGCAACTGAGAAAGAGAAAAAAGTGGATCGATTCTTTCAAAATTCATCCACTGTCCAAAAACTCAATCACGCGAATCGGGACAAGTTGAGAAACCAACGTTTATCAGCTACAATGCCTCCAAAAATAGTAATAAATAAAAGGCCTGAAGAAGAAAGCTTCAGTGTTGGAAAGGGTGGACTCAAACCAATATTCATCAGCCGCACACACGCGTCCGAAAATAGCAACTAATAAATGCATGACGAACGAAGTTCTAGTAACTTCAAAACAAACGGAGGCGTGGAGGTGGATTTAAACCACAACCGACCGATAAAAATTACTGTAAAATTGATTCATACCAAAGTTATATTCAATTATCGTTTTAAACTATAAAAATGACATCAAGTAGTAGTTTCAAAATGAACAACTGAGAAAGAGAAAGGATGGATCGATTCTTTCAAAATTCAACCACTGTCCAAAAACTCCACGCGAATTGAGACGAGTTGAGAGGGCAGACTGAAACCAACGTTCATCAGCTACAATGCTTCCGAAAATAGTAATAAATAAAAGGCTTCAGTGTTTGAAAGGGTAGACTCAAACTAATATTCATCATCTACACGTACACCTCCGAAAGTATTAAGAAATAAATGCCTGACGAACCAAGTTTTAGTAACTTCAAAACAAACGGAGGCGTGGGATGGATTTAAACCACAATTGACCGATAAAAATGACTGTACAATTGATTCATATCAGTTACATTCAATTATCGTTTTAAACTGTAAAAATTACATCAAGTAGTACTTTCTAAATGAGCAACTGAGAAAGAGAAAGGATGGATCGATTCTTTCAAAATTCATCCACTGTCCAAAAACTCAATCACGCGAATCGAGATGAGGGCAGACTGAAACCAAAGTTCATCAGCTACAATACTTCCGAAAATAGTAATAAATAAAAGGCCTGAAGAAGAAAGCTTCAGTGTTTGAAAGGGTGGACTCAAACCAATATTCATCAGCTACACGTACACGTTCGAAAATATTAAACAAGTTTTAGTAACTTCAAAACAAACGGAGGCGTGGGGGTTGATTCATACCACAATCGACCGGTAAAACTTACGGTAAAATTGGTTCATACCAAAGTTTCAATAACATCAAGCAACATTCAAGTAATTCATTGATCGTTTTAAACTATAAAAATTACATCAAATAGTACTTTCAAAATGAGCAACTGAGCAAGAGAAAAAAATGGATCGATTCTTTCAAAATTCATCCACTGTCCAAAAACTCAATCACGCAAGTTGAGAGGGCAGACTGAAACTAACGTTCATCAGCTACAATGCTTCCGAAAATAGTAATAAATAAAAGGCCTGAAGAAGAGAGCTTCAGTGTTTGAAAGGGTAGACCAAACCAATATTCATCAGCTGGCACGTACGTCCAAAAATATTAACAAATAAATGTCTGACGAACCAAGTTTTAGTAACTTCAGAACAAACGGAGGCGTGGGGTTGATTCATTCCACAATTGACCGATAAATATGACTGTAAAATTGATTAATACCAAAGTTGTAATAACATCAAGCAATTTTCAATTAATCAATGTATCCTTCTGCATAATAACGTTTGAAACTATAAAAATGTCATCAAATAGTACTTTCAAAATGAGCAACTGAGAAAGAGAATTGATGGAGCGATTTTTTCAAAATTCGTCCACTGTCCAAAAACTCAATTACGCGAACCTAGACGTTGGGAGATCAGGCAGATCAGCTACATCATTCACTCTGTCATCACATGCCTTTTAAAGTGGGATAGCTGTTTCCGCGCTGCTGTTGTCGCTAGACACGATACCACAGCTCATCAGTAAAAGTTTTTTTTTGTCTGAGGGATGTCCCAGATATAGGATTGCTCAGTAAAAGTTTTTGTTGTCTGATGGATGTCCCAGATATAGGATTGCTCCCTTTGAATTCTTTAATTCAGGAATATTATTGCTCGAACCAAAAATTCTTCATGTTGCCTCTAGACACGATACCACAGCTCATCAGTAAAAGTTGTTTTATCACATGCCTTTTAAAGTGGGATAGCTGTTTCTACGCTGCTATTGCCGCTAGACACGGTACCACAGTTCATCAGTAAAAGTTGTTTTTGTCTGAGGGATGTCCCAGATAGAGGATTGCTCCAATATGCTGCTTTGAATACTTTAATTCTGGAATATTATTGCTCGAACCAAAAAATCTTTATGTTGCCTCTAGGCACGATACCACAGCTCATCAGTAAAAGTTGTTTTTTTTTCTGAGGGATGTCCCAGATGTAAGGCAGATTGCTTCAATATGCTGCTTTAAATTCTTTAATTCTTGAATATTATACCTCTTGCTAGAACCAAAAATTCTTCAATTCATATTAGGAAGAGTGATTCTTCAGTTTATAAGAATTTTGGATTTATGGCACACCGACAGCCAAGATCTCTGCAGTTATACGATCATAGCATGGAGCTAATACTTTAATACTATTATCAGGATTACCAAAAATAACTTTCCTAATTTAATTTCCCTTTTCTGTTAAATCCAGTCACGGATAAATTACGCAATAACATTTTTCGAAATTTCACGTGTTGGAATGGAAAGTGGTTACAGATATAACTTCTCCTTAAGTATCTCTCCAGTTATCAGATCATAGCATGGAGCTAATACTTCAATAACTTTCCTGGTTCTGGTGCTACAATTGAATTTTCCTTTTCTGTTATATCCAGTCACGGACAAATTACGCAATAATCTTTTGCAGTGATTTCACACTTTGGAAAGTGACTATAGGTATGACAGTTTCTTAAGTATCTCTCCAATTATAAGAACATAGCCTGAAGCTGATACATCAAATGCATTTCACTCAAGAGGATTACCAAAACTAATTTTCCTTGCATTAGTTCCGGTGCTACAGTTTCATTTTCCTTTGCTGTTAAATCCAATCCAGTCATGGACAAATTACATTAACGTTTTTCATTGATTTCACATTTTGGAAAGTGACTACAGATACGACAGTCTCTTAAGTACCTCTCCAGTTATAAGAGCATAGCCTGAAGCTAATACATCAAACGCTTTTCACTCGCGAGGATTACCAAAAAAAAAAAATTCCTAGCATTAGTTCTGGTGCTACAGTTTGATTCTACTTTTCTGGTCAATCGAATCACGTATAAATTATGCGTTTTTCGTTCATTCAACTTCATAGAAAGTGTCTTCAGCAAACCCAAGGTCTCATAACTTTAATGATACAGAGAGAAAATAGGAAACATTTACTTAATTCTTGGGCTTAATTTGTTGTTTCAATTGTTTCCATTTCTTCCATTGTTTTATTATAAAAAGGGAACAATCATCAACAAAAATGCAAAAATGATTTTTTTTACCACTCTTCCAATTTTTCCCGAATAGGATTTTAATTCATTTCTATACTACATTGCGTAGAAAAATAGCAAATCATAAAAATTTCATGGTTTTCAGTACATTTTGAGCTGATCTCTAAAGGAAGTGCACAAATGGATAGTTTTGTCAAAACACAAAGGAGATATTTTTTACCGCCAAACCCGTTTTTTTCCAAAATAGAATTTTAATTCGTTTTAACCAAGTTTTTAGAAATGTTGCCAAATATTCACAAGAATAAATTTCCTCGTTTTCAGTACATTTTGTGTTGATCTCTAAAGGAAGGTGAGTTTTTTGTTTCTTTTTGCCTTTTTGGAACCTTGAACAACAAGAACACAAAGGAGATATTTTTTACCACTCGACGGGGTTTTCCAAAATACTATTTTAATCCATTTCAACTACGTTTTAAGATCAGTTGACAAATCATTACAAGAATAAATGTCTTCCCTGTAAGTATAGATGGACCGTTTTGTGTTGATCCGCAAAGGAAGTGCACAAATGGATATGTTTGTCTTTTTGGAAGATTCATCTACAAAAACATGAATGAGATATTTTTTACTGCTGGACCCGTTTTTCCAAAATAGAATTTTATTTCGTTTCAACGAAGTTTTTACAGAAGTTGACAAACCATTTCAAGAATAAATTTCCTCGTTTTCATTACATTTCGTATTGATTTGTAAAGAAAGTGCACAAATTGATTTTTTTTTTGTCTTTTTGGACTATTCAACAATAGAAACATGTATGTTACATTTTTACCACGCGACCCATTTTCAAAAGTAGAATTTTAGTTCGTTTCAATTATATCTTTTGACAAATGAGAATCCTCGTTTTAAGTAAATGCTATGTTTATCTCTTCTTCTTCTTCATGTGTCTTGCCTTCCCAGAACGTTGACAACCAGCTTCTTGATTTGGATTTTATCCACATTCTTTTTGAACAGTGATGTACTCTCTCCCTACCATTGGCGAAAATTTTTGAGCCATGAAGTCCTGTGACAACCTAGACCATGGTTGCCCTGCATTATGTTCTATGCTGGTCTGTTCTTTTTACTTTTCGTTTCGAAGAACATGCCCAAAATATACCAGCTTTCTTCTTTTAATGGTGTTCAATATTTCTGTTGGTTTAAAAAAAAAAATTAACCTGAATATTTCTGTTGGTTTGCTTTTTCTACCTGAATAGTTTTGTTGCTTTGCTGTTTTTACCTGAATATTTCTGTTGGTTTGCTTTGTTTTACCTGAATATTTCTGTTGGTTTACTATTTTTTATCTGAATATTTCTGTAGGATTCCTTTTGTTACCTTAATATTTCTGTAGGTTTGCTTTTTTTACCTAAATATTTCTGAAGGTTTGTTTTTATCTGAATATTTCTGTTGGTTTGCTTTTTCTACCTGAATATTTCTATTGGTTTGTTTACTCGCTGCAAGATTTCTGCATTAGTTATTTTGTCTGTCCAGGGAATTTTTAATACTCTGTGGTATGCCCACATCTCAAAGGCTTCCAGTTTCTTACACGTTGACTCGGTCAGAGTCCTAAAACAATTCCGCAAACGTAGCATCGCAACAGTCTGATTCTAAAGGCAATTTGCAGGTATCTGCTGGTCAAGACTGTTTTATCTCACTGAAGGAAATTCACAAAATGCTACTCTTCATCTTTTCTGACGAGAATTTGTTGACCACAATGATGTCAAGAAGAATCGACATGATTATTTCTATCAGTTCCAACTTTTTCACAAACTTGGACAGAGTCCAAAAACAATGCCGCAAACGTAGCATTGTAACAGTCTGAATCTGAAGGCAATTTTCTGGTATCTGCTGGTCAAGACTGTTTTATCTCACCGAAGGAAATTCACAAAATACTACTCTTCATCTTTTCTGATCAGAATTTGTTGACCACAATGATGCCAAGAAGAATCAATTTGATTATTTCCATCAGAGTTCCAACTTTTTCACAAACTTGGTTTATTTATTTTTATGGGAAAATGCATAAATTGATGGTATTTTTCTTTAATTTTATTTATATCGCACAACGAGAATATATTGGCCAATCACAATCATTTGAAGAAACAACAGCTATCTCTTCAAGTTCAAAAACCGCTGTTGAAATGAGGACATTTATAATTGTGATTTCTAGTTGAGAAAGAATCTTTTAAGAGTACTTTATAATCATTGGGTTTCCTACAAAATACAAATCAAATCCTAAATATTCCACTCTAAAATTAGTAATTTGAAAATACGTCAAATCTGAAAGTTGCATTGAAACAGAAAACACTGATGGTTTTAAATAAACATACATAAGATTCAGACTCGTAATTCAATGCACAAACTACACACCAAATCCTGAATATTCTTCTCGAAAATTTATTAACATCGTCAATTGTCATTAAAACTGTGTTAAATTTTTTGAACATAACACGTTATCGCTAGGTGCCTTTTTTGTTTATTCCTGTTGGATTGGATAACGATCAGGAGTCTAGCTTAATATTGTCTCCATCAATGTAATGATAACATCTGTCCGTCTCTGAGAGAAAAGACTCCTTCGTTTCAACATTCACATTAATTATATATAATTCATAGACTCAAACTTAAATATATTCAATGTTTATAGATTCAGATAAAAATATATTCAATCTTTATTGATTCCTATGGATGCAGCAATGAAACCAAAAAGCATACAAATTCAGACTGAAATTTCCGAGATACTGACTTCAAAAAATAACAGTGTTCATTCATGTATTTCCTTTCAATGGAATTTATGTAAATCAAACGGAACACCAAAAGAGAAATATGAATAATAATTTTCGATATTTTCCCTTCGATAGAAGAGACTGAAAGTCTTTTAAATCAACCAGAACACCATTTTCATGTTTATAGCAGTAAGGCCAAAATTGTATTTCCTCCAAAAGCTAGAGTTCCTAAATAGTAGGCCAAAAGTATTGAACCAGAACACCATTTTCATAACTAGATATAAGCAGGTGAGAAATGCTGGTGAACGAAATTTATCTTTAAAAGATAATTAATATGCGAGATGTGGATATCTTTATTACAACTTTTAAATTTCGCTAAAAATCTGCTTTATCAGTACCATAGTAACATCTGTTCATCATTGAGAGAAAAGACTCATTCGCTCCTCATCGGATTTTAGGATCAGGATTAAGAATACACACTCGATGGAAGAAGATTCCTGCTTCTAGCAATTTTTACATCATAATACGTTGTTGGATTGGATAACTGCTTCAGGCATTTTTTTGAATATAACACGTTATCGCCAGGTGCTCTTTTTGTTTATTCCTGTTGGATTGGATAACGATCAGGAGTCTAGCTTAACATCGTCTCCCTCAATGTAATGATAACATCTGTCCATCTCTGAGAGAAAAGACTCCTTCGTTTCAAATCGGGTTTCAGGACCATCACAACTACAAAATAGGAAAAATTTCCATGAGTTGGGTCACTAATTTACCCATAATTTTGTGCATTGGTTTCTTTTTGGAAAAAAAACGGCATTCTTTCCTCAAACTTTGAACTGAAAAACAGCATCCTTTCCTCAATCTTTGAACGTTTTAAATAGGATTTCAGGACCATCACATGATAACAGCTACAAAATAGGAAAAACTTCCATGAGTTGGGTCACCAATTTACCCATAGTTTTGTGCATTGGTTTCTTTTTGGAAAATAAAAAGTGCATTCTTTCCTCAAACTTTGAACTGAAAAAACAGCATTCTTTCCTCAATCTTTGAACTGAATCTCTCGGTTTTAACATTATTTTGCCCATTGTCAAATTCATCAACTAGTATACTTCCCGATTTTTTAAAGCTAATTTTGATCACCCAAAATGAAAACTTTGTCATTTAACACAATCGAATGTTGTTTCGTTGTTAACACGTGCCCGTTTTTATAGACATAGACAGTTTCAGAGAGTCCTGAAGTACAGATATAGGCAGCTTCAGAGTCCCATCGAAGACAGTTTTAGAAAGTTATAGATTTGGGCAGGTAATTCAGATACATTGGATACATCAAAAATATCGATTATCAAGAAGTAAAAAGTATTCTGCGAAAAAAACAAGAAATTGATTCGTTATAAAAAGCAAAGTACTTTACGTTATCTGTAAATATATGCGATGGTACGATGAAATAAAATGTTTGATTTAGATCAAAGCATACACTGACGGTTTTGAAGAAACTATGCTTTAGAAGTATTCTATAGACTGATTGGTACATACATCCACAATCTACAAAACTCAAACTGTAATATAAACATCATCTTAAATTGATTGACTGAGAAAAGTCCTACTGAAGTACAGACAGCTTTGAACAGATTAGAAACAACCTTACTTGAAGGAGCTTTGAACAGTTTTCCCGAAGTACAGACATAAGCAACTTCAAAGAGTCCTACTGAAGTACAGACAGACTGCTTTTAAAAGTTTTCCTGAAGTATAGACATAGGCTACTTCAAAGAGTCCTACTGAAGTACAGACAGATAGCTTTGAAAAGTTTTCCTGAAGTACAGACATAAGCAACTTTAAAGAGTCCTACTGAAGTACAGACATAAGCAACTTTAAAGAGTCCTACTGAAGTACAGACAGACAGCTTTGAAAAGTTTTCCTGAAGTACAGACATAAGCAACTTCAAAAAGTCCTACTGAAGTACAGACAGATAGCTTTGAAAAGTTTTCCTGAAGTACAGACATAGGCAATCAAGCAAATCAATTCAATCAAGCAATTCTGCAAAAATAAGAAGAACCTTCTTTCATCGCCATTTTACATTTAAGGCCAAAATTTCAAATTGAATTCTTGTTGTGTTTCAAAATGTTGGATTTACTTGCCTGATACGTGTTTCATTCCTCACTTCAAAGAGTCCTACTGAAGTACAAACAGACAGCTTTGAAAAGTTTTCCTGAAGTATAGACATAGGCAACTTCAAAGAGTCCTACTGAAGTACAGACATAAACAGCTTTAAAAAAATTTCCTGAAGTACAAACATAGGCAATCATGCAATTCAATTCAATCAAGCAATTCTGCAAAAATAAGAAGAACCTTCTTTCATCGCCCATTTAACATTTAAGGCCAAAATTTCAAATTAAATTCTTGTTGTGTTCCAAAATGTTGGATTTACTTGCCTGACATGTGTTTCATTCCTCATTTCAAAGAGTCCTACTGAAGTACAGACTGACAGCTTTGAAAAGTTTTCTTGAAGTACAGACATAAGCAACGTTAATTCCTTGGGTTTCCAGATAATTGCCACCAAACGTAATCTTGGCCGTTTTCAGCGCTTAGAAATCGAAAAAATGTTGATTTTTTGAAAATCCGAAACAAATGCAGATTTCTAAATTTCACAAAATGGTTCAGAAATGACTGGACTTTCATATTTCTAAAATAATGAACCATGTTGACTCCTTGGTTTTCCAGACAATTACCACCAAACATAATCTTGGCCCTTTACAACGCTTAGAAATCGAAAAAATGTTGATTTTTTCAAAATCCGAAACAAGTGCAGATTCATAAATTTCACAAAGTCGTTCAGAAATGACTAGACTTTCGTATTTCTAAAAATATTAACCATGTTACTTCTTGGTTTTCCAGACATTTAACACCAAACGTAATCTTGGCCGATTTCAGCGCTTAGAATTCCAAAAAACGTTGATCTTTTGAAAATCCCAAACAAGTGCAGATTTCTAACTTTCACAAAATCGTTCAGAAATGAGTAATTTGGAAAATCAAAATTGGTAATCAAAATAACTCTATTCGCCAATTCATATTAAAACCAAGACGTTATTATTGCCAAAAATCAATTTGACGCGTGTGTACAACTCTAGCCGATTTAAATCATCGAAAAAATTTAAATTGGAAAATCGCTTAAATATTAGTAATCGAAATAACTTAATTAATAACAAGTCGTTTCTATTACCAATAATTAAGTTATTGATAAAATTATGTTTCAAATCAACAGCAGAATCAATTTGGAATGGGATTATTCCACTAACGCGAACGGCTCGCTTGCGTAATTTAGGTCGGCCAAAGGGGTGTGCAGGCGATACATTATGCGAGAGACGCAATTCTACTTGGCATGAATGATTGAAGCGAGCCGGATTATGTATTGCATTGTGTATTAAAAAAAAACGTTTTTGTTCTGACGTTAACACCTTTCAGACAGCCAATTTCGTCTGAGTAAATAAACAAATAAATTTTCAATTATTGAATATGAAATGTTACTCCTGAACGCATTGGGTATAAAAAAAGGGCGATTTTGTCCTGACGTTAACACCTTTCAGACAACCAATTTGGTCTAAGTAAATAAACAAATACATTTTTACAAGAAAACGAAATGTAGCCTGAATATGTGAATATTCAACCTGTTCGTTAATCTGCTACATTTCGTTTTCTTGTATTTATCTAATGCTTTCTGCAACAAGTAAAGTTGTTTCTAAATACATTTTTATTGATTGAATACGAAAAATTACTCCTGAATGCATTTGGTATGAAAAGAACAATTTTGCTCTGATGATAACACCTTTCAGACAAAAAATTTGGTCTGAGTAAATAAACTAATACATTTTTATTGATTGAATACGAAATATTACTCTTGACTGCATTCGGTATAAAAAGAACGATTTTGGTCTGACGTTAACACCTTTTGGGCAACCAATTTGGTTTGAGTAAATAAATCAATTTTACAATTAAAGAAAAAGCAAATATTACTGCTGAATCATTTCGTTTGAGTAAACAAATAAATCAATTTATAATAATAAAAAAAATATCACTCCTGAATGAATAATTACGTTTGAGTAAACAAATCAATAAATTTATTATTAAAAATATACAAAATATTACTCCTGAATTATTTGGTTTGAGTAAATAAATACATAAATTTTTAATTAAAGAAAAAGCAAATAGTACTGTTGAATAATTTCGTTTAAGTAAACAAATAAATCAATTTATAATAAAAATAAATAAATAAAAATGACTCCTGAATAATTACGTTTGAGTAAACAAACAAATAAATTTATTATTAAAAATATACAAAATATTACTCCTGAATAATTTAGTCTGAGTAAATAGATAATTAAATTAATAATTGAAAAATAGAATTTGGTATGAGTCTCCCACTAGTTCCACACGCCGCCACACTCGGGCATCTCCGCAGCGAATAGACCAATTATGCGCACACTCGGATTTCTTCGGAATCGCTTGCGGTTCGCAGGGTGAAAAGCGCAAAAGGAAAGTATGAAACGCCAACCATCCAATCATTCATTTAGCATTTCACCCAGCACTCTTAGTGAATTCGCGGCTGGCGCAGACCCCCACCCCCCTATATATATATAATATCTATTATTGCTTATTACTCTTAAGATTAATATATTCATTATTAAATATATATATATTACTAGAAGGAATATTCTGTTTATTTATTTTTTTATTTTAAGAGTTCGGATATAAGTGAATCGTTATTAAATGAAATATATATATTTTATTATTAATAATGTAATCCTGAGAAAACGTGGTCTGCGCCATCCGGACGCGGGATCGTCGCATCCCGCAAAAATTTTTGTTTATACGTACATTGTATATATAAGTTGTTGTTTTATAGCTATTAATACCATATTATTATTATTATTACTTATTATTTTATTTTTTTACATATTTTTGTGAAGATATTTAATTATGAATGTTAGTACAAGTACATGTCCACAAAAAAGTTTGTGTGCAGAGTGACTGTTTTTTGAAATAGTTTAATTAGAATTTTGATTATATATTTATATTGATGATATTTTAATTTTATAAATCAGCCTGTGGTGATTTTTTGTAATTTTGTATCTTTTTTATTGATTTTTTGACTATTAAATGTATAAGTGTGTTTTCAGTTTAGAAATTTTAATGAATACATATTATATTAGTGCGCATGGCCGACGCTTAAACTTATTTTTTATTTTAATGATATTTTTTATTTCTCCTGGCCATCGCCTATACGGATTTGCCCTAGTTAGGGGGGGTATATTTATTATAAAATTATATTATATATATATATACACACACAAGACTAAACCCATTACTTAGCTGGGGCAACTCTCGGAAATACTAGCAGAATATTTTTAAGATTGACTTTTTTATAAATTTAATTGCTACCAAATATTGTCATAATAAATTCGTGATTTATATTTATTTTCGTTTTTATTTATTTTCTTTCTTTTCTTAGAGGTTTATCGTTGTTGATTATTTTTTCTAGACGAATGCGCATGCGCTGTGTTTATTAGTTGTGTCGTTTGGTGTTCCTCATATTCGCATGTTTAGTGGGTAATGTAGACTTGCATCCGATCAGCATCAGCATCACGAGGCACAATCTCATACACAACTATATAGAAAAGGAATCGCGTTTTATATTTTAATATATATTCCTATAATCGCATATAAAATATTTTAGTACGCGTGAACGTAGTTTAGCGTCTCAATAGACACATATATAAATATATTTAATTAATGATGTTATATATAAATATATTATATATATATTTAAAATAAAAGAAAAACTATCGCGTGGAAATGTAAAAATTCTGCTCAAAAAATGGTTGATAGCGATTCAATTTTCGGGGTAAGGAACGGTGTTAGCTAAAGTAAAGTAATAAATAGGTTAGGCAAATATAAAAATTAGGGTATGAATTGAAATGCACCGTTCGATATTGGGCACGACTTTTATGGGTGCTTGATGCGACCGTTGGTTTTTACAAAGTCTTCCCGCCCGAAAATCATCCCATTTAGATTTAATTATTTATTCGATCAAATTTAAACGTTACATTTTTTCATATATTTAATAATTTCAATGGTTAACCTTGCGCAAAATTCTCAAGAAGCGTTTCCAAAAATAATGTTCCAACAACCAGAAACTGTTCTTGGTATCGAAAACTTTTTTACCTTTATTCAAAATAAATACCCTCTAGAGCAAACATAATAGCATGCTCCAAGGATGAACATTGTCAGCATCCATTCACAACCATAATGAAGGAACGATTTCCATGGTGTAAAGATTCAAACAATGATTTTTTACCTTTATCCAATATTCAATCATTATTCCTCGAGATAAACATAATCGCTTGCTCGAAGGAGGGATATTGTCAGTACCTATTTACAACCATAATCAAGAAACTGTAAAAAGATTCAAACGAAAATCTTTCCCGAAAACTCAATATTTCCTCTAAAGCAAACACGAAGGAGGGACTGTCAAAATCAATGAATTGTAGAAAGATTTAAAGAAACCTTTAACTTTCTCCAAAACTCAATAATACCTCTCGAGCAAACCATTCACAATCATAATCATGAAATTGTAGAATGATTCAAACAAAAGTCTTCTGGTTTATTCGAAACTCAATCATTCCTCTAAAGCTAACATAATCTCAAGCTCGAAGGAGTAACATTGTCATTCGCAGCCATAATTAAGGAATTGTAGAAGGATTCAAACAAAGTTCTGTTACTTTTATTCAAAACTTAATAATCACTCTAGAGCAAACATAATTGCGTGCTCAAAAGAGGAAAATTGTCAGTATCCATTCAAAACTATAATCAAGGAGTTTTAGAAAGATTCAAACAGAAATCTTTTACCTTTCTCCAAAACTGAATAATTCCTCTAAAGCAAACACGAAGGACGAACATTGCCGGAATCCTTCACAACCATAATCAGGGAATTGTAGAAGGATTCAAACAACATTCTTCTGCCTTTATTAAAAACTCAATAATTCCTCTGGAGCAAACATAATTGCGTGCTCAAAAGAGGAACATTGTCAGTATCCATACAAAACCATAATCAAGGAGCTGTAGAAAGATTCCAACAGAAATCTTTTACTTTCTCGAAAACGCAATAATTCCTCAAGAGCAAACATGAATGAGGCACATTTTCAGAATTCATTCACACCATAATTAAGGAATTGTAGAGAAATTCAAACAAAATTCTGTTACCTTTATTCAAAACTCAATGATTCCTCTAGAGTAAACATAATTGCATGGTCAAAGAGGAACATTGTAAGTATACATTCAAAACCATAATCAAGGAGTTGTAGAAAGATTCAAACAGAAATCTTTTACCTTTCTTCAAAACTGAATAATTCCTCTGGAGCAAACACGAAGAAGGAACATTGCCAGAATCCTTCACAACAATAATCACAGATTTGTAGAAGGATTCAAACAAAATTCTTTTACCTTTATTCAAAACTCAATAATTCCTCTGGAGCAAACATAATTGCGTGCTCAAAAGAGGAACATTGTCAGTATCCATACAAAACCATAATCAAGGAGTTGTAGAAAGATTCAAACAGAAATCTTTTATCTTCGCTCCTCTGGAGCAAACACGAGAGGGACATTGTTAGAATCCATCCACAACCATAATCAAGGAATTGTAAAAATAAAAATCTTTTACCTCTAACCAAAACTGAATCATTCATCTAGAGCAGGGGTCTCCAAACTTTTTCCATCGCGGGCCATATATACAATTCTTCATAATATAGTGGGCTAAGATATAATCAATTTTATAACTAATTTCAAAACCTATTACAAAAAATCGTTAAACAATTTTAAAATGTGACGTTTACACAAAATGTAACTGCTTGTCGCTGGTCGAACTCGTTGAGGTCGCGGGCCATAGTTTGGAGACCCCTGATCCAGAACAAACAGAATCACATGCTCGAAGGAGAGATCATCACAGAAAAGTTTTCATGGTGTAGCTCTTCTTTGTGAATCAACAATGAAGGGAAGATAACCTTTTCAATTATTTACTGTGAAACGTATATGAAATCCTCTTTGAGAAATCGGATTTTACATCTTCAGGAATTACTTCTCCGCGTTTGTTGACTGCTTTTGTAGAATGTTTGATCAAACAATTAGAAAAAAACATTTTGCATTTCCATTTTTTCAAAAAACTACAAATACAAGCTTTTCATGCAGTTACCTCGAAACTGACGAGCAAATATATGCACATGCTTGTTGACAGTAAGTAACACACACATACAGGCATTAAAGATTAAAATACGCAGATTAGAATTTAAGATTATATACTGATAACCTCGTATAACAAGGTTTTTCTACAAGACGGATTTCGACCTAACACGGTCCGAGATTTGGACGAAATGCCGCTGTAACGAGTTAAAAGTATCTGGAGAAGATAGGAAATGTGAAACTGAAAGTCTTGCGAAAAAACAAATCACGAAATGTCCCGAAAACAATCTTATATATACAGGGGTTAAAAAAGAGTGTAAAATATTTAAGGGGATAGTTTGAACCAAAATAAACAAAAAAGTCTTAATAAACATGGGTCATTAATTTACGGTTTCGGAGATATGAAATGTTATTCTTTTTTACCTCCTTTTTTATTCAACAAAAACTTATTTTCTTATCAGAGTTGGCTGATGTTTTGTGAAATAAACATGTATGGGTATTGTAGGCTACTGGTTTTTAGGTCTTGTTATTTTACCAAACCGATTGGCAAGCGCAGAACACAATGTATGATCTTTTATACGACATTCCGCAGGAAACACATGTGGTTCCAACATGATGGTGCTTCAGCTCATTTTTCTGCTGCATTTAGATCGAACTCTTCCGCGTAGATGGGTAGGAAGAAGCGGACCTGTCTTATGGTCTGCAAAATCACCCGATTTAAACCCTCTAGATTTTTTCTTTGGGGATATTTAAAAATATTAGTCTATGGTACTCCTATAAATAACCGTTAGGCTGATCAAAATAAGCAGTGGTTGCATCTGACACTTAAATATTGGACATAAATCTCTTACCTGCGAACATTTTGGGGAGTTCATTGCAGAGTACACAGCCTGACATAAATCACATTTTTTGACCGAAACCGCTAGGCCGATCAAAATAAGCAGTGGTTGCAGCTACCACTTCTTTATTGGACGTAAATCTCTTTCCTGCGAGTCCTTTTGAAGCAAGTGGAAATCACTAAACCAAATCTTGTGAATATTGTGGACGTGGAACGTCGAAGAAAGTCGTAGCCTAATTAATGCAATTTTGCAATTCCAATTGTTGACGTGCGAGCTGGTCAATTTTCATGATTTAACATCAATATTTTTTGCTTAAATGAGGTCGTTTTTCCTTGATTGCAGCATTCAATTGATCTAATAATTCTGCAAAGTATACCCCAGTTATTTTTTTTTTCTGAAGATAGTCGATTAACACTATCACTATAGGCATCCCAAGAAACAGATGCCAAAACATTTTCAGCCGATGGAACTGTTTTTGCTCATTTTGGAGTACTTCCACCACTTATTGATTTTTATTTTTCATTTGTCTCTGGTTTGCAGTGGTAAATCGGTTATGAATCGACGCAAAAATTCTTGAGGATTACGCTGAAATAATGCTTTCATCTATTTGATCAACAAACCGCCCAATCATCTTTCTGACAAAATTTTCGTTGCTGTTTTGGTCAAATTTTCTTTCGGAGCCTCCTCGCCGATCATCCACGAGCCGCCGCTGTGCTTGAGTAACGTTGACTCGGCGCTGTGCAGTTGACTTTAAATGACTCCACATGAAATAATCGAGGAGTGTAAGTTCACACGACCCAGGCGGCCAATTATCGTCAATTCTTCAAGAAGTTGTTCGATCGTAAAATCTCTCCTTGGAAAGATTCAGTATTTTACCAGCTGTATTGCAAGGGGCACCATCCTGTCGAAACCACATGTTCTGGACATTCATAGCTTATTTATTCGACAAATAATATATTAGTATTGTCCTGTATCGAGCTCCATTCATAACCGAATTACCAACTTTTTTGTGGAAGAAATAAGAACCAGTCACGTCTCTTCACGACATTTTTGGCTTCTACAGTATTTCTCCCACATGACTTATGATGCAGCAGGCAGATGAACACACTCTACCCACTACACTACCACGCCGCCCCATTTTGCAAGATGAAAGTTTAAAAACTTACCAGAGAAGATAATACCAATAATCAGTAACTAAAAATACATAGATGTGCAGACAAATATATTTGTTACTAGCTTCAACAGGTCACAATATACTGTAGAAAGCAATCAGTACAAAAGAACCGGACAGCTTGTAATATGTTTTTCTTAGAGCAAACTATCCACTGTATGCCAGTAGTTTTAAATAAGAAAACAAAGGTAAAATAGCCGTATTTATCTCTATCTATTGGATGGGGAACATTTTTATTTTTCTTGGATCAGGTTCTCGTTTAATTGCCGCTAGCAATATCCATATCTTGTCGGTGTTTCAACCACCCTGATGATTTGGTTCAGTACAGCATTCAGGCAACAGATTCCGCCACTTTGGCGTTTCTACCTTTCTCGTTTAAACTTTTTGTGAAAGAGAGTGAAACGATGGAGTGCGTGGAAAATAAATCAGAAGATTGGGCCATCAGGATCAGTTGTTCTGCACGGTAGAAGTCCGCCTGCTTAAAAAAAACATGCATCAGATGCACGGGACAAATTATAGCTGTACCTATTACATTGGTAGGAAGAAAAATTACAAATTATAAGAGTAGAGAAGACTGTTTTAGAGAAGATTTAAACAAACTACCTACTGCTCATCAGCAATTTTAAATAGAAGAACAAAGTGAAGAGAGCAGTATGTATCTATAACATCTTAAGAGATGAGAGACTTATACCAGACACTACCGTGGTTCTCATTGTCTTTTATTAAAAAGTCGCGTGGCATGAAGTTGGTGCCTGATTTATACCTCTGTTACCCATTCTTTGAAGATTCATATTTTCATCTCAATGACTGGTGATGCATTGGAAAGTGCAGGTACCTGTGCAAGCAAAAACTGCAACTGCGATTGCCTTGCTTCATGAACAAGCCAACCTCCAGCCTATCTAGGAACGCTGAGGAAGTTAGAGGGAAGTTAGCATCCCGCACCACACAACGCGGAAACCACACCGCCAGTCTTCTCTCTGGCAGAGCAAGTTGTTCTCGACGTCCTAGTTGGAAATTGCCCGACCTTGCAACAAGAATACTACACGTCATTAAAGACCCTAGCAAGAACGTCCTCCAACTGGTGGAAGAAGCTCCACTTGCCTTTAGGTAACTGTGTATAACTTCCGGATTGTATATAAAACTACACCCGTGAGACTTCGATAAGCCAGTTAATCCATCGACATCCTTAACACCTCCACCTCCTAACACAAGAGACTACATGGCGGTAAAACGCTTAATCTATCAACCTCTACAATTGGTGATGAATCATCATCATATGAAGTACTCGTCACATAAACTTTTGTCTCAATAGCAGGTGGTGCATTGATAAGTGCAGGCACCTGCAGAAAACTTTTGGGAGAAGAAATGCATTCAAAAACTTCATCTGCGCTTGTCATTCTGATTTTTTACAACACTATACCCTTGAAGCTTCGATAAGCCATTCAAGAGAATAACTAATTCCACCTAAATTCTTAACACCTCCACCTTCTCTGCAGTTTCTCACGCTAGAGACCAGATGGCGGTAAAATGCTTAATCGATCAACTTCCACACTTGTTGATAAATCATCATCATATGAAGTACTCGTTACATAAACTTTTGTCTCAATGGCTGGTGATGTATTGATAAGTGCAGGCACCTGCAGAAAAATTGTGGGGCGAAGAAATGCATGCAAAAACATCATCTGCGCTTGCCACTTAGATTTTTTCCAACACAATACCGTTGAAGCTTCGATAAATTATTTAATAGAAAATAGAATAACTAATTCCACCGAAATCCTTAGCACATCCACCTCTTCGGCGATTTATGACGCTAGAGAGTAGAAGGCGCCAAAATGCTTGATCGATCAACTTCCACACTTGTTGATAAATCATCATCATATAAAGTACTCGTTACAGAAACTTTTATCTCAATGGTTGGTGATACATTGATAGGTGCAGGCACCTGCAGAAAAATTTTGGGCGAAGAAATGCATGCAAAAGTTTATCTGCGCTTGTCATTCAGATTTTTTACAACACTATACCCTTGAAGCTTTGATAAGCCAATCAATTTCACCGAAACCCTTAACACCTCCACCTCCTCGGCGGTTCCTGACGCTAGAGATTAGATGGCGGTAAAACGCTTGATCGATCAACTTCCACACTTGCTGATAAATCATCATCATATGAAGTACTCGTTACAGAAACTTTTATCTAAATGGCTGGTGATGTATTGATAAGTGCAGGCACCTGCAGAAAACTTGTGGGAGAAGAAATGCATGCAAAAACTTCATCTGCGCTTGTCATTCAGATTTTTTACAACACTATACCCTTGAAGCTTTAATAAGCCATTCAATAGAATAACTAATTTCACCGAAATCCTTAACACCTCCATCTCCTCGGCGGTTCCTTCCAACACAATACTGTTGAAGCTTCGATAAACTATTTAATAGAATAACTAATTCCGAAATCCTTAGCACATCCACCTCTTCGGTGGTTCATGACACTGGAGATTAGACGGCGCCAAAATGCTTGATCGATCAACTTCCACACTTGTTGATAAATCATCATCATATGAAGTACTCGTTACAGAAACTTTTACTTTAGTGGCTGGTGATGCACTGATAAGCATAGGAACCTGCAGAAAAAATCTGGGGCGAAGAAATGCATGCAAAAACTTCATCTGCGCCTGTCATTCAGATTTTTTTACAACACTGTACCCTTGAAGCTTTGGTAAGCCAATCAATAGAATAACTAATTTCACCGAAATCCTTAACACCTCCATTTCCTCGGCGGTTTCTGACGTGGCGGTAAAACGCTTAATCGATCAACTTCCACACTTGTTGAAAAATCATCATCATATGAAGTACTCGTTACTGAAACTTTTACCTCAATGGCTGCAGAAAAATTGCGGGGCGACGAAATTCATGCAAAAACTGAAACTGCGGGATGTACAAAAACTGTACTTGTGAAGATCTAAAATGCCAGTTAATAGAATAACCAATTTCACCGAAATGCGTAACACCTTCACCTCTTCGGCTGTTTATGACGCTAGAGACTAGATGGCGGTAAAACGCTTCATTGAGCAACCTTCACACTTGTTGATAAATCATCATCATATGAACACAAACTTTTACCTCAATCGCTGGTGATGCATTGATAAGTGCGGGCACCTACAGAAAAATTGTGGGGCGAAGAAATGCATGGAAAAACTGCAACCGCGCTTGCCATCCAGAGTGTATAAAAAACTGTACTTGTGAAGCTCCGAAAAGCCAGTTAATAGAATAACTAATTCCTCTAAAATACTTAACACCTCTACCTCCTCGGCGGGAGGACAAGATGATGGCAAAATGCGTAATCGATCAACCTCCACACTTGTTGATAAATCATCATATGAAATACTCGTTACAGAAAGTAACTTCTCTTCCAGGAGAACATAAAACAAATTTTGGATAAAAAATAACAATCTACTCAAATGCTTTATCTCGGCGATCAGTTGCAGAAACTTTTATCTTAATGCAAGCACATGCAGAAAAATTGTGGGTTGAAGGAATGCATGGAAAAATTGCAGCCGCGCTTGCCATCCAGAGGGTACAAAAAACTGTACTTGTGAAGCTCGGAAAAGCCAGTTAATAGAATCACCAATTCCACTAAAATACTTAACACCTCTACCTCCTCGGCGATTCCTGACGCCAGAGGCAAGATGACGGCAAAATGCATAATCGAGCAACCTCCACACTTGTTGATAAATCATCATATGAAATACTCGTTACAGAAAGTAACTTCTCTTCCAGGAGAACGTAAAACAAATTTTGGATAGAAAATAACAATTTACTCAAATGCTTAATCTCGGCGATCAATTATCTAGAAAAATTGTGGGACGAAGAAATGCATGTAAAAACTTCAACTGCGCTTGCCATCCAGAATGAAATTTTGGATAGAAAATAACAATTTACTCAAATGCTTAATCTCGGCGATCAATTATCTAGAAAAATTGTGGGACGAAGAAATGCATGTAAAAACTTCAACTGCGCTTGCCATCCAGGATGTATAAAGAACTATACCTGTGAAGCTTCGATAAGCCAGTTAATAGAATAACTAATCCTACCGAAATCTTCAACACCTCTACCTCCTCGGCGGTTCCTAACGCTGGAGACTTAATGGCGGCAAAACGCTTAATCGATCAGCCTCCACACCATCATGTGAAGTACTCGTTGCCGGAACTAACTTATCTTCAAGGAGAACATAAAACAAATTTTGGATATAAAATAACAATTTACTCATATCCTCAGCGATCAGTTAGAGCAAAATTAGCAAATATCTAGCTTGAAGAATTTTATTCACAAATATAAAACACTAAAAAATATTACTTTAGTATTAAAAAAAGTTAACGAAACACCACCAAAAAGTCTTCCAACTGATAAACGGCTAGGCCAAGTAATTGAAGTAGATGGCATAACTATGACCGAAGTTTTTGACAACGATATAATGGGAAACCGCTGAAAGTTGCTGACCAAATCTTCTTCTGCGGATCCCGTAAAAGTGGCCATTTGATACAGTCTACTACATGTCTACAACTTAGACCCTCATTTAAACGCATCTCAGAAATTTCCAAAATTTAGATCAACTAAAATCAAGGCATCTAGAAAAGCGTTCTGCTACTGCAGATTCCATGAAAGTAGCCATTTGAATACAGTTAGGTACATGTTTACAACTTAGACCTCCATTTAATGGCATCTCAGTTGATTAAATTTCCAAAATTTGGATCAAATAAAATCAAAACATCCAGAAAAGTGTTCTAGTTTTTAAGTAGGAATACTTTCTAATCAATCTGAGGAATTGAATATACTGTAGATCTAACCTGAGAATGTGCGTATGAATATTTTTTACGCCTTGAAGAAATGAGCAATCAGAAGCACCAGACAACAAATAAAAGTCTCGGCTGAGCAATTTAAGTAGATGTCATAACAATGACAGAAGATTCTGACAACAATGATAATAATTCGAATGAATGGAAAATCTCTGAAAGTCGAAAGTTCAAATCTGCTACTGCAGATTCCATGAAATAACTGTATTCCATTTGAATACAGTTAGCCTCCATTTAAAGGCATCTTAGTTGATTAAATTTCCAAAATTTGGATCAACTAAAATCAAGGCAGCTAGAAAGCTTTCTGTTACTGCAGATTCCATGAAATTAGCCATTTGAATACAGTTAGGTACATGTTTACAACTTAGATCTCCATTTAAAGGCAACTCATTTGATTAAATTCCAAAAATTTGGATCAACTAAAATCAAGGCATCCAGAAAAGCGTTCTACTTTTTAAGTAGCTGTACTTTCTAATCAATTTATGGAATTGAATATACTGTAGATTCAACCTGAGAATATGCGTATGAATATTTTTACGACTTGGCGAAATGAGCAATCAGAAGCACCAGAACTCACAGCCAATGACAACAAAAACGAAAAAAATTAACACAATAACAGGTCACTTAAGATATTAAGATAGATGCACCCAAAGCACATACAATTGATAAAAACATTTATATAATAATAATAATAATATTTTTTATTCACAACCTTAAATACAAATAAACTTCATTTTTAAATTAAAATTAATTAATATAATCGCTATAATCCAATGTTTACGTATTAAGATAGATGTACTCAAAGCGCAAGTTTATACTATTCATAAGTTCTGCACGAGAAAAGAGAGCAGTCTAAGAACATGCAGTAGATTGGACTAAATAAATCATAACTGCACCAGGAACAAAAAATTAGAAGTAACACGTTGCAGATGAGGGATACCAGGAAAGATTGGAGCAAACGATCAGAAGTTATAAATCAGATGAAGAACTATCTGTAGGAGTTAACAAACAGAGCTAAGCGTGTAGAAAATACGTCAGAGAAGATTGAGGCAAATTATCACATCAGTAGTTCTGCATGGGATAAACATACAGTAGATGCACGCAAAAAAATCCTAACTGCACCTATTAATTGGATAGGATCAAAAAATTTGAATTTTTTTTAAAGCCCACATGTTGCGCGAAAAAAGATACCCGAGAAAATTGGAGAAAAGCTTCAGCATAGGAGAACAACGTGAAGAAAACAATATTTATCTATGTCTATAGTATGAAGAACTATCTGTAAGAGTTAACAGAGATAAGGGTAAAAAAAAATATATCAGAGGAGATTGGGCCAAATTATCACATCAGTAGTTCTGCACGGGAAAAACATTTAGTAGATGCATGCAAAAAAACCTGGCTGCACCTATTAATTGGATAAGATCAATCAATTTGAATTTTTTTTAAAGCCCACATGTTGCACGATGAGAAATACCAGACGATATTTTGGAGAAAATCTTCAGCATAGGAGAACAACGTGAAGAAAACAATATTTATCTATATCTACAGGATGAAGAACTATCTGTAAGAGTTAACACAGATAAGTGTAAAGAAATTTTATCAGAGAAGATTGGGCCAAATTATCACATCAGTAGTTCTGCACGTAGATGCATGCGGAAAATCCTAGCTACACCTATTAATTGGATAGGATCAAAAAATTTGAATTTTTTTTAAAGCCCACATATTGCACGATGAGAGATACCAGAGGAGATTTTGGAGAAAAATTTCAGCATAGAAGAACAACGTGAAGAAAACAATATTTATCTATATCTATAGGATGAAGAACTATCTGTAAGAGTTAACACAGATAAGTGTAAAGAAAATTTATCAGAGAAGATTGGGCCAAATTATCACATCAGTACTTCTCCACGGGAAAACAAGCAGAAGATGCACGTAACAAATCCTAGCTGCACCTATTAATTGCATAGGAACCAAAAATTAGAAACAACACTTAAAGTCCACGTGTTGCAGGATCAGAGATACCAGAGAAGATTGGAGCTAACCATCAGCAGTTCTAAATACGAGAATAACACGAAGAGAACAGTATTTATCTAGATCTACAAGATGAAGAATTATCTGTAAGAGTTAACAAACAGAGATAAGAGTGTAGGGAATATTGGGCCAAATGATCACATCAGTAGTTCTGCACGGAAAAATATGCAGCAAATGCACGCATCAAATCCTAGCTGTACCTATTAGCTGGTCATGAACAAAACATTAGAAACAACAAGGATGTTGCAGGATGAAGGATACTAGAGAAGATTAAAGCAAACCATCGGCAATTCTAAATAGAACAAAGTGAAGAGATCATATCTGTAAGATGGTGAACTATCTGTACGCGTGAAAAAAACAGAGATAAAAGTGTGGAAAATATATCAGAGAAAATTGGGCCAAATTAACACATCAGTAGTTCTTCATGGGAAACGTAATATATGTTCACAACAAATCATAGCTGCACCTATTAGTTGGATAGGAACAAAAAATAGAGACAAGATGACAGTCTGGAAAAATGTACCAGAGAAGATTAAAGCAGTAGTAGTATCCACTACACATCAACAATTCTAAATAGAAATAACAGCACTGGAAAAAAATGCTATGGAAAAGCAACGAAAAAGTCATAGCTATAGTTACTGGTTTCTAAGGATCTATACAACCAAATAAATAAAGAAATATTTCAATCTAAATTCCTCAGGATATGAGTGCGGGAAAGAATAACACAAGGAGAATCGATTAAATTGTTTACCACACATCAGAAAAAAAGGAAACAAAGCCATGTAATGGAGAAACGAAAAGAAGATTTTTTTAAACGATATTGAATAAAGAAACAGGGAATGGCAGTGTGGAAAAACGTACCAGAGAAGATTAAAGCAAACTATCCACTGCACATCAACAATTCTAAATAGAAAAACAGCATTAGCAAAAAATATGTCATTGAAAAGCAACGAAAAAAGTCAATGCTATAGTTACTGGTTTAGAACGATCTTTACAACCAAATAAATAAAGAAATATTTCAAACTAAATTCCTCAGGGTAAGAGGATGGGAAGAATAACACAAGGAGAATCGATTAAATTGTTTACCATACATCAGAAAAACAAAAGGAAACAAAGCCATGTAATGGAGGAACGAAAAAGATTTTTAAAACTCTATTGAATAAAGAAACTGGTAGAAAGAGTCTTAACGGTAAAATGATTTCTATTTTTCAAAAAACCATCTCGACAAAGAAACAGGTAGAAAGAGTCTTAACGGTAAAATGATTTCTATTTTTCAAAAAACCATCTCGATAAAGAAACAGGTAGAAAGAGTCTTAACGGTAAAATGATTTCTATTTTTCAAAAAACCATCTCGATAAAGAAACAGGTAGAAAGAGTCTTAACGGTAAAATGATTTCTATTTTTCAAAAAACCATCTCGACAAAAAAACAGGTAGAAAGAGTCTTAACCGTAAAATGATTTCTATTTTTCAAAAAAAAAACATCTCGACAAAGAAACAGGTAGAAAGACTCTTAACGGTAAAATGATTTCCATTTTTCAAAGAAAACGATCTTGATAAAGGGATCTGTAGAAAGAGTCTTAACGGGAAAATTATTTCTAATTAAGACGAAAAATAGCCTAAATTATTTAAAAATTCTAAAGCAAACTACCTCAAGTATGAGCAATAACCACACCAATAACTTTGGCCAGCAATCTCAGGTCTTATTTAAGTTTTGTTATCACAAACTCAAGTTATTAATCAAATTAGTGATGGATAGGTTTCATTTATGAATGAGGCCGAATTGGCTTATAGCTAAAAGGCTCAGCAGGTAGGAATAAATAGATCTGAAGAGGCACATTAGGGCTCGAGTGCAAGAACGTTCATTGGCATAAACTCCTCCCGGATTTCTTGTGTTAAACGATAACTTTAAAAAATCACTGATTTACAAGAGAAACAAAGCATGAAATTAGTAAATAATAAAGTGTTATATCAAAATCATTGGGAAGTAAGGAAAGCAAAGCATAAAATAAATGAATAAAATATTATATCATAACAATTTATCTGTTAGAAAAACACAGTAAAAATAATAATAAACAAAATGTTATATCAAAAACATTGATTTGTAAGGGAAGAAAAGCATAAAATAAATGAATAAAATATTACATCATAAAAACTTATCTGTAAGAGAAACACAGAAAAAAAATAAACAAAATGTTATATCAAAAACATTGATTTATAAGAGAAACAAAGCATAAAATAAATAAATAAAATATTACATCAAAATCATTGATTTGTAAGAGAAACAAAGCATAAAATTAATTAATAAAATATTACAACCAAAATCATAAAAAGCATAAAATAAATGAATAAAATATTACATCATAAAAACTTATCTGTAAGAGAAACACAGAAAAAAAATAAACAAAATGTTATATCAAAAACATTGATTTATAAGAGAAACAAAGCCTAAAATAAATAAATAAAATATTACAACCAAAATCATTGATTTGTAAGAGAAATAAAGCATAAAATAAATAAATAAAATATTACATCAAAATCATTGATTTGCAAGAGAAAGAAAGCATTCATAAACTAATAAACAAAATATTATATTATTTATATTGCATACCATTTGCATTTTTGGCAACTCAACATGTCATTATCAAAACTTAAAGTCTTGAAGACTTTAAGTTTCGATTTAGCTTTGGAGATAATTCAATTCAAAATAAAGTGTTAAATTAAATCAAAATTGTTGGTTTGTAAGGGAAGCAAAGCATAAAATAAATAAAATATTATATCAAAATAATTTATCTGTAAAAGAAACACAGTAAAAAATAAAAATAAATAAAATGTTATATCAAAATCATTGATTTTTAAGATAAACAAAGCCTTCATAAACTAATAAACAAAATTTTATGTTATTCATATTGCATGACATTTGCATTTTTGGCAACTCAACTTGTCATTATCAAAACTTAAAGACTTGAAGACTTTAAATTTCGATTTAGCTTTCGTGATAATTCAAAAAAAAATGTTGTATAAGAAGTAAGACATAAAATAAATAAAAATATTATATCAAAATCATTGAATTTTAAGAGAAACAAAGTCTTGGAGAAGTTTCAATTTACCTTTTGTGATATTTCAATTGGTATAAACATTTCAAATCGGAGCAGAAGATTTTACGAGGAGCTTTCTTTAAAAAAAAAAATCTGAAATCAAATAACCTGAGTGATTGCTTTGAAATCTATAAAATTTGCTTGAAATAAATAAATACTTGTCACAAACTGAAAATTTGTCATTTATACTTTTATACTTATACCTCAAATTTGATAATGGTAAATTGAGTTACCAAAATTATAGCCAATGAATAATTTTATATACAAACAAAGTGACAGTGTTTTTTTTATATTATCCAATATGTATAATGAAGTTGGAGCCTCAAGTATAAATAAATAAAATATGATTAGAAACACTGAATAAAACACTTACTAAGTTTTTTTACCAAAATTGTGGTAAAAACTTAGTAAGTATTTTATTCAGTGTTTCTATAATGAATTACCACGAAGTAACGGTCGCAACCATCACCATGATTAAAATATGATTAGTCTAGCCTTCACAAGACCATAAAAATAAACAAGCAACCCGATATGCCGGACGAAAAACTTTGACATCCTTGATAGCCCATCGATAAATTGAGACTTCATCATTACACAAGATTACTTATATTATTAATAATCTTACATTATAAATTATTTTTATTCCCAACAAAATAAGTTTTTAAAATGAAATATTTTGAAAAAATGTATTGCTATTCCAAACGTACTGACATTACTGTCCATGTGATGTTTTAAACTTCGCAAATTTATTTTGAATTATACATTATTGAAATAATTATTAAAAACTTCAAATTCATCGTTTTTAGTTTGCAGATACTTTAAATCAAAGTTGAAATTTTCAAATGGGAAAGACGGCTCTTGTTAAAAAAAATGCTGCAGTGAAATTCTTTTTTTTGAAACTTTGCAAATTAATTAAAATTACACATTCAACAAATTGTATCAAAAACTGTAAATACCTCATTTATGGTTTCTGAGATTGCTCATTTATAAATATCTTCTTAATAGATAAATGTCAAAAATAAAAAATTCTAATTTATAATTTCTTGCAATTATACTTCAAAGTTGAGATTTATAACCGAGAAAGGAATGTTCTGTTTGAAAAAATTGCTAACGTCAAATTCCTTAATGGACTATTTTGAAACATTTAATAAATACATGCCAAAAAAATAAAAGTACGGTATTCACAGTTTTTGCTATATTTTACTTTAACGTTTAAATTTGTAACCGAGAAATGCTCTTTTATGTAATGTTTTGTTTAAAAGAATGCTGACGTCAAATTCATCGATGTATTGTTTAAAATTGATCATGTTTGTTTAAAATGGCAAATTAAATAAATGTCAAAAACTGAAAATATATAACACATTTAATACATAATTGGCAAATACTAAAAAATATTAATTTATGATTTTAGAGATGCCTCACTTCAAAGTTAAAACTCCAACTGAGAAAGAAGCTTTAATGTGATGCTTTGAAAAACTGGTGACGTCAAATACCTTGACGAATTATTTTGAAACCTTCCAAATGTGTTTAGAATGACATTTAATAAATAATTGGCAATAACTATCCATTCATTTATAATTGTAGAGATGCGTCACTTCAAAGTTGAAACTCAAACCGAAAACGAAGGTTACATGTGATTCAATAAAATAAAAACTTCCTGACTTGAGAAATACTATAGTTTTCGTCTTCTACAATTTAAGAGTCTCTAAGAGACTACAATTAATGGTAGACAAACAGAAAAAAAGTATAGAATTTTTGTAATTGTAGTCTCTTAGAGACCCTTAAACTATAGAAGAAGAAAAGTATAGCATTTCTCGTTAAATATGATGTTTTGTTTGAAAAAATGCTGAAGTCAAATACCTTAATGAATTATTTTGAAACTTTGCAGCTGTGTTTTGAATGACGCATTTAATAAATAATTGGCAAAAACTAAAAATACTCCTTTATGATTTTAGAGATGCGTCACTTCATAGTTGAAACTCAAACTGAGAAAGAAGGTTAAATGTGATGCTTCGTTTAAAAAAACTGGTAAAGTCAAATGCCTTGATGAATTATGTTCAAACTCTCCAAATGTGTTTAAAATGGCACATTTAATAAATAATTGGCAATAACTAAAAATATCCAGTTATGATTTTAGAGATGTTTCACTTTAAAATTGAAATTCAAACTGAGGAAGAAGGTTAAATGTTATGCTTTGTTTGAAAAAGCAGAAGCCAAATGGCTTGACGAATTATTTTTAAACGTTTCAAATGCTTCACTTAAAAGTTGAAGCTCAAAAAAAAATTGTGAAGTCAGATAACTTCAGTCAGATAAATTATTTTTAATTATTTTTTAAACATGTCAAAAAGTGAGAGTATGTCGTTTAAAATCTTTGCGATATTTTACCTTAAACAAAAATGTGCTGAAGTCAAAACGTTCGGATTGTTTTGGGCCTTCATAATTTTTTTAAATTCACAAAAAAAACAACATGGTACATTGGTGCTCTTCAGTGGATCCGTCAAAAATGTGCTAAAGTCAAAACGTTCGAGATTGTTTTGAGCCTTCATAATTGGAATTTGTTAAATTCACAACAACAACAACATGGTGCTCTTCAATGGATCAATAAAAAATGTGCTGAAGTCAAAACGTTCGAGATTGTTTTGAGCCTTCATAAATAAATAAAATTCAATTTAAAAAAACGCATTGATATATTACAGTGCTTTTCAATGGATCAGTTGATTCATTAATTGATGGGAGCTTTGTTTTACCTCCAAAGTGGCAAAATGGGTGATAACTACAATGGCAATCTTCTCTCGAAGCCCAAAAGATTAGAAATAATGATAATAATACTTTATTGTTGCCGATAGCTTTCGTTTTACACTATACAAAAAGCTATGTTGTGAAGGAACATTAAAAAATATTAAGTAAACACAATAATTAATAAAGAAATAGTTCTTGAATTTAGCAAATTTTGAATCCATTCACAGTTTTTTTATTTCCAATAAAAAACAAATATTATATTTATATCGTTTTAAAAAACTCATAATTTTTAATGAAAACTAATTGTTGCGAGAACTGTTTATTTTCTGTTATTTTGAATCATAAACCATAATGGACAATTTTCATTTTCAAACTGTACATGCTAAGATAGAAGTGAAATGGGAAACACTAAAGAGGAAAATAACTCTTAGCATTGTAAGAGTTTTACTTCGTGAATAACTGGTTGTCGATGCGCCTTCAACCCAAAATTCAAGGGTTTTACTTATATTAATAAAAATTGTGGCTTGTAAAACTTCTTGTTGTTAAGGAACGAAACCGAGAAAACACTAGCTCAATACCTGCTTCCTTTATAAAAATAAGTGGAGACGCTTTAAAATCTCCTCTATGATAATTCACAACCCGCCACTGGCCAATACTGATATTCTAAATGTTTGTTGTGAAGTAATCAAACGTATGCTGTAATAAAAGGTGAAGTTGCTGTTTTGTAAGAATCTAAAGAACAGTCCACACTTGACGTATGAATAAGGAAACCATTGAGAGATTTTTAGTAAGGTTAATCATTACGAACGAATTGATTCACTCAATTTTCTAGATAGTCTAATTGGCATTTTCATCATCGCTGTGTTTTGATGTGTTTTAGTGTCCGTTTTTTATGAATATATAAAAAATTATATATCTATAAATATATACTCGAGGTGGATATTTGTTAGATGTTCGTTTCGTATGTGTTTTGAAACTAGCATAATAACAAACCACGTCGTTGCTGCAATAAATTACAAAAGAAATATTTTCATCAAAAGAAAACACTTGACATTTCAAGGATGATTCATCGTTTCACAAATTGACTGCGACACATAGCAAATCACACTGTATATTAGCATATTTTTAAACACTTAATATACAGGCCTAACTACGATATTTAAGTAATAATATCTATATTTCATAATTATTATATATATATGAAAGTAATTTTTCAGATAGTATAAGGAAAATAACATATAGATGTTTCTAGAAAAAAAAAACTGTATTTATATTATAAAGTAAAATGAAAATATTTATATTAAAATATATCTTTTTGTAGCCTCCTGTATGAGACGTACGCCTATGGCTCGCAGGTCTAACTGTTACGGGATTTCAATGGGTTGTCCGGAAAAACTCCAGTTCCCTGAAGGGGCTATTTGTTTTGAAAGCGAAAAATGTTCCTATTTGTGATAAGTAGGAATCTCAGTCCTAACCCCGTTTAATGAAAAAAAAAATAAAACAAAACAAAGGAAAGCCGAAAATAGCCTCTTGAACTATCTACCAATTCACAGCCCTTTGATTCCGCACTATTTATAAAATATCAAAATTTCGTCTTCTAATCGTAACTGAAAGCAATAAGGTAACGAAATAACTTTTAAAAGCTATCTATTTATCTACTTTTTAATAAAAAAATACGTAGAATAGATCGTTGATCGTAACAGAATAAACTTGCGATCCAGGCTAGTCAACCCGCTCAGCATTATAATAAAACAAATATATATTAAACTATATATTATATATATACTAAAAAAATAATATTTAGCTGCAAATGTTAAAGTATTTCTATATAAAAATAAATGTGTGCGAGTTGTTTGAACGTACTATAATGGTTAGATTTTGTCTTTTCTATAAATTTATGTTATATAAAAAAGCGCACTTTATTGCTGTTGGGCACAATTTATTCGAATCATCGAAAGGGAGTTTTTTGTGCACAAAAATATACATTCTCTTATTTAATTTCTAAAAATAAAAAATAAAACAGCACCCGCTGGCGCTAAAAAAATGTACGAAATCCCGGCAGGGTTTTTCTAATTTTAATTTCTTAGGCGCTTAGGTGTTTAAATATTATTATTATTAACGTAGTTAGTTCTTTCTTTACATTCCAAAAAAACCTACATTCCATAATATGATCTGCCAAAGTCTTAAAAAAAAGTTTTCCAACATGGCGGAGTACAAGACACAGAAACCGAGCACAATAATTTGATCATATCAAAGCTTCACTGTGATTCGTAAGACTGACTTAAATGTTATTTCGGAATAGAAAATAAAAGTGAAAAAATGTTAAGTCCCCCACGTACGTTTTGTGTTTATGGTTTCGTTCCGTTTTTCTCGTGTATATGCGCCAACAGCATTAAAGTATAAATGGGAAAAAAAGACAAAAAATAATTTGGGTGTGCAGTGTGTATATTTTTCCAGTTATACTAAATTATAGAAAGAAATATTTAGATACGGTTTCTATCACGATATATTAATACGTATACTAATGTATTATATATATTCAGTAGGTGAAGGTTAAAAATAGCAAAGAAGAAGAAAAAAATAAATAAAAACGCTAAAATTGCTTTCTGTCGGTTGTATTTATCATTGTTGCTTTCGAAAAATGAAGAAATGAACATCCAGCATGATTTTTACAAATAGTCGCACATTTTTAAATATAAACAATAATTATATATTGGGGAACAGTTGTCAACAAAAACATCGATAAATTACTATGCATTCTAAAAAAATTATATTATTATTAATATTCTGGTGCCAAAAATCATAAAGTTACTAAACTCTGGTAGTTGTTGTAGCGTGATTTTCTTTCACATTTTCTCTACAAAATGAACAAATGCGAAACAAACATGACGCTATTTACCATTTAAATAATTAAGTAATAAATCATGGTGACCAATCATTGTACTTCTTTATCTTATTTCATCCTCAAGCAATATACATGGACTTAAACGAAACTTAAAAGGTTACATTTCACAAACATTGGCAAATGGAACTTAAAGACTTAAACGTGGATCGTGGAATGATATACCTGAAAAAATTCAAGTACAAACTAATCTAACGTCGAGAGTGGAATTTATAAAAAAAAAATATGATGATGTCCAAATTATATTTATATCGTTTTAAAAAACTCATAATTTTTAATTAAAACCAATTGTTGCGAGAGATATATTTAAAATTTATCTAAATAGTAGGAGAGCCTTATTATACAAGACGTTGAATAAAATATATTATTTATTAGTAATAAGCATTTACCAGTGGATTTGTGAAATGTAGTCGTGTTTGAAAATGTCATAATCACATAGAACCGTAGAGCGTAGTCGTAGCCTTTTTTCAGGGTTTCATTATAACGTAAAAAAAAGTTTTACCCAAAAAAATAGGTTGTTGTACCTTAAGATATAAAAAAGCGCACCATGTATTCACACCAAATAATAACTTTTGTAAAACCCTAGCCGCATGGAAATTATATATTTTCATATTATATAATATTTTAAAAGTGCGTCAAGATAATCTACATAAATAAAGAAAAATATAAAAAAACACAAAAAATAATTTTTACGTGAAAAAAAAATGATAAAAGTGAACGTTGTCAACACAAACTCGTCCTATGTATTTCAGATTAGTATGTCGTGAAGACCTTTATATATATACACATACATACTTAGTATCTTAAAACAAAAGAAATAAATATATTTTTTTGAGTTGTGCCCTTTATTTCTAATCTGAATTACAGGACCTTAAATGGCCTTTGTAGAATTTCAGATGTTTATAAAGGAATTTTACTTACGTATACTACTAAAAAATTATATTTTTGCATTTACACCTTTATTCTTTTTTTCGATCATGACTTTATATTCAAGGATGAAGGTATCGATCAATCTCAAATCGCAAATGACACTAAATCCATATGACGTAATAATTAATAAAAAAAAATAACGCGTGTTCAACACGCGCAAGTGCAATATTCTGAAAGACTCCCGTTGTTGATGTATGATTTAGTGTCGTTTGTCATTCTTTGTTTTATACAATTGTCCTTCAGAGTTCCACTGAACGTGTTCTCGATGTGAAATATTTTATAATGAGTGTTCATGGTGTGTAACCCCATGCGTTGTACATGTCAAACTTACCATCATACATTCGATAGAAAAAATGAAAAAAAAAATGGCTATCCGATGTACTTTGGGAAAGTTTGCTTTTTTATTGATTGTTATTTGTGAGGATGTCAATAAGATTTAAAAGTGAATTCATTGTAAGAGGTATCTCCCCCATATATATATTTTAATAAATATAAATATATACGTAGCATATATTATATATGTTATGCAGTCAGTATTTTGTACGAGTACACGTTTTTTCGGAAATATATATATAAGATATATTCTCTACTTAATATATTATCTTTCTACATACTAAAATACATATATTATAAATGTTGCTATACCATTATATTACTTATTTATTTTATCACACACAAAATATACATTATATATAATAGGAATTATATATATATTATATATCTAGTGAAATATATTATTACAATAATAAAATGTATTTGTACTGGATTTAAATTATTTTTGTATACATCCTACCCAATATTGTTTTATTTTATTTATTTTTTACATTCGGAAAAAAACTCAAAAACGATTTCAAGTGTTGGTGTAAATAATTTATTTTTTTTAACAATCGTTTATTTATTTTAGATTCTCTAAATTATTGTGCTATATCACTTAAAAATCATAATTTAATTTTGCCGACGTGAACTGCAAAATGTGGATTGGTCTAGGAAGATAAGGTAAGTTGAGTTTATCTAATTACTTATTAAATTGTATTTATAAAGCTTAAAATCGCTAAGCAATAGAATAATATTTTCAAGAATATTTTTTTTAAAAGCTTTCTTGTACGTTTACAAAAACGGGCCAAATAGCATAAGTAGCCACATTAATGACCTTCATTATCCCCTTAACCGCGCGCTGATATCTTCACTTGTTCGCGCGAAAACTCAAATTAAGTAAATTTTGTTTATTAAAAATATGAAAATAACCACAAAATAATGATTAAATATTAAAAAAAAGTCTAATTTCATCATTACTTTTATACTTACAGCAAACTAAATGAAATAAGTACCTAGTCAAAATTGTGTTTCAGTAATAACTCTTGAATGGATGACTAGATTTCGAAAAATTTTCAGTTTGGTGTTGATAAAATAAAAAAAAATTAAATTCACCCTTCAATTATTTTTCAATTGTATGTTTTTCTCGGATAACCCTTGAACCAGCGGTGGCTCGTGGATGTTCGGCGAGGAGGCTGCCTCCTCTACAAAGATCCACGAGCCGCCGCTGCCTTGAACGAATGATGAACGAAGTCGAATATTGTACTTGGCAAATAAGTTTAGATCAGACGAAAAACCGAAATTAGACATTTAATTTGACGCAAAAAAAAAACAAAAATTCCTGCAAATAGTTGAAAATTAAATAATTCCTTTAACATAAATCCCGCAGACTATATTTTCGAGATAAATATCAAAGTAAATAAATTTTATCTAAAAATAAACCTCATGTTTAAATTAAAATCCACTAAAACAACAAATATAAAATCAAATAAATAATTAATACAAAACCCTTGAAAATACAGGTCAAAAAATTCAAAAATGTAGGATAAAAAATTAAAAATTTTGACCTGAAAATCGAAAATGCTGAAATATCGATCAAAAATTTCAACAAACCAATAAAAAATGTAGGCCAAAATAAAGAATTATTGATTTATATGCGAGCATTTTTTCGGGTATAAGTTTCATTTGTTGAAATTTTTGATTTTTTGGTCTGCATTTTTTATCTGTCGAGTTTTCTATGTTTTGTCTAAATTCTCAGGTCTAAAAATGCGGACCAAGAAATCCAAAATTTCAACAAACAAATCGAATATTTTGGACAAAAAAACAACAATTTGGAACAACTCTAAAGTATCGGCAAAAAATCAAAAATCCTAGTCTAAAAATAAAAATGCAGACCAAATATTTGAAAATACAAGCAAAAGAAAAATAATTTACCATTTTCAGCCCCAAAAATAACTCTTTTTAGCTTAAAATAAGTTCATACGAGAAATTCGAAAATAATGGCAAAAAATAAAAAAAAATCGCACAATAAAATCAATAATTCAGGTTAAGGAAATCTAAAATATGGGACAAAAAATTCCAAATGAAGACCACAAATCTAAAATTCGTACCTAGAAATCAAAGTCGTGGACCAAAAAATTAAAATTTTTAAAAAACAAATCGAAAATTTAAGTCAAAATAAAGAAAATTTCGGCCTAAAGATCAAAAATTTAAATTGAAATTTTTGATTTTTTGGTCTGCATTTTTTATCTTTCGAATTTTCGGTGTTTTGTCTAAATCCTCAGGTCTAAAAATAAAAAAAATGCAGACCAAGAAATCCAAAATTTCAGCAAACAAACCGAATATTTTGGATAAAAAGATCAAAAATTTTGAACAAATCTAAAGTATCGGCAAAAAAATCAAAAATCCTGGTCTAAAAATAATAAATGCAGACCAAATATTTGAAAATACAAGCAAAAGAAAAATAATTTACTATTTTCAGCCCCAAAAATAACTCTTTTTAGCTTAAAATAAATTCCGACGAGAAATTCGAAAATAATGGCAAAAAATTAAAAAAATCGCACAATAAAATCTATAATTCAGGTTAAGAAAATCTAAAATATGGGACCAAATATACAAAATTAAGACCAAAAATCTAAAATTCGTAGCTAGAAATCAAAGTGGTGGACCAAAAAATTAAAATTTTTAACAATCAAATCGAAAATTTAAATCAAAATAAAGAAATTTTCGGCCGAAAGACCAAAAATTTAAACCGAAAAAATCGAAAATACAAAATATAGACTAAAAAGTAAAAATCCACAATATGGCCAAAAAAGGTGAAAATTTTGACAAAACTTCGAGAACTTGGGCGTAAAAAGAGAAGTTATTTTTCAAACAAATGTTTGTCGTTTGCATTTTTTTTTGCGTTTATGACTGTTTGTACTTTTTAACGTTTAGATTTTATAAGAAGTTTGATGTTATCACTAGGGTATTTATTGTAAAATTCAACCAGGAAATTTAAATCATTACGCATTTTTTTAATGTGGGTGGTGTAAAGATAAAAATGCAGACGACAAAATCGAAGATTTTGATCAAAATAAAGAATATTTAGGACAGATATTAAAAAAAAATCTAAAATACAAAAATCTAAAATATGGGCCTAATAATCAAGAATCCTAATCTAAAAATAAAAACGCAGACAAAAAAATCGCTTTAGGTAGAAGCAAAATAATTTACCATTTTCAGCCCCCAAAAATAAGTTACTCACCAGAAATTTGAAAATAATATCCAAGAAGTACAAAAAATTCGCACAATAAAATCAATCATTATCTAAATATAGGACAAAAAAAAATTATACCAAAAATTTATACTAAAAATAAAAATGGTGGTCCAAAATGGTGGTCTTAACAAACAAACAAAACAAAGTAAAAATAATAATAATAAATGCGGACTAAAATAGCGAAAATTTCAACAAATAAAACTCGAAAAAATTCTCGCAACAATAATTCAGGTTAAAATATCTAAGAAATCAAAAATTCGGAACTAAAATTAAAAATTCGGTCCGAAAATTGAATCGAAAATTTAGGTCAAAATAAAGAATATTTAGGACAAATGATCAAAAATTTAGACAAAAAGAAAATAGGAAAATACAGGCAAAACGTCAAAAAATTAAAAATTCGGCCCGAGAAATCAAAAATGTGGACAAAGAAATCGAAAATTGAAACAATTATATCAGAAATTTATGTCGAAATAAAGGATATTTAGGCTAAAAGATAAAAAATTCAGACCAAAAAATCTAAAAAAACATCAAAAATCTAAAAATTAATAATCAGCCCGTAAAATCAAAAAGTTGAAAATTTTAACAATTGAATAGATAATTTAGGTCAAAATAAAGAATATTTAGGACAAATTATCAAAAATTTAGACAAAAAAATAATACGAAAATACAGACAAAATGTCGAAAAATTAAAAATTCGGCACGAAAAATCAAAAATGCGGACAAAGAAATCGAAAATTTAAACAATTACATCAGAAATTTAGGTCGAAATAAAGGATATGTAGGCTCAAAGATAAAACATTTAGACCAAAAAATCTAAAAAACAGATCAAAAATCTAAAAATTAATAATCAGCCCGAAAAATCAAAAATGCGGATCAAAAAGTCGAAAATTTTAGCAATTGAATCGAAAATTTAGGTCAAAATAAAGAATATTTAGGACAAATGATTAAAAATTTAGACCAAAAAAAAAACAAAAATACAGGCAAAACGTCGAAAAATTAAAATTAGGCCCGAAAAATCAAAAATGCGGACAAAGAAAGGGAAAATTTAAACAATTACATCAAAAATTTAGGTCAAAATAAAGTATATTTAGGCTAAAAGATAAAAAATTTAGACCAAAAAATCTAAAAAAACAGATCAAAAAGCTAAAAATTAATACCCAGCTCAAGAAATCAAAAATTTTAACAATTAAATCGAAAATTTAATTATAAGCGACGTGCCGAAACAAAATATGCGTGCGAATTAGGTTATTCGTCTATTCAAGCTGTAATACATCAGATCACCTATCTTTTGCGTTTTTTTTTGCCTCGGATGTCCATATGGCCAGCTCAGGGCGGTTAGGATAAGACTGGGTAACTTTTCTTCTCGTTTAACGCTTTTTAACTTTTGCGTTGTATTGCCGCTGAAATAACAATGTTACTGGTCCGCTCAGATTAAATCTCGGTATTTGATTGGGGTACATAATACCAAGTGAGTTGGTATTCTCAAACATACAATTATAATATCTTAGACGACGAAACATTATGAACTTTGTTAATTTCCTTCACCTCAGTCAAGTATGCGCGACACAATTTTTGTTTATGCGATTTTTTTTTAAATATTTCAATTACCGATATAGAATGTTTTGTACCGTGTATGAGCGGTGTTTTCAAACATGGTTAACTTGCTACACAAATAAGTGGACTTCTTCCGCGGACGATAATATCCGTGCAGGGTCTTTGGTCAGGAAATCAATTAGTGTTTCAGGTTGATATAATCATTAGTTACTTGAATTTAAAAAAAAGTAATAATCCAGACAGGTTTCCAGCGAAGGTCAAAAGTGCACTATTATTGATTTTGAATATTAAATGTACTACGTATAAATTGGTATTAAAATTAATCATGTAATCAATAGAATGTTAATAGTTGATATTAATGGAACGGTTATTATTTATTATTAAATCAATTAAATAAATAAAAATGTATGGATGAAAGATTACTTTTAATGTTCCGTGATTATAAATTAAATAAATTATGCTACAAAATTAGCCTGAATATGAGGCGTTGTCCGAGTATTTTTTGCAGTTAGGCGAACTCAACAAACGAGGGATTTTAGATATTTTTGCTCTGGATGTCAAATATTTGTAATAAATGTCATCTACAACAAACATTCTAAAGCAAGCAAAGAAATAACTGCCAAGGAAAAAATGCGGAAACCAGACTTGTAATGAAAAAAAAAACGTTATAGCAAGAAATAGAAGAAGAAATAAACAACTAATAAAGAATAAGTTTTTTTCGAAATCGCTTTAGTTTTTGAGTAAACTAAGTTTTTGAATTTAAAGAATAATTTTTACACGTTTTAAACGTCAGTTTCGTCCGCCCGATGTACATTTAAAATATGATTTAAATTTAAAATAAACCATAAAGGCGTAAATACAAATACCCATCAAGTCGGAGAAAATAACATGATGGCCACAACACCATTTTTTCGAAATCTCTTTGGTTTTTAAGTAAACTGACTATTGTTCGATTATTAATTGTTTGAGAACATTTGCAATTACTCAGCTCTGTGCACTTACCTTCATCAAATAATGTCCGTAAGACGTCCATCTCAAAAATGATAATCCAAAAACAACACTCCACCACATTATTAAACTCTTTTAACACCGAACTCGCGCACTCAACTGGAAAATTTCGTCAGGTGCTAACAGCCTTATCATCTCACCTTTGCCCCGGAGGCAAATTCACGTCCGGTGTTATCGCAAAACCGCATTCTTTCTTCACCTGTTATCAGTGTTTATCAATGCAGCTCCGATTCGAATCAAATTCATTTCAATCTGCACACAAGATAGACAAAGATGCAAAAACTTATACCTATTTTTAATCATTAAAAGTCGGGCAGTTTGTCTTCCGGCGAGTGAGTGTTAAGGTGTTTTAGTGTGCAAATAGACAATTGTCTTAACGAAAATCGATTTTAATTATCAGTTATAAAGATGGACTATTGGTAAGTGATTAAATGAAATTGGTTTAATTTTATTGAATGCATTTTTCAATTCAGTTTAATATCTCACAACACAAATAGCGAATAACCATCAGTTCGGTGTCCGTTTTACGAATGGTACAGAATGTTATGTCTTACAATAAAATATACTAAGAATTCTATTAATTAAGATATTGTATAAAGTACGGAATAAATTAATCAAACAATTAACAATTTCTTACTTAAAATATTCCTTGGACAGATTTTTATTTATCAAAACACAGAATTAAGGGATGTGATTTTGAATAAATTTATAAATTTTCAAGTCAATTGCAACTGTTCTTATATATTTTTTTTATGACTCGAAAATGTTTGTATGTTCCGACAATTTCACGCTCCGTTCGAATGAGATTATCTCGAAATTTTGGGATGAGGTATGTTTTTTTAATAGTTTCGTGAAGTTTCAAGTCGATGACAATAAATGTCTAAAAAATAAACTTTAATTGTACTGATAGGTAAAGCTGTTGGCAATGCTACCATGATATAATATTTCAAAAAAGTCTCGGCGAAATGTCCAAAAAATAAAATTTTGTTCATGTAGTCGTCTAGGATTTTCGTGAAATGAGGATGTTTCAGGTGAGGTATCCAAACTGTTTTTAATTGTACTGATAGGTACGGCCTTTGGCAATGCTACCATGATGAAATATTTCAAGAATTCTGCGCGAAATGTCCAAAAAATAAAATTTTGTTCATGTAGTCTTCTATGATTTTCGTGAAATGAGGATGTTTCAGGCGAGGTATCCAAATTATTTTTAATTGTACTGATAGGTACGGCCATTGGCAATGTTACGATGATAACATATTTCAAAAAAGTCTGGGCGAAATGTCCAAAAGATAAAATTTTGTTCGTGTAGTCGTCTGTGTTTTTCGTGAAATGGGGATGTTTCAGGTGAGGTATTAAAAATGTTTCTAAACTAGAAATATTTACATATAAAATTCAGCACACAAACAGAACATACAAAGTAAATAATACAAATATTAAATGGTGATGTGGCCATCATATTACTTTCTCCGATTTGATGGTATCATTTAGTCCCCCGATTAAGCTAAGGAAATGCACCCAGATTCAGAATTCTTTATTAACCAAATAATGTTGTATCTTGAGGTAAGAATTATCCGCGGACCATACTTTATATGGTCACCACCCTTCCCCTCACCCCTCTGGGGCCAAAAAGCATTATTTTTTCCTTTAATTTTTTATCTGACAATGTGTTTAATGCAAAATTCTGAAAAAATCATCAAGGTAGGTTATCAAGAGACCTATCAACAGAATTTTTTTTAAGGTCATCCAAGGTCATTTGGAGTCTTAAAAAAATTAAGAAAAACAAATTACTCATTTTTTGAGATAGAAATAGTTGAGGTACACGCCGTTTTTTGTCACTATTTCATAAAAGTTGATTAATGTTACCTCTGACACGAACTTTTAATACATTTCGAGTGGTGCGTCATCCCTAAAAATCCAATTTTCCGCTATCTTCTAGATTTTTTCAATTTTACAGGTAAGGGTTGACGTTTAAAAAAATTGTGCCAGTGTGTGTGTGTGTGTGTGTGTGTATCTGTGTGCGCTGTATCTCAAAAACTAATTGAGCAATTGATACGAAACTTTGAACATCTTATTTAATAATCCGAAGAACTGAAAAGCTTTTGGTAAAATTTTGTACACTGGAAGTGGGTGTTTACCTTAACTGTTTTTTGTTTTTTGCCAATATTTTCCTAAATATGAAAAATATCACAAAAACATTTACACAAGTATTGAAGACAATAAAGAAATGAATATCTTTGGTTGGAAAATATTTTTCATAAAATCATTTTTATTCGAGAAAAAAATTTATAATTATTTTTTTTTAATTTTTGGTTTCTAATTATAAAACGATAACAGTTACAACAAATTTATGTTAATAATAATTGTAGAGAATGCCAAAATGAACAACTTATAAATAAGTTTTTTGAAATCTCTGTAGTTTTTGAGTAAACTGAGTTTTTGAATTTGAAGTATAATTTTGCCATCTTTCATAATTTTGACATTTTAAACGTCAGTTTCATCCGAGTTTACACAACGCTCGATGTACATTTAAAATATGATCTCAGTTGAAATTAAACCATGAAAACGTAAATATAAATGGCTATGGTACCATCAAGTCGGAGAAAGTAACATGATGGCCACATCACAATTTTTTTTATACATATGGTATAATTAAGGGCTGCTACAATACAACACACAAATAATATAAATTATAAATTTATACAACACCAGTGTTCGAGCCATTCACGTTATTGTAAATTAATGAAAATAATATTATGTCAATTATATTCACCTTATTGTTAATTTAAAAAATGGTGATGATCATGTTACTTTCTCCGACTTGACGATTAGACCAAAACCTTAAAAGTACTGGCAAAACATTAAAAAATCGCTGCTTTAGGTTAAAAATCGTAAATATTCGCCAATCAAAAATTCGCTAATAGAAATCAATAATTAAACAATAAAACTAAAACATAGGCTCATAAAAAAAAACGCAAACTAAAACATCGAAAATTTCAAAAAACACATCGAAAATGTTGTCCAAAATAGAGATTATTTAGGCAAAAAAAAATAAAAACTGAGGCGAAAACAGGTAAAGGTAAAAATCTAAAATATGGACCAAAAAATGCAGACCAAAATATTGTAAATTCAAGTAAAAGAAAAAATATTTAGCTAGCCCTTAAATTCATAATTTGGCTCAAAATAAGTTTCCGACCAGAAACTCGAAAATAATCAAAAAATAAAAATAAAATAAAAAACAATAATTCAGGTTAAAAAGTAAAGGGCAAAAAATCAAAAACCGACCAAAAAACTCGAAAATACCGGCAAAAAAATCGCGCATAAAAATCAATAATTCAGATTAGAAAATTTAAAATATAATACAAAAAAGCTAAAACTTAAACCAACAATTAGGACTAAATATCAAAAATACGAACTAAAAAATCGAAACTTTTAATAAGCAAACTAAATTTTCACGCCAAAATAAAGAATATTTAGGCCAAAATAAAGAATATTTAGGTCAAAAATCAAAAATTTGGAATAGAAAACGAAGTTACAGGCCAGAGATCCAAAAATTCAGATAAAAAAATTCAAGTAAAGGAAAAATAGTTTGCCGTTTTCACCTTCAAAATAACCCTGTAGCTCAGAGTAAGTTTCTGAACAGACACTCAAATTGAAAATAAAAAAATCTAAAATATGGGCCTACTACTGAAAATTTGGGACAAAAGAAAATAAAAAAAGCAGGCCAAAATAAGGAATATTTAGGCGAAAAATCAAAACTTTGAAAAAAAAAGAAATTACAGGCAAAGATCTAAAAATGCAGATAAAAACAAATTCAAGCAAAGAAAAAATTGTTTGCCATTTTCACCCTTAAAATAACCCTGTAGCTCAAAGTAAGTTTCCGAACAGAAACTAAAATTGAAAAATTTAAAATATAGGACGAAAAAAACAAAATTTGGACCAAATACCGAAAATTTTGGGCTAAAAATAAAAAATACAGATTAAAAAATCGAAAGTCTTAATAAACAAATGGAAAATTTCAGCCAAATAAAGAAATCTTAGAACAGAAGATCAAAAATTTGGACCAAAAAATCGAAAATACAGGTTAAAATTTAACAATTATGGCCAAACATGGGCCTAAAAATAAAAAAATGTAGACCAAAAAGTTAAAAAATCGAAAATTTTAATAAACAAATCGATAATTTTGGCCAAATAAAGAAATCTTAGGCCATAAAATCAACAATTTAGACCAAAAAAATTCAAAATACAAATAAAAATTGAACAATTGTGGCAAAAATTCGAAAATTTAGACCAAAAATCGAAAGCACGAGCTTAAAAATCAAAATACTCACCAAAAAAGTCGAAAATTTCAACAGATCATTTTAAAATTGGGACCAACATAAAGAATATGTATGAAAAAAACATCAAGAATTTAAAGGAAAAAATTCGAAGAAACAGGCAAAAAATATTAAATACGAGCACAAAAATTCTGGTCTAAAAATAATTTGCCCCAAAAATAACACAAGCTCAAATTAAGATACGATCCGAAACTCTAAAATAATTTTCAATTGAAATCACATTTTAAATGTTCATAGAGCGTTTAGTAAAATCAGAAAGATGAGACTGACGTTTAAAACGTCAAAATTATGAAAGATGAAAATGACAAATTATACTTTAAATTCTAATAGTCAATTTACTCAAAAACCAAAGAGATTTCGAAAAATACTTATTTTATATAAGTTGTTCATTTTGGCATTCTCTACAATTATTATTAAAATACATTTGCTGTAAGTATTATCGTTTCATAATTTTAAACCAGATTACAAAAAAAAATGGTAATGTGGCCATCATGTTACTTTCTCCGATTTGATGGTATCATAGCCATTTATATTTACGTTTTCATAGTTTATTTTCAATTGAAATCATATTTTAAATGTACATCGAGCGTTGCGTAAACTCGGGTGAAACTGACGTTTAAAACGTCAAAATTATGAAAGATGGAAAAATGATGCTTCAAATTAAAAAACTCGGTTTACTCAAAAACTAACGAGATTTCGAAAAAAACTTATTTAGAAGTTGTTCATTTTGGCATTCTCTACAATTATTATTCACATAAATTTGCTGTAACTATTAACGTTTCATAACTATAAACCAAAAATTAAAAAAAAATTAATAAATTTTTTTCTCGAATGGCAATGATTTTATGAAAAATATTTTCAAGCTAAAGACGTTCATTTCTTTGTTGTCTTCAATGTTTGTTTAAATGTTTTTGTGATATTTTTCATATTTAAGAAAATATTGGCAAAAAACAAAAAACAGTTAAGGTAAACACCCACTTCCGGTGTACGAAATTTTACCAAAAGCTTTTCAGTTCTTCGGATTATCAAATAAGACGTATGTTAAAAGTTTCATATCAAATGCTCTACTAGTTTTTGAGATGCAGCGCACACAGACAGACAGACACACACACACACACACACACACACACACACACACACACACACACACACACAGACACACACACACACACACAATTATTTTTTTTCATAAAAAAATGAAACTGACGTTTAAAACGTCAAAATTATAAAAGATGGAAAAATTATACTTCAAATTCAAAAACTCAGTTTACTCAAAAACTAAAGAGATTTCGAAAAAAACTTATTCTTTATAAATTGTTCATTTTGGCATTCTCTATAACTATTATTAACCTATATTTGCTGTAACTATTATCGTTTCATAATTATAAACCAAAAATTAAAAAATAATAATATTTTTTTTTCTCGAATAACAATGATTTTATGAAAAATGTTTTCAAACAAAATAAGCTCATTTTTTTGTTGTCTTCAATATTTGTTTAAACGTTTTTGTGATATTTTTCATATTTAAGAAAATATTGGCAAAAAACAAAAAACAGTTAAGGTAAACACCTACTTCCGGTGTACGAAATTTTACCAAAAGCTTTTCAGTTCTCCGGACTATAAAATAAGACGTATGTTCAAAGTTTCATACCAATTGCTTTATTAGTTTTTCAGTTACAGCGCGCACAGACACACACACACACAATTTTTTTTTTTCCAGAAATTGTTGAAATGGCATCTAGGGACCCCAAAACGGATATTTCCGTAAAAAAAATTTTTGAAAAAAAATCACGATCACAATACTTTCTCGTACTTCGTAACGGAGAAAGTTAAGAAATGGGTTCAGTCCGTATTTTTATAGTTGCCATATGTATTTGTACGAGTATGGGTATTTCGCATTCTTTAAAGTTTGTAATAATTACTGTGTATATTGTGCATTACAAATTAGAACACTCTGTATATATTTATTGTTGAAAACCTTGGCTGTGTATTTTGTTTCTGTATATTTTTGCACAAATCATTACTGAGTATAATTGCATGAAATAGCTTGGAATACCCTGTGCATTTATTGTTGTTCTAAAACGTTTCGTTTGTTCACACCTTTGCATAGATCCTTACTGTGTTTATTGTTACTTGGAATAATGTGTATAATTAATATAGCGATTAATTTATTACCCTTGTTGTCTGTGTGTGCGTATGTGTTTGTGTTTGTACACATCACTTCTTCTTATAATTACTAACCAATCATTATTACACATTGTATTGTATTGTATCAAAAGTACTAACCTTTTGCAAATGTCCGGCGCATTTCGTTTCCTAATATTTGCCCGTTTTCGCTCCCGATCGATGAACATCCAGCGCCACAACTATTATCTACGATTTCTTCACTTTACAATGTATAACCAGCGGCAATTTTTACACAGTACTCTTCTTCCGTATTCACACTACACGTTCACCTAATACACTCACGATTATATTCAAAAAATACTCGAAATTCATTGAAAATAGCGAGAGGCCACCGCGTTACAAAATGACAATGATAACGGTCGAGTGGCGGAGGGCCAGCGATACGTTTTTGTTTTCTTCGCTCTCGCCAAACTTAACAGCGCCCGTGCATCCATACGGCGGCGGCCTGCTAGTCTTGAAAACAAGTGTTTATTTTTCGGTTAAATTGTAACTCTGGAGTAATAATTACGGGTGTGAGTGATTAACAGTGCGAGTAATGTTTGTGAATGTGGAACCGTGCTGATACTATGGACACAGAATTCACTGTTGGAAGCTGCATTAGGAAGTTTTAAGGTTAGTGGTGGAATTCTCTTATTATTGCAAATTGTTCTTGACGTGCATCCATGTTTGTGCCGTACCAAATGACTGTATTATTGTATGATTAATGGTTACTTTTCGTACATTGGAAATAAATGGTATTATTGTTACGATGTCGCCGTTATATCTGGAATGAATTTATGTGATTAAGTTAGTTTTTCCTTATACATATTATTGTTGTAAATTCTTTTAAAAAATAAAAAAAATAACCCTTTTGTTGCGCGAACTGGATGTATAACGCATCTTGTATGCGGGGTACAGATATACATATAAGCATGCAGGGGCGGACCGTGAAGTTTGGGGGCCCTGGGCTAACCTAAATAACCAATCCGGCTAATATTTTCTCAAAAAGAACTGCGACATGGTTTTAATAGAAAAATGTCTACGTTACTTTCTCCGATTTCATGGTTTTAAAATAATTTTATATCGTTTTTTTTTTAACTAAAGGGATCTCGAAAAAGTTGTTCATTTTGGCATTTTCTACTATTCTTATTCATACAGGATGTTGAATTGTAACGCGGGCCACAGGGATTTACATTCAATTTTTTTTGGTAATTATTTACCTATGGGGAGCACCTTCCAAGGACCTTCTATGTAAATAGGCTCATTCGACTCGTTTTTGCAAGACAAACAACTTTTTCCTTAGGCAAAATTAGCGCCCATTGTTTGTTAAAAAGTTATTAACAAAACAAGTTTTACCTGTTTTTTCACTAATCTTCAAAAATATTGATTTTAGAGAGAAATGTTTCAGACAAAAACCGAAGCTCCCGAAAAGCTCTATCTAACCGAACCAAACCAAACCAAACCAAACCTAACCTAACCTAATTTATTTTTAACTTGATTCTCATTGATCATACGATGAAAGATGATTTAATATTTAAAAAACGATGAAATTTAAGAAAAATCACTTGATATGTTTCATTAAAAAATTATTTATTCCGACTAGTTTCGGCACATTCCTTGGCTTGCAGCCGAAACTAGTCGAAATAAATAATTTAATAGGTGAAACATCCCAAGTGATTTTTCTTAAATTTAATCGTTTTTTTTTAAATAACCTAATATAACCTAACCTAACTAAAACTAGGTTAGGTTAGGTTAGGTTGGGTTAGATCAGGTTAGGTTACTTTTTGTCTGAAACAATTTTTGGTAAGTAAATTTTTCGAACTGTAGTGTTTTGAAAACACATAAACTTTTCGTAATTGAGTTTCTCGAAAGTAAATTCTTTGAAAAAACCTCTTGCGAAATTCTTTGAAATGAATTTTCGCAAGTAAATTCTTCTAAAGCGCAATTTAGAAAGTAAATTATTCGAATTGCAGTTTTTCGAAAGTACATTCTTCGAAATTAAACTTTTCAAAAACATATTTTCAAAAGTATATTTTTCGAAAACCAATTCGTCTCATGGCCAATTCTTAGAAAAGGAGGTTTTATCTAATTTTAATTATACAGGGTGTTACACAAGGGCGTTTCCAGCCTACTAGTATAGGGGGGGTAATTAAAAAAAAGATAAATAAACTGCTCTCATATACCACACCTGTTCCGTGAAATCTCCCTATCCTTTTCCAACGTTTTAAAGCGTTGAAAAAATTTACCGGTTATATTATTTGTTTGGAATATGGAATACCGGTAATTTTTAACAATAAAAATTGATAATCGAAAAATTCTTGGGGGGGGGGTAATTACCCGATTATCCCCCCTTTGAAACCGCCACTGCAAAATATACCAAAAATTAAAAAAAAATAAAAATAGTGAACCAAGGAAACAAACATTTGAACAAACAAATAAAAATAAATAAAGAAAAATTTAGGGCAAAAGATTAACAAAACATCTACAATGTTGGTCAAAAAGTCGAAAATTTAGACAAAACATGGAAAATTCGGACCTAAACATAATAAATGCAGACTAAACGAAAAACCAAAAATGGGAGCCAAAAAACCGAAAAATTTTAACAACAAAATCGAAAAGTTAGGTCAAAATAAAGAAAAATTTAGGTCAAAAGATTTTAAAAAATAATAAATATTTGTAATATTGGCCAGAAAGTCGAAAATTTAGACAGTATATCGAAAACTCGGGCCTGAAGATAATAAATGCAGGCTAAAAAATCGAAAATTTCAACAAACAAAACTCGAAAATACCGAAAAAAATAAAAAGAAATCTCGCATATAAATCAATCATTCAGGTTATAGATATTTTAACCAAAATTAACTCAAAATTTTGGAACTAGAATTAAAAATTCGGACCGAAAAATCAAAAAAAATTTAACAATTAAATCGAAAATGTATGTCACAATAAATAATATTTAGGTCAACAGATCAAAAATTTAGACCAAAAAGAATCGAAAATACAGGTCAAAAATCTAAAAATTTGGGCCATAAAGTCGAAAATTTAAACAATTAAATCGCAAAAGGGATAAATAAGGGATATTTAGGCTAAAAGTTAAAATATTTTGACCAAAAATATCGAAAATACAGGTCAAAAATTTAAAAACCAAAAATTCGTCAGGAGAAATAAAAAATGTGGACCAAATAGTCGAACATTTTAACAATGAAATCGAAAATTTAGGTAAAAATAAAGAATATTTAGACCAAATGATCAAAAATTTAGCCAAAAAACAAATCGGCAATACAGGCTTAATAATAAAAAATGTAGAATATTCTAAGAAAAGGTTTTAAATTAGTCTCAAAAATCACTCTATTGTTCAAAATCATTTTCCAATTATTTTTTTTAATAGGAAAATATTTTTTTTTAATTTTCGCTTTAATTAGCTTTAAAACTTGAGACAAGGCACTTTTCTACTAAATGAAATCAGTGGCGGCTCGTGGAACATGTTGATGGTAGAGCCACTTATACAATATCCCCCCTCCTTTTTTGGAGAAACAAAGAACCATTTATCTTGCTAGACAAATCGAATATTTTGGCCAAAAAATCAAAAATTTGGAACAAAACAGCCGAAGATCTAAATTATCGGCCAAAAAATAAAAAAACCTGGTTTAAAAATGCACACCAAAAAATTGAAAATACAAGCAAAAGAAAAATAATTTGTCATTTTTAGCTCCAAAATAACTCTTTTTAGCTTAAAATAAGTTCCAAAGAGAAATTTGAAAATAATAGCAAAAATAAAAATCGATAGCCCTTTCACAGCCAACGGAAAGCGGATTTCAAGTTTTTAACATAATGTATTTAGATGTTATTTCTGCGAATAAAGATGTTTGTATATATAAAAATAAAAAATAAATTCGCAAGAAAATCTAAAATATGGGACAAAAAATAAAAAGTTAAGACCAAAAATCTAAAATTCGTACCCAAAAATCAAAGCTGTAGACTAAAAAATCAAAATTTTTAACAACGAATCGAAAATTTAAGTCGAAATAAAGAAAATTTCGGCCAAAAGATCAAAAATTGAAACAAAATATAGGCTAAAAACCTAAAAAGGTAAAAATTTAGACTAAACAACAAAACTTCGGGCGTAAAGATAAAAAATGCAGACAAAAAATCCAAAATTTCTACAAACCAATCGATTTTTTTCGTCAAAATAAAGAATATTTAGACCAAAAAATAAAAAAATCTACAATATAGCCTAAAACGGTGAAAATTTAAACAAAACATCGAAAACGAGCGTAAAGTTAAAAAAAAAAATTGCTGACAAAAATAATCGAAAATTTCTACAAACCAATCGAATATTTTGGTCAAAACAAAGAAAAATAAAAAAAATCTGGAAATGCAGAAATCTCAAATATGGGCCAAGGAATCAAGATCTAAAAATAAAAAAGCAGACCAAAAAATCGAAAGGTAGAAGCAAAATAATTTGCCACCAAAAATAAGTTTCTGACCAGAAATTCGAAAATAATAGCAAAAAATTAAAAAATCACGAAATAAAATCAATAATCCAAGTTAAATAATGTAAAATATATTATATTATTTGTTTGGAATATGGAATACCGGTAATTTTTAACAATAAAAATTGATAAGCGAAAAATTCTTAGGGGGGGTAATTACCCGATTACCCCCCCTTTGAAACCGCCACTGGTGTTACAACACTCTGGGAAGTGTCAATCACGTGCTTACCCATCAAACTATTTTTAACAAATGTTTTTCGGAAGTAGTATTTCGAAAACACAATTTAGAAAGTCAATTCTTCGAAATGGAGTTTTTGGAAAGTGATTTTTTCAAAATGCAGTGTTTCGAAAAAACATCTTACGAAGTAAATTCTTAGAAATGGACTTTTTAAAAAATATTTTTATTTTTTTTATTTTTGGTTTATAATTATGAAACGATAATAGTTACAGCAAAATATAATAATTGTAGAAAATGCCAAAATGAACAACTTATAAAGAATAAGTTTTTTTCGAAATCGCTTTAGTTTTTGAGTAAACTGAGTTTTTGAATTTGCAGTATAATTTTTCCATCTTTCATAATTTTGACGTTTTAAACCTCAGTTTCATGCGAGTCTACAAAACGATCGATGTACATTTAAAATATGATTTAAATTGAAAACAAACCATAAAGCGTAAATATAAATGATACCATCATGTCGGAGAAAGTAACATGATGGCCACATCACCATTTTTTATAATATTATGGTCTTTTCAGAGAAAAAGCTTCCAGAAAATTTGCAAATCTAAATAGTTATTTATGCAACAAGTAAATAAATAATAATAATAATAACTTTAAATAAATTTATAAATTTGATAAAACCTTAATCAATTTTTATAAATAATAATACTTCTTTTAAATAAAGAAAATAATAATAATCATCAGTTTTCTTGATCGGAAACGAATATTTGATATTTATCGGCGGAACTCGGGGCGTGTTGCGAAGCGTTCATGACTCACTTTGTGCAAACAATTTTTTAGTTGCGTTAAAAAATGAACTGCTACGGCACTTTTTCACGCAAAAGAGTGAAAAAATTAATCGTTATGGCACTTTTTTTCATGCTACTTGAAGGGTTCAGGAATCACATATTTTATGAACGCAAATTAATGAAAAAAACTGTACATTTTATAACGGACCTAGAAAAAAATTATAATATCCTTTTCATACTTGAGTAGTTTATTTTGATATTGCGAAACATTTAAAAAAGTAAATAAACAAACATATTTTCTTGTAAAAATATGAAATCATAGTCGCACGAATAATGTATTTCATTCAAAACCATCAAGTCTAGAGGAAGCACATCTAGACGGTGTATTAATATCTTCGCGCCTCCACATGTGTATAAAATATATTATGTGCGAAATATGTGAATGGTCTTTAAATAACCAACTCTGTATGATTTTCAATTAATTTAATAAATTTAATTGTAACCGCGTTAACACCTCGGAAACTTTTTATAGCGATTTTATTTCGGTTTACGAAGGATAATCAAACAACAATAATATTAAATCTGAATCAGCGGCAATAAAAATTTCCGCATTTCGTTTGATGCTGAGGCCGGAATATATAAATATAAATTGTAAGGTCAGTGTCGAGAAATTTTTATGTTTACATTCCTTGATTTTGCTACGTAGAAGTTATTATTGTTTACATGTTTATATACATTCATATTTTACGTAATTTCATATTTTTGTTGGTATAAACTTCTCCCAAGACAAGGTTCTTCATCCTATTTTATCCGCCTATTATTATCCACCCTACAAATCTTCTATCCAAAGCAATTTGAAATAAAAGTATTAATCGTTACTTCTTTGAGAATGACAAGTAACTGTTGAAACACGTGTCAGGATACTGAACATACAGAGTCCGCCAGAAAAAAATGTATACACTCTTTGTCGGACTATATCGGGACATTGATATTGTGTACATGTGTACATGTTTTTGCCACAAATTTGCCCATAACTAACCAATCGTCCATAATAGACCCATTCTATCCTATACTATTTTTATCAGCTTCTCAAGAGGGTTAAAAATAAAGTATAAAATATAGGGTGTTCCATTTAAAAAACATAACTTTGTTCTGTTATGTATATTGGGACACCCTGTACAAAAACATACATATTTTGTAGAATAAGTGTGGGTACCAGTTCAAGAAAACTAAAAGTCGATATCTCAAATAGCAAATAAGTTATGGGGCTTTTACAGATCCCTGGGTCACCCAGTATATAAACATTTGCCATGGATTTGAAATTTTCCAAAATTAGTCAGGATTCCATCGATTGATTCTGTGTAGAGCTTTAATAAATTATGGGATAATTTGTCCTGCATTCTTGAAATTGTATCGTTTCCAAATAAAGTCAGCCCTCAAAAAAATGTTTTTGTAGCTTATATGGAAAATGTTAAAATGGAACATTTATTTAAAAAATAAAATAGAAATATTTTAATATCTGCAGGCGTTGGTAGGGCCACCGGAACACATGGAATTTTTCTTCTTCGAAAAATTTATTATCGAATGATTGTTATTCAAAAGATGAATGTGTAAATAGCGCGTAATTCTTTCATTATTTTGTTATTTCTACTTTTTTGTACAAAATACGGGAAAGTATTGTGATCGTGAATATTGCTCAATTTTTTTTTTAACGAAAATATCTGTTTTAAGGTCCCCCGACAATTTTTGGGAAAAACATTTTCACGTATGTATCTCTGCGAGTGCTGCGTTTCACCACTAAATATTTTCAAATGAAACTTTGAACTAAGCTTTATTTGACAATACGAATTTTTTTGTAAAATTTTGTACACCGGAAGTGGTTGAAAAATGTTTTATAAATAAACTTTTTAATTATAAAATCATAAACGTTATATCAAATTTATATTAACAATAATAATAGAGACTGTCAAAATGAATAATTTATAAGTAATAAGGTTTTTCTAAATCTAGTAAGATTTTTGACAAAAGTCATTGTGAAAAAAGTCACTAAAAATTCATTAAATCGGAGAAAGAACATGTTGACCACTGACCACATCACAATTTTTCCTGCGTTGAACTGTTTTTAAGTATTGTCAATAATAAATACATTTGAATTATGAACAAATAATAGAAATAGTAAATATCAAAACCACTACAAAAATATTTAGAAAAATTGTAATTAATCCTTACCCCACCTGTTTCTGTCGTTATCAGCCACCATTGGCCTTACTAAGCCTAAGATGCTTTTGGGGATTGTCGTGTGATTTCAAATTGGTTAAAAATTAAAGTGGGTGAATAAAGAAGCGGATGTGACCTCCAGGGGAGGGCAAAAGTGTCATACAGAAATTTCGAATAAATAACCGTCAAAAATGACAATTTCGAATTGTCAAAAATTTTGCATTTTTTGCCACCGCAAACGGCACATAAACAAATTTGCAGCTGTCAAAAATTGTGAATTTTTACTATCAAAAACGGCATTTTTTGATATTAAAAAAGGGAAATGACAATTTCGAATTATCAAAAATTCTGCATTTTTGCCACCACAAACGGTACGATTCAGTGGTAAATAAAGAAATTTGCAGCTGCCAGAAATTGTCGTTTTTTACCATCAAAGACGGCATTTTTTGATATTTAAAAAAAAGAAAATTTCAACTGCTAAAAATGACAATTTCGAACTGTCAAAAATCTCACTACTATAACAAATGCCACGTTAGCAGTTTTCAATTGCTGAAAACTATTCAGTACTGTAAAAAATTGCTTATTACTAAAACCGGCAAGTTTCAACAATAAATAGAAAATTTCCAAATGCCAAAAATGTTTAACTGTCGAAATTTGAACATTTCTACTAACACTATCGGCATTTTTTACTATTAAAAAAAAGGGGAAATTCCAATGGCTAAAAGTAAAAATTATAAATTGTCAAAAATTGTGCAATTCTACTGTCAGAAACGGCATTTCTCGATAGTAAAAAAGATACATTTTTAAATTTAAAATTGTCAAACATTCTGCATTTCTGCCATCACAAACGGCACGATTCAGCGATAAATAAGGAAATTAGCATCTGCCGAAAATTGTGGAAGTTTTCTATCAAAAACGGAATTTTTGATATTAAAAAAAAGAAAACTTCAACTGCTAAAAATGACAATTTCGAACTGTCAAAAATCGCACATATTTACCATCACAAATGTCACGTTGGTAGTAAAAAAGAAATTTCAATTGCCAAAAATAACTATTCAGGACTGTCAAAAATTGCTCATTACTGAAAATGGTTTCATTTCAACAATAAAAAGAAAAATTCCAAATGCCAAATTTTTTTAACTGTCAAAATTTGAGCATTTCTATTATTACTATCGGCATTTTTCAGTATTAAAAAAGGGAAATTTCCAACGGTCAAAAGTAAGTAATTACAAATTGTTAAAAATTCTGCATTTCTGCCATCATAAACGGTAGGATTCAACAGTAAATAAAGAAATTAGTAGCATCCAAAAATTGTGGCTTTCACAATCAAAAATGGCATTTTTTGATATTAAAAGAAAAAATGGTGATGTGGCCATCATGTTACTTTCTCCGACTTGATGGTATCATTTATATTTACGCTTTCATGGTTTATTTTCTATTTAAATCGTATTTTAAATGTACATCGAGCGGATGAAACTGACGTTTAAAACGTCAAAATTATGAAAGAGGGAAAAATTATACTTCAAATTCAAAAACTCAGTTTACTCAAAAACTAAATGGATTTCGAAAAAAACTTATTCTTTATAAGTCGTTCATTTTAGCATTCTCTACAATTAGTATGAACATAAATTTGCTGTAACTATTATCGTTTTATAATTATAAACCAAAAATTAAAAAAATAATAATAAATTTTTTTCTCGAATTAAAAATGATTTTATGGAAAATGTTTTCAAGCAAAATATGTTTATTTCTTTGTTGTCTTCAAAGTTTGTTTAAATGTTTTTGTGATATTTTTCATATTTAAGAAAATATTGGCAAAAAACAAAAAACAGTTAAGGTAAACGCCCACTTCCGGTGTACGAAATTTTACCAAAAGCTTTTCAGTTCTTCGGATTATCAAATAAGACTCATGTTCAAAGTTTTATATCAATTGCTCTATTAGTTTTTGAGATACAGCGCACACAGACAGACACACACACACAGGCACACACACAGACACACACACACACACACACACACACACACACAGACACAATTTTGTTTTTTTCAGAAATTGTTGAAATGGCATCTAGGGACCCCAAAACGGATATTTCCGTAAAAAAAATTTTTGAAAAAAAAATCACGATCACAATACTTTCTCGTACTTCGTAACGGAGAAAGTAAAAAGAAAATTTCAACTGCTAAAAATGCCAACTGTCAAAAATCGCACATTTCAATTCACAAAAAAGGAAATTTTCAATTGCCAAAAATAACAATCTAGAACCGTAAAAAATTGTTAATTTCTACTTAAATGTACAGTAATAATACAGCGAGATCGAATAAAAAATTAGTCAAAGCAGGTCATGAACAAAAAGCCGCCGAATGTATTTTCTTAGTTCCTAAATTTGAAAATATCAATACACGCCAGCTTGACACTTGCCAATAAGTTTAGGAATTTTGGCTCATGGCCAACTTTGACTAACTTTTATTCGATCGCACTGTATTATACGCGTCGGGTGGAACCGTGTCCGATCGTCGTTATACGTCAACTTTTTTCGGATTCATCGAACATAACGCGGAACGCACTTTTTGTTATAATTTATAATTTTGATGTGATTGTTAAAGTATACATTTACCGACTACATACAAGTTTAGTATATAAAATATTACTTTAGTTTAATAAATTCATTTTCCACCCCTTGCCTCCACCTGCGGACGCTCATGGATGTGACCAAGTGGGCGTTTGGTCTAAAAAAGTCAAGAAACATCCGTCTATGGGGACCCCAAACGTCATATTTCCGTTAAAAAAAAAGAATTTTAAAAATGTTCATGATCACAATACTTTCTCGTACTTCGTAACGGAGAATGTAAAAAAAAAACAACATATAAATTTAGACAAACAGTGTTGGAAATGTAATATACACAATATTGTTATTTACAAACAAAATTATACCTTGCTCTAAGATATAATATTGCCATCTGTAAAAGGGCTATTGACCTGATGGTCTTTCTGCCCACTTCGCTATTTGTGTTGAGGGGTATTATTAAACTGAATTGAAAAATGCACTTTAACTAGAATAAATAATTAATTGAATGACGCTTTAATTAAGTTTACTTAATCACCTAACAACAGTTGGAACCATCTTCCTAATTAACCTCTTCACGCCCAGGTTCGCCACATGTGGCAACAAGCGAAAAATGAAAACAAAAACATTGAACAAAAAAAATTACTTCTTTAGCGCTATCTATGGAATATTTTTTTTATATTTTTTTACATAAATGGGAAAGTTTGTGACAGTGAAATAAAATTTCGTGAATAAAATTAACAACAACAAAGAAGTAATTTTTAATCAAACCTGGGATTAAATCAAAGCAGCATGGGCGCGAAGTGGTTAATAATTAAAATCAATTTTCGTCAATCGAGTTTTCAATATTCTGCACAGTAAAACACGTTAACACAGATAAACTACCGGATCAAACAATTTTTAAAATGAGATGTATATACGTCTTTGTCTATCTTATGTATGAATTGAAATTAATTTAATTCGAATCGGAGCTGCGTTAATGCACCGTTGATAAGCATTGATAACAGGCGAAGAAGGAATGTGTTTTTTGCGACCTCTAACAGGACACGGGAGAGATTAGACTAATCACACCTGACGATATCCAGTTCCATCGGTGAGTTCGGTGTTAAAAGATGTTAACAGTGCAGTGGAGTGTTGTGTTGTGTTGTGTTCGAATTTTTGTTTTTGAATTTGTGACAAGTCAAATTTGAAGGATGGACGAGGGGCGACTGTCATCATATAGACATTATTTCACGAAGGTAAGCTGAATAACAGTGAAAATTTATGATATTCTAGACATTTTCTATTGTCTCAAGCGCTTAATGTTCGATTGTGTTGAACGATTTTAATAGTTTAAACTTTAAAATCCAATCCAAAGATTAGAATTTCATTTCTTTATTTGTGGAGGCATTGCTACAATACTGCTTTATCAGGCAGATGAACAATTGTTTTCTTTATTTTACAATTTTGCCTTAAAATGTATAGTGGTGGTAGAAAGGCATTAAAATTAAATTGAAATTAGTGAATGTGAGCATAAAAAAAAATCTGAGTTGTTGACATTGGTTTGACCATTTAATATAATATGAATGTATAACCCCTGTGTAATTTTTCAACGAGACACATTTCCTCTATCTTCGTTAGGAAGATACAGTTTAAAAGTGGTAGACAATATATTTTCATAATAATAAAAAAAAAATATTTACTTTAAATCGTGAGCAGTATTAAGTAGAACTAAATCGCTTTGATTAATAACACCTTTCTATCTCAAAATTCCACTGAAACGTTTTTAATTTCTGTTCTCGAATTATTTCATTGCTGATTCACATCCCTTTCATACGTTTTACTTTTCACACACACACACCATTCTTTGAAGTATCAAAGCACCAAAGTCTTGTGAAAACTCATTAACTAACCACCTTTAATAACCCTCACTTTTAAAAAGCCGCCCCCCACAAAACAAATACACGCATCGAGTACGTGTCGGGCACAAAACGGCGCCCTTTTTAACCAGCCCGACCCTTTCATCATTTTGTTTTCGTCCTTATCGTTGCGTAATCACTCTTTTTTTCGCAAATGTTGCCCTTTATACTAATACGGCCAAAGCCTGCTTTTCACAAAAATTGAGGCCAACAAAAAGAAGGGATCGCCTTTGTCGTGCGAATTCTACGTTTCGAACAGCTGTCCAGGAAGTGTATTCGGTTTCTGTTTACCTTTTTCTTAACAAATTTCGGATTGCAGATGCACCGCCTCAAGATATTTTTAGTAGTAGCAGGCATTAAGGAATACATTGTATTTGTTAAAAAGAGATGATCTGGAACTGGGATGGGCTTTAAAAATAGCGGAAAGGCGGTGAAGAGAATGTTGTTTCGATTTGTGTATCACTTGTATTTTTCCGCATAAATTCACGTGGGCATGACAAATGGCTCTCTTGAAATAGATAAGATTTACGAGTGGTTTTGTTGAAATTTTTCGAAATCCCATTAGTTTTTGTAAATAAAAAATCGATGAACATGAAAAATCTCTTTTATACCATCAAATTGGAGAAAGTTGCATAAATACTTTAGTCACATTTTTTTTACTTTCTCCGTTGCGAAGTATAAGAAAATGTAGTGATCGTTATATTATTTTCAACAATTTGTTTAACAGAAACATTTTTCAATGATGTCTGGAAAAAAATTGTCTGTGTGCGTGTGCGCGTGTTTGTGCCAAAATCGGAGAAAGTAACATCACTATTTTTTCAAAATTGGCCTGGATCGTTCCGTGAGACCTCAAAATGGATATTTCCTTTGAAATTTTGAATTCTAGAAAAATCATGACTTTCTCGTACTTTGTACCGACTGAATACAATGGTTAGTCTTAGTGCTTATATGTAGAAAATGCATTGATTTATTAAAATTCCAACTTTCGCAAAATTGTTCAAAAATGGTTGGGCTCTTATATCAAAACCAAATATCAAGCGAGCCATCCCAAAGTTTTGAAATTGTAGAAAAATCACGATAATGTTACTTTCTCGTACTACGTACGAAGTAAATACAACGGTTAGTTTTAGTGCTTAGTGTTTAATTTATTTCTAGGGATTCTGCTAATCCCAAACGCAATTTAACAGATCGTTACAAATTTGACAAAATACTCATATATAATGTATTTTAAACTACACAATACCTTTACCAGAACAAAAATGGCTGTACTAGAAATTGCATTTTGCGTACAGAAAGTTGACTTTTTCTAAAGCCGTTGCCAAACCTCTAAATAATTCCGGAGAAAATTAAATTAAAAATTTGACAAATTATTGCTACATCCTACATAATTTATCTTGACTACTACTTGACCAAATTATTCTTTCTTCGCCAGACTGAAAAATTTTTGTCCGACAAATTGAAGAAGCAAATTTCTAATGATAACCAGAAAAATTCAAGCTGGCTGCACTCGTAGTTTTCAAATAAATTCTATAACTCAAGAATGTACATTTTTTCAACATTCGAATTCGATTTCTTCAACTTTTTCTAAAATCACAGCTGTCCAAAAACTCAAAAATGCTATTAATTGGGATACATTTTTCATTAAGAAAATCTAATAAAATATTTGGCTAGTGTCGGAAATGTAAAACAATTCAAAATTAAATTAAATATTTAATTTAATTAATGCTTCTGCAACAAGTGAGGGTTTTCAATTTTAATTATTTTTCAAAATTAAGTCTATCACGGCAATTTCATTCCCAAATATCCATTTTGAGGTTCCCCGAGATATTCCGACCGATTTTAAATATGACACACTGTCTGTCTGAGACGCAGTATCTCAAAAACTAATAGGGCTAGTAAAATGAAACGTTAAGGTTGATTACCTTTTACAATTTTTCAAATCGTTCATTGCAATTTTCGATTTTGAAAATTCATGTTTAGTTCGTCGTTTCATTTTTACCTAGGATTTGGCAATTGTTTTACGGAAAATAAAAAATGCATTGTTTGTCTATGTATAATAAGCGTTCGAAATAAATTTTTCAGTTGGTTGCTTTTTACAATTTTTCAAATCTTTGAATGCAACCTCCGATTTTTCAGTTCAAGTTTGAAGAGTTGTCGTTTTGTTTTTACCTATGATATCGCAATTGTTTTTTATGGAAAATCAAAAGTGCATTGTATTATTATGTATCCTAAGATTTTGAACCAAATTTCTCGATTGGTTACTTATTTACAATTTTTCAATTCTTTAAATGCAATTTTTAATTTCCAGTTCAAGTGTTCAGAGCGTTGTCGTTTTGTTTTTATTTAGAATATGGCAATTGTTTTTACTGCAAATAAAAAATGCATTATTTGTTCATGTATCTTGAGCTTTTGGACGAAATTCCTTGTTTAATTATTTTTTTGCAATTTTTTAAATTATTAAATACAATTTTTGAGTTTTGATTCTAAGTTCACAGCGTTGTCGTTTAGTTTTTACCTAGAATATGGCAATTGTTTTCACCAAAAATCAAAAACGCATTGCTTTTTTATGCATCTTGTGCTTTTGAAGCAAATTCCTTGTTTTATAATTTTTTTAACAATCAGAACGTTGATGTTTTGTTTTTACCTATGGCAATTGTTTTTACTGTAAATCAAAAATGCATTATTTGTTCATGTAACTTGAGCTTTTGGACAAACTTTCCTGTTTGATTTTTTTTTACAATTATTGAAATCGTTAAATGTAATTTTTGAGTTTTGATTCCAAGTGTTGTCGTCTTGTTTTTCCTAGAATATAGCAGTTGTTTTTACTGCAAATCAAAAATGTATTGTTTGTTCAAGTATATTGTGCACTTGGACGAAATTCCTTGTTTAATTATTTTTTTACAACTTTTGAAATCGTTAAATGCAATTTTTGAGTTTTGATTTCAAGTTTACAGCGTTATTGTTTTCTTTTTATCTAGGTTATGGCAATTGCTTTTACTGAAAATCAAAAATGCATTATTTGTTCATGTATCTTGAGCATTTGGACAAAATTCCTTGTTTAATTATTTTTTACAATTTTTGAAATCGTTAAATGTAATTTTTGAGTTTTGATTTCAAGCTTACAGCGTTGTTGGTTTGTTTTTACTTAGGATATAGCAATTATTTTTACTGCAAATCAAAAATGCATTATTTGTTCATGTATCTTAAGCTTCTGGAGGAAATTCCTGGTTTAATTATTTTTTTACAATTTTTAAAATCGTTAAATGCGGTTTTTGAGTTTTGATTCCAAGTTTGCAGCGTTGTCGTTTAGTTTTTACCTAGAATATGGCAATTGTTTTTATTAAAAATCAAAAATGCAATTGCTTTTTTATGTATCTTGTGCTCTTGAAGCAAATTCCTTGTTTGACAATTTTTTTTAAGTGGTAAAATATATAAATGCAATTTTTTTATTTCCATTTCAAACGTTTATAGCGTTGTCGCTTTGTTTTTACCTAGAATATAGCAATTGTTTTTACTGCAAATCAAAAATGCATTGTTTTTCATGTATCTTGAGCTTTTGGACAAAATTCCTCGTGTATTTATTTTTTTACAATTTTTAAAATCGTTAAATGGAATTTTTGTGTTTTGATTTCACGTTTACAGCGTTGTTGTTTTCTTTTTATCTAAGATATGGCAATTGTTTTTACTAAAAATCAAAAATACATTTATTTTTTACGTATCTTGTGCTTTTGAAGCAAATTCCTTGTTTGATAATTTTTTAAGCAATTTTTAAAATATTTAAATGCAATTTTTTAATTTCCTGTTGAAGCGTTCAAAGCATTGTCGTTTTGTTTTTACCTAGGATATGGCAATTGTTTTTATTGCAAATCAAAAATGCATTATTTGTTCATGTATCTTGAGCATTTGGACGAATTCCTCGTTTAGTTATTTTTTGCAATTTTTTAAATCATTAAATACAATTTTTGAGTTTTGATTCTAAGTTCACAGCATTGTAGTTTAGTTTTTACCTAGAATATGGCAATTTTTTTTACTAAAAATGAAAAACGCATTGCTTTTTTATGCATCTTGTGCTTTTGAAGCAAATTTCTTGTTTGATAATTTTTTTAACAATCAGAACGTTGTTGTTTTGTTTTTAACTATTGCAATTGTTTTTACTGTAAATTAAAAATGCATTATTTGTTCATGTATCTTGAGCTTTTGGACAAAATTTTTGGATATTTTTTTTAACAATCAGAACGTTGTTGTTTTGTTTCTATCTATGGCAATTGTTTTTACTGTAAATCAAAAATGCATTATTTGTTCATGTATCTTGAGCTTTTGGACAAATTTTTTTTTACAATTATTGAAATCGTTAAATGCAATTTTTGAGTTTTGATTCCAAGCGTTGTCGTCTTGTTTTTACCTAGAATATAGCATTTTTTTTTACTGCAAATCAAAAATGCATTGTTTGTTCATGTATCTTGAGCATTTGGACGAAATTCCTTGTTTAATTATTTTTTTTTACAATTTTTGAAATCGTTAAATGCAATTTGTAAGTTTTGATTTCAAGTTTAAAGCGTTGTTGTTTTTTTTTTTAATCTAGATATGGCAATTTTTTTTACTGCAAATCAAAAATCTTTTTTCGTTTGGTATTTTTTTACCATTTTTTTAAATTCCTTAAATGCATTTTTCGATTTTTCAGTTCAAGTTTAGATGGTTGTGTTTTGTTTTTGTATAAGATATGGCAATTGTTTTTATAAAAAATCAAAAATGCTTGTTTATTTATAGACAGTGAGCGTTTGAAGCAAATTCCTCGTTTGATTTTTTTTTACAATTCTTCAAATTTTGGATTCTGAAGTTCAAGTTTTGTTTCCGGTTAGGATATTGCCAGTTTTCGTGGGAGAATTCTTTTTGTGGATTGTGAGTTTTTCGAGCAAATTTCTCAATGGTTCAATTTTTCGTCGTTTGTTCAATTTTTCAAAGGAATTTCAACCAATACGTAGTTATGAAAACAATTAATAATATAAATCATAGTTTTAAAAACACTAACAGCTTTCAAAGAAATGTATAACAAATACATATTTGTGTTGCTAAACAATAATTAAAAGTATTATTTTTATTATTATTAAATAAAGTATTATTATTATTAAATAATTGTCGCGCAAACAATAAATCCGTGATAATCAAATGCGTTAAATTTTCTGATAGAGCTGCTGGTTGGAGTGGAAAATCAGTTATTTGAGAATCTGAAGAACTGAAAAGTTTTTGGTAATATTTTGAAAAAGTTTTTCTTCATTCACCAAAAAATGTAAATATTACAAAAGTCTTTATATACATTTTTCTTTTTTTGATACAGTGATCCTGGCATAGGGCTCTTATCCACAGACAGATTGCATTTATTAGATGTATAAATGTTGATAACAAAGAGCTGTATATCTTTTGTTGATGAGGGAATTTCAGAATAAAAAAGAAAATAATTTAAATAAAAAAAGTTTATTAAAATAAAAAATTAAACATCGATAGGTAATTTATACTTAAAATGATAAGGTTTTCCTACATTAAAATATTTTTTTGACTCAATTTATGGCATGGATTTGGGAGATTCTATTTTAGCCATAATGTAGTCAAATTATTTAAACAGTAGTTCTAGATATTGGCTCGATGAGGCTTTTACTTGTTGAAACTCCATGGTATCATTTAATAAAACTCTAACACAGTGTATGGTTTCAAATTCATTTTATTGTTCTACAACAATTGTTTCACTACAATGAAACAATTGTTGAAGAACAATAAAATTATTTTGAAACCATACACTGTGTTAGTGTTTTATTAAAAGAAGTTCTAGAGAATACCAAAATGAACAACATTTATGGAATAAGGTGCTTCGAAAAATGAAAAATCGTTAAATATGCAAAATATCAAAAAAATCCCTTTTATGCCATCAAATTGGAGAAAGCTACATGATGGCCAAATGAATACTTTTAAGATCAGAGTGTAAAATGTCAATTAATTGCCATTGAATTTTTTTTTCTTCTAGTGTGTGACGACCTCAGATCGCATAATTGACTTGAAATCTTGAAATCAGAGCTTTTTACTTTTACGATTATTAGATAAAAATAATATTAGTTAACTAAGCCCATTGATATTGGAAACAATGTGTAAACGACAATTTTTCAATTCAATAAACTAACAACTTTTAAATCGCACCGGAACATATGCACTGTGTACAAATATTCCTCGGTGGAATACTTATAAGGCTTGACTCTTGTAACTTGACACTATCAAGTTACACAATGAAATATTCCTATCTGCATCTCGCAAACTCATACTCCGACATGAAATAATTCCTCATCAGCATGTAAACATTACACTTGGCAACATAAACATACGCTTATATCATAATTACAGAGTCGCAATTCGGTGTTGGCTTTTTAAAACCGGGGGGTTGAACGCATAGATTTCACAGTTCGTCATTTCTCGGGATGAAATATGAACCAATTTTGAAAATTAGACGCCTTTCTTAGCGCCATATGTTACGGGGGTGGCGCTACTAAATCCATTCTACGGGCTAGAGCCTTTTCCACCACGGTCTGAATGAGATAATTGGACATGCATCTGTTACTCAATTACATACGGTGTGTAATTATTTTAAAACGTTAAATATATACTTTTAAGTTCAAACGTAACAACCGCGGGCGTTGCGTCCTAGACCCTAAGACCCTAGGCCCTAGGGCAGGTAGCAGGGCCAGCTGTTCAGTAAGCTCGAACATAAAAGGCAGCAAATGTTGGAACGTGGAATAATTAGTTTTTCATTTAATAGATTAAACTAACAATATGTAAACTAAAATTTATGTATCCGTGATTTTTCAATTAATAACGTTAACTTAAATAAATGATCCACGAGGAAATTAAACGTGCACTTATGACACGCAGTCGCGACGTAATCAAATACTTTATATGCAATTAAACTTAGTTGTAAATCACCTCTAGTTAGAAACATATTCAAAACCCATTTTACCACGATTTATACCTTTCATCCTGCGAATGATTAATACCGCGAAATTAATTTACGCCCGTATTATCAGAAAACAGATTGCAAGTTGAAATACATAAATTCAAATAATTTCCTCTTGTCCACTATTAACTATTTTTTTCTACGTCCGTTATAAAATGTACAGTTTTTTTTTCATTAATTTGCGTTCATAAAATATGTGATTCCTGAAACCTTTAAATAGCGCGAAAAAAGTGCCGTAGCGGTTCATTTTTTAACGCAACTAAAAAATTGTTTGCGCAAAGTGTGTCATGAACGCTTCGCAAAACGCTGCGAGTTCCGCTGATAAATTTCAAACATTCGTTTCCGATCAACAAAACTTGATGATTATTATTATTTCCCTCGAAATTCTAACAATTTGGGTGATGCTTTGAATGAATTCTTTACGATATCATAATCTCTAGTGAATTTTATAGTAATTTTAGGTAGATTTAAGTTGCTAACAGTTGTTTTTATATTTTTACAAAGCTACCAAAAATTATAACAATTTTTTGGAAATTTCACGCTCTGATCACATGTAATAATCACAAAATCCGGTGATGGTGTGAATGTATTCTTCGCGAAATCATAATATTTGATGAATTGTGAGAAATGTTGGTACGATTGAAGTTGATAGCGGTTGTTTTTATATTTTTACCAAGCCACCAAAAATTATAACAATTTTTAGAAATCACGCTCTGATTACATGTAATAATCACAAAATCTGGTGATGGTGTGAATGTATTCTTTACGAAATCACAATGTCCAATGAATTTTGAGAAATTTTGAAAAGATTGAAGTTGATAGCAGTTGTTTTTATATTTTTACCAAGCCATCAAAAATTATAACAATTTTTCGAAATTTCACGCTCTGATCAAAAGTAATAATCACAAAATCTGGTGATGGTGTGAATGTATTCTTTACGAAATCATAATCTTTAAAGAATTTTGAGAAATTTTGGTAAGATTGAAGTTGATACAAGTTGTTTTAATATTTTTACCAAGCCACCAAAAATTATAACAATTTGTAGAAATTTCACGCTCTGTTCACATGTCATAATCACAAAATCTGGTGATGGTGTGAATATATTCTTTACAAAATTATAATCTTCAGTAAATTTTGAGAAAATTTGGTAAGATTGAAGTTGATAACAGTTGTTTTTATATTTTTTCCAAGCCATCAAAAATTATAACAATTTTTAGAAATTTCACGCTCTAATCACATATAATAATTACAAAATCTGTTGATGGTGTGAATATATTCTTTACGAAATCACAATCTTTAATGAATTTTGAGAAATGTTTGGTACGATTGAAGTTGATAGCGGTTGTTTTTTTTTTAGTTTTACCAAGCCACCAAAAATTATAACAATTTTCAGAAATTTCACGCTCTGATCACATGTAATAATCACAATATCTGATAATGGTGTGAATACATTCTTTACGAAATCATAATCTTTAAAGAATTTTGAGAAATTTTGGTAAGATTGAAGTTGATAGTAGTTGTTTTAATATTTTTACCAAGCCACCAAAAATTATAACAATTTTTATAAATTTCACGCTCTGATCACATGTAATAATCACAAAATCTAGTGATGGTGTGAATGTATTCTTCACGAAATCATAATCTTTGATGAATTGTGAGAAATTTTGGTAAGATTGATGTTGATAACAGTTGTTTTTTTTTATATTTTTTCCATGCTATCAAAAATTATAACAATTTTTAGAAATTTCATGCTCTGATCACATGTAATTATCACAAAATCTGGTGATGGTGTGAATATATTTTTAACGAAATCATAATATTTTATGAGCTTTTAGAAATTTTGGTGAGATTGAAGTTAATTGCGGTTGTTTTTATATTTGTACCGAGCCACCAAAAATTATGACAATTTTTAGGAATTTCACGCTCTGATCACATGTAATAATCACAAAATCTGGTGATGGTGTGAATATATTCTTTACGAAATCATAATCCTTAAAGAATTTTGAGAAATTTTGGTAGGATTGAAGTTGATAGCAGTTGTTTTAATATTTTTACCAAGCCATCAAAAATTATAACAATTTTTAGAAATTTTACGCTCTGAGCACATGTAATAATCACAAAATCTGGTGATGGTGTGAATATATTCTTTACGAAATCATAATATTTAATGAATTTTGAAAAAAAATTGGTACGATTGAAGTTGATTGCGTTTGTTTTTATATTTTTACCGAGCCACCAAACATTATAACAATTTTTAGAAATTTTACTCTCTGATCACATGTAATATTTACAAAATCTGGTGATGGTGTGAAAGTATTCTTTACAAAATTATGACCTTCAATGAATTTTGAGAAATTTTGGTAAGATTAAGGTTGATAGCGGTTGTTTTTATATTTTTTCCAAGCCACCAAAATTATAATCATTTTTTGAAATTTCGCACCCTGACCACTTACAATTATCACAAACTTTGGTGAATGTTTGTGTTTGTTGTTGACAATTAAGAGATGGCAGTTCAGGGAGGGACCATACCTTACAAAGGGTGCTGGACATACTACTAAAAAAAAATTCGTACAACTGGATCCACCAAGAAAGTCAAGTTACGATGGAATGCCATGGAGGAGGCTTACTCCAACAGTGAACAGAAGGGGTTGGTAGATAATGTTGATAATGATGATGACGATGATGACATTGCGTTGTCATTCATATCCTTAGAAACGATATGAGTCACAGAAGAGAAAATGATCCTAGTAAACCTCATTTCGACATACAGTAGAGCGTCGATTATCCGAACTAATTGGGGTACATGGGTGTTCGGAAAACCGGTTTTTTTCGGATAATCGAAGTGTACTAATTTGCAAATACATATTTATGTACAAGTTAATAAAAAAACATATTTATTGATAATATATCTTTAATAACAACACAGAGTTTACTTTCAATTTAGGCAATTGAGTAGTGGCAACTTGGAAGTGACAGGTTGAGACAAGTGCAAGAGGATTGTAGCGCGGGAGGTGGTAGGCATGCGCGATACACGTGCGGGCGTAGTAGTTCGGTTAAGCGGTCGTTCGGTTGATCGGCGTTCGGATAATCGACGTTCTACTGTACTTAAATAAAACAAATACCAACCATGCTTATTTTTTAAACTAAGTCTTATTCAAAACTCCTGTAAACATGTTGTTAATACCACTTATTCTCTAAATCATTTTCAGTGTGTAGGTGGAATTTAACTTTTCCAATTGACGCGATTTAGAATTACCGTGTCACGAGTTGTTTACCCTACAGATGTTCACAGCAAATTGCTACGAAGTCTTCTATTCCTCGGCTTGCTAACTTTTTCGGTTTTCCGACACTGCTTGTAGATATCTCAAACAGTTCCATCGGATACAAACTGGTATCCAATGGAAGTTATAGAGAACAAAGATATATCTTCCCTACTAAATTATCTGTGCAATTCAATTACGTGTGTACACTTCAAATAGCACTTATTTTTTTTTTACTTTCTCCGTTACGAAGTACGGATTTTTTTAACGGAAATCCGTTTTAAGGTACTTAGAGGCGATTTAATCGATTACTGGAGAAAATAATGTGACTGTGTGTGTGTGTCAGGAATTAACATTATACTTTGACCATAAACCTTATTTGAGTTAACGATGAACTGAGAAGCTTTTGGTAAAGTTTCCTACATTAAGTGGAGTGTTTTTTTATGTTTCTCTGCTAATTTTTTAATACAAGAAATATTACAAAAACATTTAAATAAACATTGAAGATAACAAAGAAATGAACATCTTCTGTTTAAAGATAAGAAGTACAGAACGAAGATAACAGCAGTGAGTGGTCATTTCAGAAGTTGTAACGGTTACCAAGAGATTTGATTTTCTCAAAACGTAATTTTTGGACAAATGCTGTTTACGAAATCAACGCCTTAATTTTTCAACGTTAAAAAGACAATAAAAATAACCTATTTAGCTATGTAAGAAATCAGTTCCTGACCACCGATTTCTAGAGTCAAGCAATGTTTACCGGTGTCAGAAGTTGATACCATTTTCCATTGGGATACAGTTAATGGTGCTTCAGAGTGATAGGGGCGAACCTCTAAAGTAACAAGCTTAGTTGCACATACACAAATACACAAACCTACAGGGCTGAAGGATCCCGCAATCGATTGATATCAAATTGCCTAAAAAATACCACCACTACTAGAACTACTTCTAATGGACACGGAGTCATTTCGGGGGTGTAGTTTTCTGTGTCACATACTTAAAAAGATAGAAATGGCCGTTTGTTTTAACATAAAAGAGAACATTTCAAGCAATTCCACTAAATTTTCGACATACTCCAGATTGATACATCAAGTGGTTGTCATTCCGTCAACGACAAATACCAATAATGATTGATTGTTGCCCCGCATGCCGATATAAAGTATAATATCCGCAATTAATACGGCGTACGTTATGGATATTTTGAGTCAGGGGTGGGCACGAAAACGGAGAAATTTATGAAAATGATATTCCTTTCATGTGTAATATAGGGGTAAACCGCCCCTGTTATGTATATCTACTTTACGGATGGGCCTCGCGAGTTACGAGGCAAGGTTCGGGAGCGATTTCTCATCTCAAACCAGCCGTGGGACCCGGAAGGAATATTCTTTACGAATTGCCTTTATAAAGTTTCATCCTTCAGTCGTTTCAATTAAATTGAGTCACACAATGTATATTCGAAAAATTGAATCATATACAAGACTTACAGCCTAAAACACCTTATTATATCCGTCGCCATTAATTACTTGTCCTATTATTATTGATGATATGTTTATATATACAGGGTGGTCCATTTAAAAAGAATCAGACTCTTTTCCTGCGTAGGTTTAACTTTCTTTTTTTGACGACCTACAGGTAAATCCAGGTGCATGGGCGTAAACATCGCGTCATCTTCAATTTTATCGGGATGGTATTTTCTAGATTTTGTCGTACGCTCCATATTCTCTGAGGTATACTAGATATACACTTTTTTATGGTAGTAATCATCATCTTGATTGGTTTCATGTCCTTCATCTGATCTGTATCTAAATATTCTTAAATCCCAAATTTAGGTCAAAGTAAAGGATATTTAGGCCAAAAGTTCAATTATTTTGACCAAAAAATACAGGTAAAAAATTTAAAAATTCGTCGGGAAAAATAAAAAATGCGGACCAAATAGTCGAAAATTTTAACAATGAAATCGAAAATTTAGATCAAAATATAGAATATTTAGGCCAATTGATCAAAAATTTAGACGGAAAAAAATCAAAAATACAGTCTTAATAATAAAAAATGCAGAATATTCTGGTGATGGTTGCGGCCGTTACTACGTGGTAATTCATTATAGAAACATAAACATAAAAGAACTTAGTAAGTGTTTCCAGAATATTCTAGTAAGAAAATGGTTTAAATTAGTCTCAAAAATCACTCTATTGTTCAAAATATTTTTCCAATTTTTTTTTTTATAGGAACACATTTTTCTTTAATTTTCGATTAAATTGTCCAAAAAAATGAAACTAATTTAAAAAAGAATTTAAATAAAACCGTTCATTTTGTTGGGATCACCTTATTGTTTCACCTTTTGTGCTTGAAGTTTAGATTTAGTAGATACATTTTTAATAATTCAAATAAAACAATTCACTTGGTTAGTATGACTCTCAGTAGCGGCTCGTGGAACATGTTGATGGTACTTTTACAATATGGGGAGGCCCTGGTCTCCTTTTTTGAAGGAAGAAAGAAAGAACGATTAATCTTCATAGTCCAAGATTATTTTGAGTTGTAAAGTAAAGGTTCATAATTTCAAACAAGCTGAAAATATGATTTATGCGTACTTTCGATTTATCGTGCGTTTACATTTTGTCCCTGACATGCACTACATCTTCGACCATGTAACCTCACCATCAAACAATACACACGGAAAACAATTGTCGAGCTTAAAACTACAGGTGGTGCCATGGCTCCTCGGCTCTATACAACAGAACTAAAACTTTTGGAACTGGGCTTTACGTTTGACGTTAAGAGTACCTTTAAGGTTTTGATTATCTTGGGTCAAAAGGTAACTGTTCAACAAATACTGACTAAACTATAAAATATTCAGCAATTGATATTTGAAAGGAATACTTCGCACAGAAGGGGAATTAGAGGAGTAATTTAGGCCCACGAATAACATACGCGAATTAGCCACTACTTTGTTGGTCTAGGGTTTAAAGTAAATATTTAGAATATGAAATTAAATAAAAACCTTAGACCAAAAAAGTAGCTGTTAACTGTAAATTTTGTAAACCAGTCCCACATTTTTTTCTTGTGGCTCCCTTCTGGTACATTTTGATTATTTCCATTGTGGGGTAGTAGGTTGACATGGGCTCATGGTACATTCATTTTCGGTTTGTGAAACTGCCTAGATATGTTTTGCACTTCCTAGTTACGCCACTGGTTGTTTCGATAAATTATTTGATTTTAATTCGTAAACTTCAATCTATTAATAATTAATAACCGTTTTTTTTTAATAAAAAAAAATTATTTTCAATTATTAGTAGTTATTTCAAAACACGCAACTTATCTAGCTGCTATAAATAACACAGGCCTACAATGATTTTGGTGCCGCTAAAAGTAAAACTGATTTCAAGTACGTTCGGTACCCTAATAAAAAATTGATACTTACTTTTTTTTTAATGCTACGTGTAGTTTTCGAGATTTCGCAAGGGTAAATAAATTAAAAATAATTTATTTCAAAACATTTAAATGCATTTAATTACTCGATATTTGACAGGTTAGAAGCTCCTCTTTTTACATTTTCTCAGAAGAATGTCTTCAGGACATTCCCGTGTAATACTCCAACAGTAATCTGCCATCATATGCTCATCCCAGCGACTTTGGTATCTATATTCCATCACCTTTAAATCTTGATGGAAACGTTCCCCTTGTTCTTCGCTATACGCTCCAAGATTTTCAGGAAATTTGTCTAAATGATTATCCAGATAGTGTACTTTTATGCTCATATTACATCCAAGATTTTTAAAGCTAATTAAGAGCTTTTGAACTAATTCTTTGTAATTTTCGGCCTTCTGATTTCCTAGAAAATTTTTTACAACAGCAACAAAAGATTTCCAAGCCTCTGCTTCTAAATTATTCATTGAATGAATGAAATCGTTGTCTTTCATTAAAAGTCTTATCTGTGGGCCATCAAAAATACCAGCTTTTAATTTTTCATTACTTAAACCGGGAAACTTTCTTGAAAGATACATAAAACACGGACCAGTTTTATCTAACGCCTTAACAAATTGCTTCATAAGTCCCAATTTGATGTGCAATGGAGGCAAAATGATCTTATCTCTAGAAACTAAAGGTGGGTTTATAATATTTTGTTTGTCAACCGTCATGTTATTTCTCAAAGGCCAATCTTTCTTGATCCAGTGATCTTTTTTTGCCCTGCTGTCCCATAAACATTTGAAGCATGGAAATTTCTTGTACCCACTTTGTTGACCTAATAGAAAGTTGACCATTTTTAAATCGACACATATAACCCATTGGTGCTCCGAGTACTTAAGTTTTTTTTTAAAACAAGATCCATGTTTTGATACTCCTCTTTTAATTTCGTTGAATGAGCAATAGGCACGGCTGCATGTTTATTACCACATTTAGTAAAACACATTTTAAACTTCGCTTACAGCTGTCAATAAACAATTTCCATTCTTCAGCTTTGTACCTTGAGAGCCCCAGTTTCATTAAAAGGCCACCAATATTATTACAATAAACGATATCATTTTCTGAGCTAAAAAATGGAAGAAATTCTCTTTCGCGATCTCGATAAAATGTTATTTTAGTACCTTGAGATAACAAATTTCTTTCTTTGAGTCTAGATGCTAGTAGCTCAGATCGCTCTTTCGAAAGGTCAAGGTCTCTAATTAAATCACTTAAAGCATCTTGTGAAAAAAGTGAAGGCGCTGTTGACACTTCAAAATCACTGTCACGTTCATCAGAAAAAACTTTCATCATCTCTGTGTCCGACAAATCTGATAGATCTTGACTCATGGGAGATGGTACGTCACCAGAAAACAATCGAGGTCTTTTAGTACTCGGTAAATCAGGATATGTCATTTTTCTTTTGTTTATACCATGTAATTCTACAACACAAAAATAATGTGATTTTTCGGTTCTGTCCAAATCATCGGCACACTATACTTTAAATGATTACGTTTACCGTTTGCTCACTGTCTTAAATGTTCATTACACAACTTGCACAGAATGTTTGGAACCCACGGTTTGTCCAGAGCCTTCATCTCTACATTAAAGTAATCAACGTATGTCTTCTTCACTGCATCTGTTATAAGTTTTCTAAACTTTTTTACCACATATTCACCACAAATGTAACAAAATGTATTTGGATTATTTACACAACACCTTCTTGACGACGGCATATCGATATTATTATTTTAAAAAAGAAATTAATTGATTATAATGACATTAAGTATAATAAAATACATTTTTTAGGTTATGATCGATCGGTACAAACCTGAATGTAGCTTCGCGAATTTGACAGCTTCCCACGACGTCTTGCGGACTAATTAATCAAATTATAACATAAAATTAGCGGCACCAAACAAAAAATTTTTTTTTGTAGACCTGCGTAATCAATAAGGAGATTTATTTGAATTTATTTAAATTTCGCTTTTGCAGGTTACTCTTTTTAATAATAACACGCAACGTGAATATTTTTTTCTTCTGATTGTTTTAAATGCACTTCATATTCAAATATTTCTAATTACAAAACACAGCACGATTTACTAAGATTATGAAAATTGCATCAACTACTACGAGTTATGTTGTTTATGCTGAAAATTTTACATCGTTCTACGTTTAATTTAATTTAAGGGAGCAGTTTGCTTCCTTTTAAATCTTGATGCTCGGGGCTGTTGGATTACATAATTGGGCTTGCCGAACACACAAAATCTGGAGATCTGGGCTAATTTCTTCGTGAAAATAAATATTTAACGGCGAGCGTCTGGAAACATATCGGGAGTCAATATTTGTATATTTCCCTCCAGACACATAAGACTGCTTTAGCGGGAGAACCCTGCCCGCATTACAATCGACTTCGAGAAAAGGGGAAAAAAATACTACACACTGCAGTATGTGATTTGATGGACATCATTCAGAGAAAACGCTCCGGAAAATCATATCATAAAACGAGATGGCCTTCGCACGTTAGAATCCAATTTTCTCCGTTGAAGGCCATCATTCCGTACGATTTACCCTTTAACCTAAGCGCGAGGATGTCTCAGGGTCAGAGTTTCATGGTCTATTTGGAAATTCTGGATCACGGTCGTTGCATGTAATGAACTCTCGAACTAATAGAGATAATGGTATTGGATTAAGGATGGCATGGAGGAGACATTTGATGCTGGGAGCGTAACTGCAATTGGGGGAATACACGCTGGTTATTTTTATTTTTGGTTCATTCAGATTGCTTTATTTTCTTATCTGGGCCATTATCGGATCAGCTTAATGGCAGCTTTAATGGAGATTAATTCGACGTTAATTTAAGCTAAAAGCTGCTGCAAAAATAAAACGTATAAAGCTCAGGGAAAATGTTTAGTGGAAACTTGAGTTTTAAAAAGGCGCACTAGTATTATCATTTATGGAGAAATATTAAAGGAAACAGGAAGGTCTTAGTTTAAGTCAGGGTTTCTAAATTTCGATTTCTATGCAATAGCTCTAAAAGTGTTTTCTGAGGAACACATTTTAGCAATTGGAATTGGAAACACTAACTTCTTGCAGGTATATTAAATAAATTTGATAAACACGAATAACAATTCTTACAAAGACTTTAAAACAACACTCTTATTGAATCAACTACGAAGAGGGTAGCGACCATTACTACGCGCTAATCAATAATGAAACAAATTGATTAATGGTTGAGGCGTTAACTTCGTGATACATTTTTTGAAACAAACAACATGCAGGATATTACCTCGCCTAATGACATTGCAAATTTATTTGCAGCCAATTTTGAACAAGTATACCAATCGGACAGTGACTGTTCATCCTCATATACCTCTACTCGCGTAGGAAATAACTTATGTTCATACGTTTTGACTGAGGAAATGGTTCTGCATGCTATGAACACTCTAGATGAAAAGACGTGTTCTGGTCCTGATGAGATAAATGTTTGTATATTAAAAAACTGTTCCAATGAGCTATCTGAACCCTTAACTCTCCTTTTCAATAGATCTTTGTTGACAGGATATTTTCCTGAAAAATGGAAGTCCTCCTATTTAATACCTATTTATAAAACCGGTAACAAAAATCTCGTCACAAACTATAGACCCATTTCAATCCAGTCTATAATTCCAAAAATTTTTGATAAACTAATGAGTCAATTATTTCTAACAAATTCTAAGCATGCTGTAGTTCATCATCAGCATGGATTTTATCCAACTAGATCCACCACGTCTAATTTATTGATGTATAGTTCATATATCAGTGAAACCCTAGACCGAAACGTAGAAGTGGACTCCATCTATACAGACTTCCGCAAAGCATTTGACCGAGTAAATCACGATCGGCTGATTTTAAAATTGACTCAATATGGGTTAAGTGGTTCTTTAGCTCTTTGGACTAAATCTTTTATTGCAAATCGTCGGCAATTTGTTAAATTTAAAAATTCCCTATCGAATCCAATTATTGCAAAGACAGGTGTACCGCAAGGCTCTCATCTTGGACCAATACTGTTCCTTTTGTTTGTGAACGATGTTGGCTCTGATCTAAAATCACCATATCTACTTTTTGCTGATGACCCTAAAATCTACCGTCGCATTGAATCAATTGAAGACTGTTTGCTACTTCAAAATGATATTTCAATTTTGCAGGATTGGTGTTCCGATAATGGGATGGAATTAAATATTAATAAGTGTAAATACATAAAATTTACAAGGAAAATATCAAATAGCATACATTTTCAATACACCTTAAATGACATCCAATTAGAGAGAGTATCGCAAATTCAGGATCTCGGCGTTGTTTTTGATCAAAATTTCAAATTTCATTTTCATATAGACTCTATTGTGAATAGATCATTAAAAATTTTAGGTTTTATAAAAAGAACAACACACGATTTTAAAGAAATGCGATGCTTTATTAATTTATTTGTTTCATTAGTTCGATCAATTCTAGATTACTGTTGTGTCATTTGGTCACCTAGCTATACATACCGGGTGACCCATAACTTATTTGCTATTTGAGATATCGACTTCTAGTTTTCTGGAACTGCTACCCACACTTATTCTACATATTTTAAAAATATGTATGTTTTTGTACACGGTGTCCCAATATACATAATAGAACAAATTTATGTTTTTTTAAATGGAACACCCTATATTTTATACTTTATTGTCAACCCTGTTGAGAAGCTGATAAAAATAGTATAAGATACTATGGGTCTATTATGGACGGTTGGTTAGTTATGGGCACATTTGTGGCAAAAACATGTACACATTGAAAACATTCCAGAAGCGTTCCTAGCAAAGATAGCATCATTATTTATACACTAGAAAAGTTCCTACATCATAAAGAATAATACACATCGGCTTTGGTTCTCTTTTATTTATAGTGCTATACAGGGTGTCAACATACGCAAAACAATGGATAACTTTTTTTTTTTCAAATAGAACACCCTATATAAATTGCCACCAATCTATGGCATTTTTAATAAGCTTTCCAATGATATACAGTTTGTATAACAAAATATTAAGGATTCTTGAGATTTATCAATAAAAACATATTTCTTTTGCCACCTTCTGCTGATTTTTAAATTTTCAGCCAAAACTATGCATTTTTAGGAAAAATTATAAGAGACCAAAGTTGTAGAGCGAAAAATTTTCGATCGACACAGGTCTTTCAACTTTTAAGATAATGCGTGCTTTGCCCGCCAGAGCGCGCAAAAACGTGAACGTATATGCATTTTTCTTTTCAAATTTTTGATTAATAAAATGCGCTATACTTTATTTTCCGCACCTTCTAGCGGAAAAACGGGAAATTATAGGGAAATTAAAGAGACCTATATCGATTGAAAATGTTCCGCTCTACAACTCTTAATAGAAGCAATTTTTGCCAAAAATGCATAGTTTTCCCTAAAAATGCAAATTGAAAATGTGTATATCTATTTTTGCGTTTTTCAATGGTTTTTTTGCATTTTTAGCGAAAACTATGCATTTTGAACCAAAATTGCTTCTTTTAAGAGTTGTGGAGCGGAATATTTTCAATCGATGTAGGTCATTTAAATAATTCTATAATTACCCGTTTTTCTGCTAGAGGACGTGGAAAATAAAGTATAGTGCAATTAATTAACAAAAAAAATTGAGAAAAACGCTAAAATGCTTATACGGTCACGATTTTGCGCACTCTGGCGGACAATGCACGCATTATTGGAAAAGTCGAAAATTTTCCGCTCTACAACTTTGGTCTCTTATTATTTTTTCAGAAAATGGATAGTTTTGGCTGAAAATCCAAAAATGAGCAGGAGGTGACAAAAGAAAAATGCTTTTATGGATAAATCTTAAGAATCCTTAATATTTCATTATACAAATTGTACATCATTGGAAATCTTATTAAAAATTCCATGCATTGGTGGCAAGACATATAGGGTGTTCCATTTGAAAAAAAAAATAGATATCCATTATTTTGCGTATGTTCACACCCTGTATAGCAGTATGAACAAAAAAGAACCAAAGCCGATTTGTTATTCTTCATGATGTGGAAAATTCTTTAGTGTATAAAAAATGACGCTAGCTTTGCTAGGAGCGCTTCTGCAATTTTTTCAATGTGTCCTTGTTTTTGCCACAAATTTGCCCATAACTAACCAACCGTCCATAATAGACCCATAGTATCTTATACTATTTTTATCAGCTTCTCAAGAGGGTTAAAAATAAAGTATAAAATATAGGGTGTTCCATTAAAAAAAACATAACTTTGTTCTGTTATGTATATTCGGACACCCTGTACAAAAACATACATATTTTTAAAATATGTAGAATAAGTGTGGGTACCAGTTCAAGAAAACTGGAAGTCGATATCTCAAATAGCAAATAAGTTATGGGACTTTTACAGATCCCTGGGTCACCCGGTATCTTTGTGATCGCATTGAACGTGTTCAGAAGATTTTTGTAAGGTATGTGTGTTATAAGTGTAATATAGTATATTCTAATGATAATTATCACTTATTGTTAAAATATTTAGGTTTGCAACGTCTTTCTGATCGTCGCATTTTTTATGATATATATTTAGCTTATAATGTTATTAACGCTAAAGTTGATTGTATCCCACTATCTAATTTGTTAATCCGTTTACATGTTCCGAAATACTACACGAGGGACAAAATATTTTTAGAACCCGTGTTTAGGCGGACAAATTGTAATGATGTCCTAAGCAGGATAGTGCGCCATTGTAACGACATTTACAAAGAAGCAATTTTTTTTTGAACAAGCCACAAAATGTTTTAAAAACAGAATAAGGCAAATTCTATTTTAATCTGTATACTGTGTTGTAATTTTTAATATATTTATTCTATTTTAATTCATATTTTAATCTGTATACTGTGCTGTTATTTAATTATATTTATTCTATTTTAATTTATATTTTAATCTGTATACTTGCTGTAATTTTATTATATTTATCCTTTTTATGCAATGGTCTCCATTAATAAAGATATTATTATTATGAACTTTAAATAAAACAGTTTCTTTGTTAATATTGATAATTATTTTTTTCCGCTAAAAAATAAAATGTGATATTAACAAAGAAACTGTTTTATTTAAAATAATAAAACAGAATTTAAAAATTCACTAGGTTTTACCACAACTAATTATTGTATAACATGAGAGGATCGAAGTTTCATAAACCTAAACAAATATTCACGACTCGAGTTTCGAGGTGTTGCCGTCATTATAAAGGGAAACTCGAGTCGTGAATGTTTGTTTAGATTTATATAACTTCGCCCCCCTCATGTTATATAATATTTTTTTACAATAATTAGTTGTGGTTAAAACATAGTGAATTTTTAAATTCAGTTTACATTACTGGCTAACGCATCGCAGAAATTTAATAAAATAGCATTTCTATTGAAATAAATTAAATTTAAAAACATTTATATCGAGTGTTGCCCATTATACAAATACATAATATACAATAATAAAATACTGATATAAGCCCGAAATATTTTGCAATAAATAAATGAATTATACTATACCGAATTGAAATTTATTTAAACAAAATTATGACATGCATTGTATTTATAACAAAAAGCCAACAAATGTAATAAATTACCCTAAAACCGAATAAATTATAAATATCGGAGACAACACGAATGATTAATAGACACTACAGAAAATACAATTAAAACACTCCATTGTTCCAAATTTTACAAGCTAAACGTTAAATGTAATTTTTATTAATAATAAAATCGTCCGCTAATTAAACATGGAAAGTATCGAATTGCATAATATATAAATCAAGATGTCGTTCGTAGCCATGGCGACGAAACAAAATTGAAAATTGGCATGAAAATATCATTGATCGCAGTAACGGGACGCGCTGCGTTGGTCCGGAATGTGAAATCTGAAATGGATGTCTTGTTTTCTTTGTGTTTTCCTTTTGTATATCAGATTTCATTTGATGTATAAATTAAAGATCCCGTTCTAAGAAATAATAAGATGGAGCTGATGATGTTAATTTGATCCTGCTTATTATAATTCGTTACGACTTGTGTTATATGTATTCGTTTTGTTTCGCAATTATTTCTAATTGGATTATTAATCAAAGTACGTGGGTTATAATTACTTATAGTTGTAATATAAATTCCGATGCACGTCATATACTTCCGATTTATGATTTATTGTATACAGGGTGGGGCAACGCTTACGACGCGGCCATGGAAAACCATGTTAATATTTTTCATAAACCACTTTACGAAAAAAATTAAAATTAGCAAATTTACATGAACAGTAATTATAGGGAATTCCAAAATGAAAAAAAATCAAGCTTTTTGGAATAAAACGTCAATAAAAAACATTGAGTAAAAACGAAAAAAAAATGCAAATACGGGTCGGCTTATTTTGTATAGGAATCACGTAAAAAAAAATTGAGCCAAATAGAAAAACAGACCCAAAATTTCTGTTCGATTTGTAAAAGAATGCCTGAGGATATATGCATCGTGACAAAAATATTCCTTATTAATATTCCTTACACGATGAAGGAAATCCAGTCCGTACAAGAGCTTGAGGATACACACAAACATAGCAAATTTTGTCAAATGTGTTCAAAGTTGTGACGTGTAAGGGAAATTACATTGCCAGGATAATATATTATAATAATAATAATAATAATAATAATTTTATTGGTGCTTTTCACGTTAGTGTTACACAAGTCAGATGAGTGTACATAAAAACAAACAAAGAAATTAAAAATTATTAATGATATATCATACATAAAACTAAATTATTGAAATACTAAAATATTGTAAAATAAAATTTAAACTAAAAAACATATTAAAATACATATTAAAATTGTAACCATTACCAGTAATTAAATAACAGTCAGTAGGTAAATAGGCACATCCAATAATTAGAGAGGTTACACAATACAGTTCACAGAGTAAATCTGGTAATAAGATACATAAAAAGATTATTTACTGTAGCGACATAAATAAATAATTATTATTCGTTTAAAAAAAAACATCCTGTAGAGTAATACGTTACGTTGTAATATCTATAAATATATGTAACGTTTTCCGATACATTACATAATTTAATTACAAGTTTAAGATAACAGAATAACATTCAATAAAAGCCCATCTATCTGATAAAGTATGCAATTTGGGGAATGACCCCAAGATACTTGAGCTAATGTAGAAGTTTTCCCCGGGAATGCCCTTAAAACCAAAGTTGTAACAAGCAATAACTCAATTAAAACCCTTCGTACAATAAACATCAAAATTTAATGTGTTCTAAATAACTCCGTTAAGTATTAAGGGAAAAGTTCCAGTTGTATTGCTAAGTCGGACAAGTGTGGAATGGCATATGGTGAGGAAGGATGGCGATTTCGAACTTTGTTTTTTAATATAAGTTTCTAAACAGGCCAATACTGGATACTGGAGGGCACGAAGGAAATTAATATTTTTTATATTTATTAGTGACGATTAAGGTGTGGAGGTATTTTGTTTGTATTAATTTATATACAAGTACTTACTGCTAGACCAGTCGGAGATTTTTACTTGTTAGCCCCAAAATATATATTTATTTACGCTGACATTAGTCCTTTAAGGCTCCATCTCTTTTTCGCCATGAAAGACAAATAAAAAAATTAATCAGAACACAGAAATTATGGACAAATATATACTGAAGGAAAAAAAATTAAACACTTTAAATTCGTGAAATTTCGACCATTTTCAAACCGCCATAACTCGGTGTATTTTCAATCGATTTTGATGAATCTTCGAGGAAAAGAAACTTTGAAGTGTTTTCTTTAAAGTCATGCATGCGAAACTAAAAGTAACCCCTTTCGCCCCCTTCTAGCGCCCCTGTGAAAAGAAAGTTTTTTTTCTGGAAACCATGTTCAACTTTGACGATGTGTACGGAGCTGGTAAAATTTTGTCCACTCGATCCACCATAAAGGCATTAAAACTTGATCAATTCCCTATGCAGGACTCAAAGAATGAAGTTCCTACGACGATTTGGTACCAAGTTATGGGTGTTTGAAAAAAAGTGCATTTAGAGGTTTTTCGCACATGATTCAGTAACTTTTCAACCAAATTTGATGATTTTTTCGGGAAAAAATCTCATTTTGGCTCTACTTTAAGGGAGAAAACTCAAATTGGAATGATACTTTTTTTAACCCTTCAACCCTCGAACAAGAAAAACACGTTTTTGAGCAAAAACGTCCAACTTTGGCAACGTGTACCGAGTTGGAAAAAATGTGTCGACTCGATCCACCAAAAGGGCATTGAAATGTGTTCAATTATCTGCGCAGGCACAAAGTTATGAGTGTTTGAAAAAAGCGAATTTTGTGTTTTTTTGACTCATAAGTACGAAGTTTTTCGGCGAAATTGTTATCGTTTTCACGAAAGAACTTTTCTTTGCATATACTTTGAGGTATGCACGAAAATTCATTGTTTGCGCGAAATCACGAATTTCGCATTTTCTACCTTAGAACTCAATTAACAAAAAACTTTATTTTAGGTCAAAAAAGACTTACTTTGACGATCTCTGTAGGGTTGGAAAAAAAATGTGGACCTAACTCAGCACCATTCGTCCAATAGAAACAAACAAATTACACTGACGGAAAAAAAATGAAACACTTAAAATTTGAAAAATTCAGGTAATTTTCGAATGGCCATAACTCGGCTTCTATCCAACTGATTTCGACGATCTTTTGACTAATCAAAAACAAAATGTGTCCTCTTTGAGGAGGTTTATCCCCCACTCAAAGAGAGTGCTCTACGCCCCTTCAAACAAAAAAATAAAAAGACCACAAAATGCCCGTTTTTTTAAAGACCCATACCTTTGTGCCAAATCGTCGTAAGAACTTCGTTTTTCAAGTCCTGCATAGGGAATTGATTAAATTTTAATGCCTTTATGGTGGATCGAGTCTACAAAAAATTTCCAACTCCATAGACATCGTCAAAGTTGGACATGGTTTCCTGAAAAAAGATTTTTTTTCACAGGGGTTCTAGAGGGGGGCGGAAGGGGTTACGCTTAAGTTCGCATGCATGACTTTGAAGAAGATACTTCAAAATTTTTTGCTCTCAAAGATTTATCAAAATAGATTGAAAATACGTCCAGTTATGGCGGTTTGAAAATGGTCGAAATTTCACGAATTTCAATTGTTTAATTTTTTTTCCTCCAGTGTATTATTTTATCGAAACAACTTGAAGATGCCTACTTTGAAATCTTGTGCATCAGCCTTAAAACATAAAAAAAGCGATTGCACAATTTATTAAACGTTTTTCATTAATCATAGGTTATATATTATAAAATAAAAACTTATTACATCATACCGTTTGCTTCATAAAATATTTACGTATAGTTCAGTTGTCAATGAAAATTAGTAGGAAACTATAAAATAAAACATTTTTAAAAGTTTTAATCTTCTTACGTCAGATAGAATGTACACAGTGGGCCAAAAAAAAAACGGTACAAATTATAAATATTCATAGTTTCTATAAATACTGCTTTGAAAAATAAAATATCTACACTTTGTGGATTGCAAAAATGATTAACTGCATTTTTTGAAAAGTTTTTGTATCGAGGTTATTTCACATTAAGGCTCTGCAAAAATGAGAGTTTATAATGCACCTTTCAGGAACTCGTACTATACGTGGTCTTCCACTTATTTGTTTGCGATTATTCTTACCGTAAGTTCTGAGTTTAATTATTAATCACTGAATACTTGTAACTAGGGATGGGCGATATTTCACGTATGTGTGATTTTTCACTGGTATTGAAAAATCACAGGTCGTTACTGTTACTAATAGGCGAATTTCACTGCTACTTAAAATCGCTGTTACTTAAAATCACTGTTACTTAAAATCACTGCTACTTAAAATCACTGCTACTTAAAATAACTGCTACTTAAAATCACTGTTACTTAAAATCACTGCTACTTTAAATCACTGCTACTTTAAATCACTGCTACTTTAAATCACTGCTACTTTAAATCACTGTTACTTAAAGCATAATTTTAAGAAGACAGAACAAAGTATCATTTCTAAATGTTATCTAATATTAATTATTTTATTCTCCCATTTTTGCAGGGTATTGTATTTAAATTTTTAATAAATATTTAATAAAAAATACAAATTTTTATAAAACGCCTAGTATACCATATAAAATGAAATAAATTACAACTTATGTACTAACAATTATTAATTAATTAATTGAGATTTTATAAAAACGAAAAAATTATCTTGCTCAGCATGGAATTGAACCACAAACGCCCTGTGATCGAAAGTGATGAGTCACAATCAAAAAATTAAAACTAGGATTTTAAAAAATCCATATCTCCATTAAAAACTGTGGAATTTATAAAAACCAAATTGATTTTGAATAAGCGATACTTCGACTATTGAAGATATTTTTTATGGAATTTTGTCTGCGCGTTTTATATTTTTTCTGCGATGTTTTCATTCAAGTGCTCAAAAAAAGAAACTAAAATATTCAAAAATCCATATCTCCATTAAAAATTGTTGAATTTACAAAAACCAAATTAATTTTGAATAAGCGATTCTTCCACCATTAAGGATATTATTTTAAGGAATTTATCCACGCGTTTTATATTTTTTTCTGCGATGTTTTCAATCAAGTGCTCAAAACTTGAAAACGAAAATTCTTAAAAAATCCATACCTGTATTGAAAACTGGTGAATTTACAAAAACCAAATTGATTTTGAATTAGCTATACTTCGGCCATTGGGGATGATTTTTTATGGAATTTTGTCTGGGCGTTTAATATTTTTTCTGCGATGTTTTCATTCAATTGCTCAAGAAAATAAAACTAAAATTTTCAAAAATTTATATGTTCATTAAAAATTGTTGAATTTACAAAAACCAAATTGATTTTGAATAAGTGATACTTCGACCATTGAGGATATTTTTTGAAGGAAGTTTTTCTACGCGTTTTATATTTTTTCTCTGGTACATTTTCATTCAAGTGCTCAAACAATTAAAACAAAAATCTTAAAAAATCCAAATCTCTATTGAAAATTGTTGGATTTACAAAAATCGAATTGATTTTGAATTAGCGATACTTCGACCATTGAGGATAATTTCATATGGAATTTTGCCTGTATTTTTTATATTTTTTTCTGCGATAATTTTGTTCAAGTGTTAAAAAATTAAAACGAAAATCTTTAAAAGGATTTTTAAAGATTTTTCGTATTGAAAATTGTTGAATTTACAAAAACCAAATTAATTTCGAATAAGCGGTACTTCAGCCATTGAGGATAATTTTTTAAGGAATTTTTCCTACACCTTTTATATTTTTTTCTGATATGTTTTTGGCCAAGTGCTTAAAGAATTAAAATGAAAATTTTCAAAAATCCGTATCTGTATTGGTTAATGATTTTATTTAAAAATAATTTTTTGAGAACAGAGCAAATAATCTTTCAAAAGATGTGTTTTTTCAGACGTAAAACCAAAATAGGAAAACATTTGTCACTTACCTAAAACTTTCCAACTTTTCAAATTTACTTCTCGAATTTTGAACTGAATCGATGATAGTCGCATATTTATTTGGTATAGCAGATAATATAGCCAAAATATTACCTTCAGTCACAGGTATAATATCACTATTTATGCGACCAGGTGGACAAATATTAGCAGAATCATATCAAAAACATTTTTAAGAACTTATTAACAATATCAGGAGGTGTTACGACGTTTACTAACCGTGATCAGAGTCACAGTTTAAAATCACTGATATTAGAAAGTAGCAATCACAGATAGCAACGTGATTCAAAAGTAGCAGTTTTTCCCATCTCTACTTGTAACCGACCAACTCTTTTGTGGGTATTTGTTCACAATCTTTCGTGCAGATAAATTGTCATATTGAAATAAGTGTTTAATGTATATTTTGTCTTCTTTACTTAGGCAAACAATTTTTGTGACAACAACTAAAATGACTGATAGATGACAGCTAATGTCTGAGATGAATTAGAAAACAAAAACAAGTCGTGGCCCACTAATTTTTATACCTACAAATGCGTGCATTTAAACTGCCGTCTTTGCAGCGCCTTCATTAATGCGAAATATCTTCGATAAGAAAACTTTAAAAAAATTCAATCAACTATTTTTGTCATCTACAAAGTGTAAATATTTTGTTTTTCAAAGCAATATTTAATGCGTTAATTATTAATTAAAATATGAATATTTAAAATTTGTACCGTTTTTTTTTGGCACACTGTGTATATTTTTGATTTTTTTATTACAGTAAAATTTAAGGGCGCAGTTGCCACACTTTATTCACTCTTTAATGGCCAAAAGATAGTCTGCTAGATATTTCATAAATTGCTTGCTTGTTTCTTCTCCTTATTGATTTTCATTTTCAATAATATGCTGCTTTTTCCACCATTCCAAAATAGTTTTCTAGAATTCATTGAAAATTATAATCATTTCCAATTTTTCGCTTTAGCTAGGCAGAGAAGATGAGAATTTTAGGAACTGTTACGCTTCTACGAAGTAATTTCTTTTCGCATATTTTACATTCCCAAGCTGATGATTTTTTAAATTAATTTTAAGTTATCATAACTTTTATTAAGTCAAATTACACCCTACTAATTTCTTCGTTTTATTATCAGTTTAGATTCACTTGATTAAGTCATGAAACGTAGAAATTATAAGGCAAATAATGAGCAATGTGAGCGGAATTATCTTCTAGTTTTGAGCTTTTATCTAAGAAAAAAGTGTCAAATATGTCTGTTGGCTTTAAATGATTGAAATCACAGTATAATGAAATCCAACATATTTGCAGACCTTCTACAATATCAGTTATTAATTTCTAACCAATCATAGAAATGAAATCGCTTTAAAAAATAAATGATTGTTAGAGTTGGAATTAAAAAATACGAGTAAACGAATGTTTTGTTAGTTATTAAATATTAAATTGTACAATAAGCCATTTGTATATAGTGTTAAAGAAATAATAGAAGTGTGTCTATAAAGAAAATAATATGTCTAGATGAATCAGAAATATAATTGAAAGGGCTTGTGTCGCGCTGTAATAGTGCAACAAACCCTGATCCATTGATTTAGCAGACGTACAGTAATCCTACGAGAAAAGACGCTTTACAAAGTGGTGGAAACCCTAGATTGGTCGACATATAATGCAGACAACAGCTTAATGAAAAGTCTCGTCGTGCAGCGAGGGTGCGGCGGTGCGGTGGTGGTTCCCATGGCGACGCTGCATCAGCTCCCTTGGTTTGTTCCGGGGTGCACACCACTCTGTCTGTTGCTCTGCTGTGTTCTGTGCTCTGTTGCCACCCCTCAACGGCCAATAACTCCCGCAGCAGGTGCTGTTTTGTTAACACTTTTTACCACGAGCGCAAACCCTCTTCGCATTTAAATTTTACACTCTCCAAATAATTTCTCTTGTTACGGGGGATGGCTGGTCATTTACCCGTGGACCTTTACGCTAACATACATCGCAAACTAACAGACAAAATCGATAAGAAAACAGGAAAATGAGCTTTAGTTGCCCCGTAATGCCCTCTTGATAAAATGCTGTCTGACTGTTCAAATGCCATTGCACGTCTCCTCTCCTTTTTATTAGAATTGTACAACCACTACTCATTTCCCTAATGAAATTACTGCGTGCGGGGTGAACATTTTTATTGCAGTATTTAATAAAACTTTAGTATTTTCTTTCAGTATCATTAAAAATAAAATATCGTTATCAGGAACTTTAAATGAAAAGGCAGCACTCTATTCAGTGAGGCAGCTCACCAAAAGATAGACATTTCGCTCACCTCTAGTTTCGTCATTATCAAACAGGCAGTCATATAATAATGGATTCCAACATTAATCAAAATATTGGTATCATCAGATACTTAATCATTTGCAATCTTGTAGCTTTAAAAATCTTGGATGTGACGGTCACTTAACTTTCTTCGATTTAATGATACGAAAACGATTTTTTATCACTTTTCTGGTGGGGTTTCGAAAAAAATATTCATTCTGACATTTCCTGCAATTATTGTTAGTTTAAATTTTATATAACTGTTATCATTTCATAATTATAACAAGAGATGTGCAATTCTTCGTTTATTGTAAAAATATTTAGTTGTATCAATACTTCTATTTATTATATAATGATTGCTCAGTCCAATGTGTGTAAAGTACTATTTTTTAACCCGACGGCCTTCTTCGTCCAATCCCCAAACGCCCAGTTTATCTGAAAACGTTAATGAATAAAGGATGAAGTTCAGTTGCCAGGGCTCTTTCACCGGTAATGACGTGCATCGGAATTTATATTACAAGAGCTATCGGGGTGTTACAAATTCGATACATTAGAATTGCTATCCCTTTTACAAAGTGTGCAACGAGTAATCAATAAATATATACCGGAAGTGGGTGTTTACCTTAACCGTTTTTTTTTATGTGATATTTTTTTCTAAATATGAAAAATATTACAAAAACATTTAAACAAATATTTAAGATAACAAAGAAACAAAAATGTTTCATTTAAAAATATTTTTTCAAGACTTTTTTGAAGGCCTTTTTCATTATTCTTTTGGGCCCTTTTCAGAACTTTTTTCAGGACTTTTTCAAGTTTTTTCCTTTTGTGATTTGTTTTCAAGACATTTTTTGGTCTGTTTTTTTAGTACCTTTTTCATTGATAATTTTTCTATATATGAAAAATAATACAAAAACATTTTTTTAAGACTTTTGTAATGCCTTTGTTCGGAACTTTTTTTTTGTCCTTTTCAGAACTTTTTCACGACTTTTTTCAAGTTTTTCTCAATTCGGGATTTGTTTTTAAGACTTTTTTAGGCTGTTTTTTCAGAACTTATTTCGATACTCAATATCGAGACTTTCTGGCATTTTATAACAGGACAATTTTTTTTTCTAGACTATTTTTCGAATTTTTTATCATTGATAATTTTTTTAAATATGAAAAATAATACAAAAACATTTAAACAAATATTTAAGATAAGAAAATGTTTTCTTTAAAAATTCAGGGCTTATTCGAATACCTTTGTGAGGCATTTTTTCAGGACTTTTTGGACCTTTTTCAGGACTTCTTTTAGGACTTTTTCAATTTCTTTCCTTTTGGGATTTGTTTACAAGACTTTTTAGGTTATTTTTCAGGACTTTTTTCAGGACTTAATTTCGAGACTCTGGAATTTTATATCAGGACAATTTCTTTCAGAACGTAGAAAATTAATACAAATATGAATATTAATACAAAAACATTTAATCAGATATTTAAGATAAGAAAGAAACGAAAATGTTTTGTTTCAAAAGATTTTTTCAGAACTTTTTTAAAGACTTTTGTGAGGCCCCTTTAAGGACGTTTTGGGGATCCTTTACAGAACTACTTTCAGTACTTCCTTCAGGACTTTTTTCAAGTTTTTTCCTTTTGGAATTTGTTTTCAAGACTTTTTTTAGGCTGTTTTTTCAGAACTTATTTTACTCTATTTCGAGATTTTATTTCTGAATATTTTTTCTCCAGACTTTTCAGAACTTTTCTCTCATTCATAATTTTTTAAATATGAAAAATAATACAAATCATTTAAGCAAATATATATTTTTTCAGGACTTTTTTGAAGACTTTTGTAAGGCTTTTTTCATGACTTTTTTGGGGCCCCTTTACAGAACTATTTCCAGTACTTCCTTCAGGACTTTTCTCAAGTTTTTTCCTTTTGGAATTTGTTTTGAACACTTTTTTTGGGCTGTTTTTTCAGAACTTATTTTACTCTATTTCGAGATTTTATTTCTGGACAATATTTTTTCTCCAGACTTTTCAGAACTTTTTTTCTCATTCATAATTTTTTAAATATGAAAAATAAATCATTTAAGCAAATATATATTTTTTCAGGACTTTTTTTTAAGACTTTTGTAAGGCTTTTTTCAGGACTTTTTTGCGCCCCTTTACAGAACTATTTTCAGTACTTCCTTTAGGACGTTTTTCAAGTTTTTTCCTTTGGGAATTTGTTTTCAAGACTTTTTTTAGGCGGTTTTTTCAGAACTTATTTTACTCTATTTCGAGATTTTTTGGGATTCTATTTCTGGACAATATTTTCTCTCCAGACTTTTCAGACCTTTTTTTCTCATTAATAATTTTTAAAATATAAAAAATAATACAAAAACATTTAAGCAAATATTTTTTCGGAACTTTTTTGAAGACTTTTGTAAGGCCTTTTTTAAGTACTTTTTTGGGACCCTTTCAGAAAGTTTTGCAGGACTTCTTTCAGGACTTTTTGCAAGTTTTTTTCTTTTGGGATTTGTTTTCAAGTCTTTTTTTGGGCTGTTATTTACTTTACTCTATTTCAAAATTTTTTTGGGATTTCATTTCAGGACATTTTTTTTTAAGGGCTATTTTCAGAACTATATTCAGAACTTTTTCTGGAATTTTGTTTCAACGCTTCTTTTAGGACTTTTTTCACGATATTCCAAGACTTTGTTTCAAGACTTCTTGTTTCAGGGCTTTTTTAAGGACTTTTGTCAAGTCTTTTTTCAAGCCTATTTTTCCAGGACTTTTTTCGGACTTGTTTTCAAGACTTAGTTTTTGAGGGATTTCTTAGGAATTTATTTTCAGAATATTTTTATGGGCCTTTTTAAGAACGTCTTTTTCAGGACGTTTTTTTCAGATTTCTTTTTCAGTACTTTTTCAGGATTATTTTTCGGGACTTTTTAAGAAATTCTTTTTTAGGACATTTTTTTCAGATTTCTTTTTTCAGGTTTTTTTTCGGAGCTTTTTGTAGGGCCTATTTTTCAGGGTTTTTTTTCGGGGCTTTTTGTAAGGCCTTTTTCTCAGGACTTTTCAAAAGCCTTTTTTTCAGGACTTTTTTCGAGGCTCTTTTTCAAGACAATTTATTTCAGAACTCATTTTTATTCTTAAATCAAGTTCCTAAAAGAGACGATGAGATGGTCTCTTTTAGGAACTTGATTTAAGAATTCTTTTCAAGACATTGTTGTCTGGACTCTTTTTCCAGGACATTTTTAGGACATTTTTCAGGTCTTTTTTTTATTTATCAGCACTTTTTTGTGTACTCTGTTTGGATTTTAGGATTGTTTTTTGAGGACCATTTTTCAAGAATTTTTTTCCAGGTCTGTTTCTTGGGCCTTTATTTCGGGTTGTTTTTAAGTCTATTTTCAGGACATTTTTTCAAGCAGCTTTAACAGAACTTTTTTCCGGACGTTTTTCAAGACTTTCTTTTTGGGATTTTTTTTCTGGATAATCTTTTTCGGAACTGTATTTAGGACTTTCTTTCAGGAATACTTTTCAGGAATTTTTTTTCTTGAGGGGACTTTTTTAGGATTTTTCTAGGATTATTTTTTCGGCACTTATTTCTTCGAGACATTTTTTTAAGGACAATTTTTTCGGGACTTTTTTTAAAATATTTTTCTCAGGACTTTTTGTCAAGATATTTTTCAGGACTCTTTAACAGCATTTTTATTCAGAACTTTTTTCTAGGCTTTTTCACTACTTTTTTTCGGAGTTCTTTTTAATGCTTTTTTCTGGACTTTTCAAAGATCTTTAATAATAAATAATTTATCACGTTAGGAACAGTACATAATAAATACAAGAAACAAGGTTACAATATTATGTCCAGCCGCTACTAGAATACGTCAAAAAAGACTTTTTCAAGGTTCATTTTGGGATTCTTTTTCAAGACAATTTTCTTTTTAGGATTATCTTTCAGGTCTCTTTTAGGAACTTGTTTTCTGGACACTTTTCCAAGACATTTTTCCAGCATTTTTTCAGCACCGTTTTTCAAGTTTCAGGACTGTTCCTTGAGGACTTCTTTCAGGACAATTTTCACCAAAAATGTTCCAACTATGTTTTTCGGGACTTTATTTCGGGACGTTTCTAAGGCTTTTCTAAAGACTTTTTCAGGCAGTTTTAACAGAACTTTTTGTTCAGGACATTTTTTACGACTCTTCTTTTTTGGGATTTTTTTCTGGACAATCTGTTTTTGAACTTTATTCAGGAATGTTTTTAAGTATCTCACGTTAACTATATTTTATTTGATTTATTTATGTGTATGCATTTCTTTTTTTGACTTAAGTAAAACATTTTAGTATATTGACTACATTAAATAAATTATAACGACTTTATTTCAGGAATTCTTGCGTCCGAAAAGCTTTCGGAGATGTTAAGGACTGCTTTTTCATGATTTATTTTTACAGGATTTCTTAAGGCTATTTTCAGGACTTTTTCAGGACTCTCTTGAGGGTTCTTTCTAAAGCTTTTTTCGGGTCTTTTTAAAGGCCTTTGTTCAGGACTTTTTTGGGGCTCGTTCTCAGAACTTTTTTAAGGACTTTTTTTCGAGATTTCTTGTCAGACATTATTTAGGACTTTCTTTCAGGAATCTTTTTAGACTTTTTTCCAGGACTTCTTTCTTCGGGAAGTTTTTCTATTTTTGCTATTTTTAGAGCTTTATTGGGGCTCCTTTTCAGGACTTTTTCGGGGATCTTTTTCAGAACTTTTTTAAGGAATTATTTTTCGTGATTTATGATAATAATAAACTTTATTGGTTTAGCCATATAACATAGATTGAAAATGTCTAATATCAAAAGAAATCAGAAAATATAGAAATTTCCTTTTGGGATTTATTTTCAGTACTTTTTTCAGGACATTTCTTCTGGTCTTTTTTATGACCGCGTTTTAAGAAGTTTTTTTGGAGGATTTTTTACAGGACTTTTTTCAACACTTCATTTTTAGGACTCTTTTTTATATAGTTAATATTTATAGATGGAAAGCCATTGTTTATACGGTGGTAAGGAATAAATCAAAATTATTAGATTTTTGGTCTATAATTATGAAATGATGATAACTTATTTATAAGGAATACATTTGTTTTTTCAAAATCTTTGAGAAAAATTGATAAACATGCAAAATATCATAAAAAGTATCACAATTAATTTTATAAGACATAGTTAGTTAACCTTGGTTAGCACGTTACCGTAATTCCTAGAGGGCTTTGTAATTGTAGCGCCATTATTTTTAGATATTAAAGTAAGCCTATGTACATCAATAATAATAATAAATAATGTTAATAATATAAGCGATCTTATACCTTTTATTTCTAAAAATATTGCAATATGAATATAAAAAACTCGTTTAACGCGCTACAATTACAGAGGTCGCCCTATAGAAACGACATGATGTTCTAACCGAGCTATAATATCTAAAAATAATGATATCACCAAGTAGCATTTGAACTTTATATAAAAAAAATCTGTTACAGATTGTTTATATCTCCTTAAGCTTTCCTCATGATATGCCTTTGTGTGGTTAATACATTCGGATATTCCTCGTTAAATCTGCTTCTCATAAAATATTGTTTAAAGTTAATAAATTATCCGAACAGTCTCACATTGTGTCCGTAATTTGTAAGCAGTATAATGAAGATATTGTATTCGTCAACGCTCCATCCAGAATCTACGTTAATTTTGAATTAATCATTCCCACCAACATTAATTTACTGTCATCGCATTTAGCTCAGCCGCCAACTTATATGCTAATATCATAACTCTGGGAATATTTGATATAGATGTAGTCACGTCTCATATTAATTACCATGTATTAAGGTATTGTCCCCGATAATCATATCTTGGATGTTTATATAGACCATTTATTACTGTTAATAAATTTACGCTCTCCCTCTTTTCATCCATAAAAAAAAGAATTTGGTTTACATGAAAACATTTACAAAATGCAATGCCAAACTGCAAACTATTAAGTTTTTATCTATGCGCAAAATATCCTGCAGAATCCAAATATGTCACAATCCATAACCAAGTACACGAAAGCAACGCTCATTTTCTAAAGTATGTTTTCGGTCGTAAATTATTTAAAATTAAAACAAACGCTCTCCCCTAAACGAGTCCCCGTTTTTTCGGTTTATCTCCGAAAAGCTTTGTTTGCTCGTCGTTTTTCAGCAAAGCGGAAATCGAAAGTCCCATGTTACCCAACGCTAAAATCAACATCTCACGCAGGCACCGACGTAGCGGAAGTATTCTCAGTGCACTATCTCCTTTTTTTACCACTTTGAAGCCCCCCAACAGGATTTCCCAGAGAGAAGCTATAAATTCCAACGAACCCCCTCCTTCCGTTATTAAATGGGATATCAACCGTTCCCGAAATAAAATATTTAAATCAGATTTATGTCGTAGTATAAATATAACTACAGGTTATTAATTTACTGGCTGCTTTTGGATTTACAGGAAGCAACTTTAAATTGATGAGGTCGTTACTTGAAATTCCGGTGTAGACTTTATGATATACCACGAATGAATAAATTTAATGTGTATATATTGTTGAGACAATGCAATAATTTAATTGTTCGGGACAACAAGGGGGATTTCGACACTTCTTCAAGTTTTTACTTTCTCCGTTACGAAATACGGGAAAGTATCGTGATGGTAATTTTTTTTCAAAATTTGTTTTAACGGAAATATCCGTCTTGAGGTCCCTAAAGGCGATTTTAAAGAAAAAGTTGTGTTTTACATATTAAACATATTATAAAAACTTACAAATATTGAAGGCAATTTTTTTTTGTTATTGTTATATGAATTTAGAACTTAGGAATTCTGAACATAGGTCATTTTCCGGAATGCCCTTTTATTCTGTACTCTTTCTAAAAGTCTTTAAAGTTTACTGTACTTTAGTAAAGCATTTTTAGAGAGAGTAAGAGAGATAACATACAATTTATTGAATACGAATTACATAAATTCATTGGACAATTGACTGAGGTCTTCCAGCCCTGCATTTTTTCGATTAATTTAGATTTTAAGAATTCTAGGCGGAGCACATTCTCTGGAATGCTTTACCCCTAAAACGAATATTTCCTAAATTTCCATCACGAATAGGGATTTATGTAAAAAAAAAACTTCATCATCATACATATAGTGCTATTATTACTGCTAGACACAGATATCAAGGATCCCCAATTCGATATTATCCAACATTACACATCGGTTAATTAAATTAAATTCTAATTGTATCCGCGTGTATATGTGATTATATTATTTTGTATTCCAAAGTTCCATAGTATGAATTAGTAATAAAAATGTTTTGAACGTAGTGCGCGTTTAAATTTATTCATGGAATCCTTCAAGAATATAAAATAGATTCGACACTTATCCAAACTTCAGTTTTGTATATGTAAAACCTAGCAGGTACAAACATGTATCGATTATACATTTCCCTAACATATATACATACTTATATCCGTCTGATATAATGTATACAAAAAGTGTATGTAACGGAAGATCCTTTAAACAGGGTAAACTCAATAATAAAAAACGGTTTTATTTGAATCCAGCCATTCATAACTAATGCGTTTAGTTTATTACTCATTTCTCAATTTTTTCGGTAACAAGTCTGAATAAAAAAAAATCATATTTATTTCGGCATTCTCTGAAATTATTATTAATCTAAAATGATAACATTATTTATTGTAATTATTTCAAAAATTAAGCTCGATGGTTTTTAAGTAAATTTTGAAATTTCCAAGTTTGTAGCATGTATTTTTTTTTTAATTTTTTACATCGTCTTGAAACATGCGTTATGATAAGATGGAAAACCTGTGGTTACGTGTGATTATCGCTAAGATTAGAGAAAACTTGGTATCATATTTTGATTGAAGCATAAAGCTGAATCGATTTTGAGTAAATTTTGAAAGTTTCAAATTTTTAGCATTTGTCTTTAAATTTTTTTTCGTTGACATTCCAAATACGCAATTTTGCGATTAAAACACTGTGTTTACGTGTGATTATTTCGAAAATTAGGGTTAACCTGTTATCATATTTTTAAGGAAACATGAAGCTCAACGGGTTTTGAGTAGATTTTAAAAGTTTCAAGTTTGTTTTTCAATTTTTTATAAAGACTTAAAAAATGCGTTATATCAGGTGGAAAAACTGTGCTTACGTGTGATTATTTCGAAGATTGAGGATAAGGTGTTATCTTATTTGGATTGAAACATGAAACTGAATCGATTTTGAGTAAATTTTAAAAGTTTTAAATTTGTAGCATTTGATTAGAAATTTTTTCACCGACATTTTACGATTGAAAAATTGTTTACGTGTAATTATTTCAAAAATTGGCAATAACGTGTTATCATATTTTGAAGGAAACATGAAGCTCAATGTAAATTTGTAAATTTTAAAAGTTGCAAGTTTGTAGCATTTGTTTTTTTAATTTTTTACATTGACTTGAATAGTGCGCAATTTTACTATTCATAAACTATGTTTGCATTTGATTATTTTTAAAATTGGCAATGAAGTTTTGCCATATTTTGATTTAAGCATAAAACTGAATTGAATTTGAGTGAATTTTGAAAGTTTCAGATTTGTAGCAATTGTTTTAAAATGTTTTTATCGACATTCAAAATACGCAACTTTACGATTGAAAAACTGTGTTTACGTTTGATTTTTTCAGAAATTGGCAATGGAGTTTTGCCAAATTTTGATTTAAACATAAAGCTGAATTGAATTTGAGTAAATTTTGAAAGTTTCAGATTTGTAGCAATTGTTTTAAAATGTTTTTATCGACATTAAAAATACGCAATTTTACGATTGAAAAACTGTGTTTACGTTTGATTATTTAAAAAATTGGCAATGGTGTTTTGCGATATTTTGATTTAAGCATAAAGCTAAATTGAATTTAAGTAAATTTTAAAAGTTTCAGATTTGAAGTAATTGTTTTAAAATTTTTTATCGACATTCAAAATACGCAATTTTACGATTGAAAAACTGTGTTTACGTTTGAATATTTCAAAAATTGGAAATGAAGTTTTGCCATATTTTGATTTAAGCATAAATCTGAATCGAATTTGAGTAAATTTTGAAAGTTTCAGATTTGTAGCAATTGTTTTAAAATTTTTTCTTCGACATTCAAAATATGCAACTTTACGATTGAAAAACTGTATTTACGTTTGATTTTTTTTTTAAATTGGCAATGAAGTTATGCTATATTTTGATTTAAGCATAAATCTGAATCGAATTTGAGTAAATTTTGAAAGTTTCAGATTTGTAGCAATTGTTTTAAAATTTTTCCATCGACATTAAAAATATGCAATTTTACGATTGAAAAACTGTGTTTACGTTTGATTATTTCAAAAATTGGAAATGAAGTTTTGCCATATTTTGATTTAAGCATAAAGCTGAATCGAATTTGAGTAAATTTTTAAAGTTTCAGATTTGTAGCAATTGTTTTAAAACTTTTTCTTCGACATTCAAAATATGCAATTTTACGATTGAAAAACTGTGTTTGCGTTTGAGTATTTCAAAAATTGGCAATGGAGTTTTGCCATATTTTATTTTAAACATAAAGCTGAATTGAATTTGAGTAAATTTTGAAAGTTTCAGATTTGAAGCTTTTCTATTGAAATTTTTTCGATATTCAAAATACTCAATTTTCCGATTCAAAAATTGGCAATGATGTTTTACCTATTTTGATCTCAACATAGAGCTGAATAGAATTTAAATAAATTTTGAAAGTTTCAGATTTGTAGCATTTGTTGTGAAATTTTTTTATCGACATTAAAAATACGCAATTTTACGATTGAAAAACTGTGTTTACGTTTGATTATTTCAAAAATTGGCAATGGAGTTTTGCCATATTTTGATTTGAACATAAAGCTGAATCGAATTTGAGTAAATTTTTAAAGTTTCAGATTTGTAGCATTTGTTTTAAAATGTTTTCATCGACATTAAAAATACGCAGTTTGACGATTGAAAAACTGTGTTTACGTTTGATTATTTCAAAAATTGGCAATGAAGTTATGCTGTATTTTGATTTAAGCATAAAGCTGAACCGAATTTGAGTAAATTTTAAAAGTTTCAGATTTGCAGCATTTGTTTTGAAATTTTTTTATCGACTTTAAAAATATGCAATTTTACGATTGAAAAACTGTGTTTACGTTTGATTATTTAAAAAATTGGCAATGGAGTTTTACCATATTTTGATTTGAACACAAAACTGAATCGAATTTGAGTTAATTTTTAAAGTTTCAAATTTGTAGCATTTGTTTTGAAATTTTTTTCACCAACATTAAAAATTCGCAATTTTACGATTGAAAAATTCTTTACGTGTAATTATTTCGAAAATTGGGGATAATGTGTTATCATATTTTTAAGGAAACACGAAGCTCAATGTGGTTTGAGTAAAGTTTTGATGTTTCAAGTTTGTAGCATTCGTGTTTCAATTTTTTTCATCGACTTGAAAAATGCTCAATTTTACAATTGAAAATCTGTGTGTATGATTACTAAGAAAATTTGGGATGAGGTGTTATTATATTTTTATGAAGCTTAATGGGTTTTGGGTAAGTTTCAAAAGTTTAACACACACACAGACACAATATTTCTTTCCAGAAATTTTTGTAATCGCCTCTAGGGACCTCAAAGCGGATATTTCCGTAAAAAAAAATTTTGAAACAATTTTCACGGTCTCAATACTTTCTCTTAAGTAAAAATGAAGGCGTTAATTCCGACAATAATTGCAGTGAAACGATATTTGGTGCGTGCGGAATTTAATCTCGGCTTTTTTGGCTGAGCCCGCACCTGGCGTACTGTTGTACATAATCCAGCCCTGTATAATATTATAATAAATTACGTCAGTGAAATGAAAAAGAGGGTAAAAGGCACGTGCCTTCCCCTCTCAAGGGCCGAGGGCCGAACCGCCCCGGTTTACTTTAAATCACATTCTCAGCGCTAAGTTTCATATAGCCGGGGGATAGCAAACTTAGTATAATATCATTTTGAATAGAAGACATAATATGGAGTTTTTTTTATGTTCGGGATTATTAAAAAGCACTTGATGTGTCGTTAGTGGGAACATTTTGGTGCTTCATTAGATTTGAAAATACAATTTTTTTCTACTTTGGTTTAATAATGGACTTATTGTTACATCAAAAACTATTTAATAATGAAAGTTATTGTTGTACAGTTTTTGTTCATTAACAAACTGTTCACTAAATTAGTTATGTGATCCAATTAATTGGTTGTTTTTTTTTTCTCTCGAATGGGATATGTTTTGGCATTGTTCAGTAAACGTTTGTTTTTATTTTATTTTAAAAATTAATCCTTAGATACATCCAAACTAGAAAAAATAGTATATTATTTGGTCGAAGAATAGGATGAATTTAGTTACATACTATTGTAAAATTAAATAATTATATGATATATATTTAATAAGAGGCATTGTGAGCAGCCGTTTCAAAATAAGTCCTCTTATTAATCTTGTATAATAATACATTAACATATTTTGATTAATTTATTCCATTTCATAATCAGGGAATAGATCTATTTATATAACCTGGAAAATTGTTTGTGCGTCAATTGGACACTTTTAGATACCGATGTTTTTTTTCCTAGAAATAATCGACGGGGCACAAATAATGAAACACAATTGTATGGCGTTCACGTGAAATGTTCTAATTTGTAAATAGATAATAGGTTAGAGTATGCATCGGTGCACAAAACTGGGAAAAGGCGCAGCTGTTCCAGTCATCGACCGTCCGCGTCGCCGTCGTCGTCTCGAAGCGGCGCGGCGCTGCTCCTTGATTTATAAATTTCCGTTTTCGAATTTTTCTTAATATTCCTCAAATGGAACGAATGATTTTTATTGGGTTCATGAGACGTTTCTTTTATCCTTTAAAGTAATCGAATCTCCGCTCCAGTATTAATACACAAAAGCGAGCTTTCCATGTCCCCGGTATGGGAAAAGAAACTAAAGCTAAATACATTGGCTGACGTCCAGTCGAATAAAATTAGAAAAACGAGACAATGCCACTTTAACATGTTTCCTCTATGTGACAGCCGAGAGAAATAGAATACTTATGAAATTGTGCCATGGATGCTTAGTGTCAGACCGTGTAGAATTATTGTAAAATTTATTTTCATAACTAATTATCTAATTGGCGTAATATATTCAAGAAGTATTTTGAAATTGAAATAAACAACGTTCGTAATTCCTAATGCAATATTTTGAATTACCCATTGAAATAGGAGAATTTTTTATAATATACAAGATATTTAGGGATGGGGAATATTTCACGTATCTGTGATTTTTCACTGGTATTAAAAAATCACAGGTCATTACTGTTACTAATTTCACTGCTACTTAAAATCACTGCTACTTAACATCACTGTTACTTAAAATCACCGATACTTAATATCACTGTTACTTAAAATCACTGCTACTTAAAATAACTGCGAAAATCTCCAAATGCTCCTTGTTTAGGTGCTCAAAAAATTAAAACAAAAATCATTAAAAATCCATATCTCTATTGAAAATTATTGAATTTACGAAAACCAAATTGATTTTGAATAAGAGATATTTCGGCCGCTGAGGATAACTTTTTATGGAATTTTGTCTGCGCGTTTTAAAAGGATTTTCTGTATTCAAAATTGTTGAATTTACAAAAACCAAATTGATTTCGAATAAGCGATACTTCGACCATTGAAGATATTTCTTATGAAATTTTGTCGACGCGTTTTATATTTTTTGCGATGTTTGCATTCAAGTGCTCAAAAAATAAAACTAAAATTTTCAAAAATTCATAACTCCATTAAAAATTGTTGAATCAACAAAAACCAAATTGATTTTGAATAAGCGATTCTTTGACCATTGAAGATATTGTTTTAAGGAATTTTTTCTACGCGTTTTATATTTTTTTCTGCCATGTTTTCATTCGAGTGCTCAAAAAATTAAAACGAAAATCTTCAAAAATCCATATCTCTATTGAAAATTGTTGAATTTACAAAAACTAAATTAATTTTGAATAAGCGATTCTTCGACCATCAAAGATATTGTTTTAAGGAATTTTTTCTACGCGTTTTATATTTTTTTCAGCGATGTTTTCATTCAAGTGCTGAAAAAAATTAAATTAAAATTAAAAAAAATCCATTTCTCCATTAAAAATTGTTGAATTTACAAAAACAAAATTAATTTTGAATAAGCGATTCTTAGACCATTAAGGATATTGTTTTAAGGAATTTTTTCTACGCGTTTTATATTTTTTTTCTGCGACGTTTTCATTCAAGTGATCAAAAAATTAAAACGAAAATCATCAAAAATCCATATCTCTATTGAAAACTGTTGAATTTACAAAAACCAAATTGATTTTGAATTAGCTATACTTCGGCCATTGAGGATGAGTTTTGATGGAATTTTGTCTGCGCGTGTATATATTTTTGCGATGTTTTCATTCAAGTGCTCAAAAAAATAAAACTAAAATTTTCAAAAATCCGTATCTCCATTAAAAATTGTCGAATTTACAAAAACAAAATTAATTTTGAATAAGCGATTTTTCGACCATTGAAGATATTGTTTTAAGAATTTTTTTTCTACGCGTTTTATATTTTTTCTGCAATGTTTTCATTCAAGTGCTCAAAAAAAATAAAACTAAAATTTTCAAAAATTCATAACTCCATTAAAAATTGTTGAATTAACAAAAACCAAATTGATTTTGAATAAGCGATTCTTCGACCATTGAAGATATTGTTTTAAGGATTTTTTTTCTACGTGTTCTATATTTTTTTCTGCGATGTTTTCATTCAAGTGCTCAAAAAAATGAAACTAAAATTTTCAAAAATTCTTGTCTCCATTAAAAATTGTTGAATTAACAAAGACCAAATTGATTTTGAATAAGCGTTTCTTCGACCATTGAAGATATTCTTTTAAGGAATTTTTTCTACGCGTTTTATATTTTTTTTTCTCCGATGTTTTCATGCGAGTGCTTACAAAAACCAAATTGATTTTGAATTAGCTACGCCATTGAGGATAATTTTTTATGGAATTTTGTCTGCGCGTTTTAAAAGGAGTTTTGAGTATTTTCTGTACTCAAAATTGTTGAATTTACAAAAACCAAATTGATTTCGAATAAGCGGTCCTTCGGCCATTGAGGATATTTTTTTATGGAATTTTGCCTGCGCGTTTTATTTTTTTTTTCTGCAAAGTTTTCGAATGAAATCTGGGATGTTTTCATTCAAGTGCTCAAAAAATAAAACTTAAATTTTCACAAATTCATATCTCCATTAAAAATTGCTGAATTAACAAAAACCAAATTGATTTTGAATCAGCGATTCTTCGACCATTGAAGATATTGTTTTAAGAATTTTTTTACTACCCGTTTTATATATTTTTTTCTGCAATGTTTTCATTCAAGTGCTCAAAAAATTAAAACGAAAATCTTCAAAAATCCATGCCTTCATTAAAAATTGTTGAATTTACAAAAACCAAATTGATTTTGACTAAGCGATTCTTTGACCATTGAAGATATTGTTTTAAGGATTTTTTTCTACGTGTTTTATATTTTTTTCTGCGATGTTTTCAAGTGCTCAAAAAAATGAAACTAAAATTTCCAAAAATTCTTGTCTCCATTAAAAATTGTTGAATTAACAAAACCAAATTGATTTTGAACAAGCGATTCTTCGACCATTGAAGATATTGTTTTAAGGAATTTTTTATACGCGTTTTATATTTTTTTTTCTCCGATGTTTTCATTCGAGTGCTCACAAAAACCAAATTGATTTTGAATTAGCTACACTTCGGCCATTGAGGATAATTTTTTATGGAATTTTGTCTGCGCGTTTTAAAAGGAGTTTTGAGTATTTTCTGTATTCTAAATTGTTGAATTTACAAAAACCAAATTGATTTCGAATAAGCGGTCCTTCGGCCATTGAGGATAATTTTTTATGGAATTTTGTCTGCGCGTTTTATTTATTTTTTCTGCAAAGTTTTCGAATGAAAATCTTAATAGATGCTCAAAAAATTAAAACTAAAATTTTCAAAAATCCATATCTCCATTAAAAACTGTGGAATTCACAAAAACCAAATTGATTTTGAATAAACGATACTTCGACCATTGAGGATATTGCTTATGGAATTTTGTCGGCGCGTCTTATATTTTTTGCGATGTTTTCATTCAAGTGCTCAAAAAAATAAAACAAAAATTTTCAAAAATTCATATCTCCATTAAAAATTGTTGAATTAACAAAAACCAAATCGATTTTGAATAAGCGATTCTTCGACTATTGAAGATATTGTTTTAAGGAATTTTTTCTACGCGTTTTATATTTTTTCTGCGATGTTTCCATTCAAGTGCTCAAAAAAATAAAACTAAGATTTTAAAAAATTCATATCTTCATTAAAAACTGTTGAATTAACAAAAACCAAATTAATTTTGAATAAGCGATTCTTCGACCATTAATGATGCTGTTTTACGGATATTTTTCTACGCGTTTTATATTTTTTTCTGTGATGTTTTCATTCAAGTGCTCAAAAAATTAAAACTAAAATTTTCAAAAATTCATATCTCTATTGAAAATTGTTGGATTTACAAAAACCGAATTGATTTTAAATTAACGATACTTTGGTCATTGAGGATGCATTCAAAGGAAATTTTGCCTGCATTCTCTTCTGCGATGTTTTTGTTCAAGTGTTAAAAAATTAAAACAAAAATCTTTAAAAGGATTTTTGAGGATTTTCTGTATTGAAAATTGTTGAATTTATAAAAACCAAATTGATTTTGAATAAGCGGTAGTTCGGCCATCGAGAATAATTTTTTTATGGAATTTTGCCTGTACGTTTTATATTTTTTTCAGCGATGTTTTTGGACAAGTGCTAAAAAAATTAAAACGAAAATTTTCAAAAATCCATATCTCTGTTGGTTAATGATTGTATGTTTCAAAAATAATTTAATCGTATTTCTAAGGGAGGGGAACTCGAAACAAATATTAAAAAGAATTTAATTATAATTACCATTCATTGCAATGCCACCATTTTCGTAAAGATTACGACAAATAATCTAGGTTTAAGGGGTGGGGAGAACTAGTTCCTGGTACCCCAATCCTGGATTCGTCAGTGAATTGAACACCAATAATGACACTGGGCAACAAAATGCTGAATCCAAATATGACAATTTTTTTCTCCCTAAACTACCATTTTTATGCAGTTAACCAATGAACATTTGTTTGTTTTATTTTTGGCGTAGTATTATGACTAAAAATTTAAAGGAAGTTTATAATTTAATGATGTTTTAATTAATTTGTATTATTAAGTGTTTATACTGTACCACTAACTATAATTAGTAATTTATTTTTATAGACAATTCATTATTTGATCTAATTACTGATAACCGCAAAAGGAATGTCTATATGTAGTTATTTTTGCCCCATCCCCTGTATATTAATACAGAATAACTTTATAAATACATATTTTAGGGCAGAAAGACCCATGATCGATAGCCTAACTAACATCTTGTATAATTGTTTATAATGTAAACCGGTTTGTAATTCAATGTGCGTCTGTAGATATACATATTTTATTATGTAGTAACTCGATTTCAGCGCTAACACGACTTTACGACTTTAAAATTAGTTATTTATCTGTGATAATCTCAATTGACTATCGACCTCGCAATTATTCTCGCTCCAATACATGTAATAATAAAAAGCTATTCAAAACACTAACTCCATTTTCCCTTTTGATTTCAACACGCGCACATATTTGAATATCCGTCCATAAAACTTGGAAACTGTAGGGGAAAGAACAATTCCATTATCATATGAGATAATCCCTTTGCCATCAATTGGTAGTAGAAAAGAAAAGTTTTCCAATACTCACTCGTGCTGCAATCAAATAATACTATCGATTAAATAGAAGTAGACACGTGTTCAATAGAGTGGGCTATTTTACTGCGGGTATTTGAGGAACTTCCTACACAGAAAGGCCACAAACTAATAACACTGGAATTGTTATCCAATGATCACGAAAAGAATTAAAGTTTAATTTGTTTCAAGTTTCCAACCTTTTCTTTACTTATTGAGCTAGTGGTATTGGATTTTCAATATAATATGTGACTTTTAGGAGATAAGCTATAACTCTGAAGTATCAAGGCAAGAAAAAGGACTTTTTCTGTGACTGTTTTTATTTTATTTTTAAGATTGCCAGTTTTTTAACCGAATTTAAATAATGCAACTTCTGAAGAAACAAAACGGCATTGAGTTGAGATTATCTCAAAAATTAGGAAGATGACCTTTTAGAATCGGTATTACGTAGCTACTACTATTCCAAGTAACTGCAATATTTTAAGTTCGAAATAATTGTTTTTTCTATTTTTTATTGAGATTTTCTTACAGTTTAGGAAATCGACCTTTTAAAATTTTTATAGTATGACATAGTTACAACTATTTTAAGTAATTTCAGAATTTTTTAAGCTCGTATCAATTGTTTTTCTATTTTTTAACCGAATTTGAAAAAATATAACTTCAGAAAGACCAAAGGGTTGTTGAATTAAAATTATCTTACAATTTGGGAAATTGATCTTGTAGAATTTTTATGGTAGCACGTATTAGAAACAATTCTAAGTAACTTCAGATATTTTTAAGCTCGTACCAATTGTTTTTTTATTTTTTTACTGAATTTGAAAAAAACAACTTAAAGAAAACAAGCGGGTGTTGAATTGAGATTATATTACAATTAAGGAAATTGATCTTTTAGAAGTTTAATGGTATCTTATAGAAGCAACTATTTTAAGTAACTTTTGAATTTTTTAAGCTCGTAGCAATGGTTTTTCTATTTTTTACCGAATTTAAAAAATGTAACTTCGGAAAAAACAAACGGTTGTTGAATTGAGATTATATTACAATTCAGAAAATTGAAATTTTAGAATTTTTAATGTATTACGAAGTAGCGACTGTTCTAAGTAACTTCGGAATTTTTTAAGCTTGTAGTAATTGTTTTTCTATTTTTTTACGGAATTTGAAAAATGCAGCTTTAGAGAAAGCAAACGGACGTTGAATTGAGATTATCTTAGAATTTAGAAAATTGACCTTATAGAATTTTTATGGTATCAAATAGGAGCAACTATTATAAATAAATTTAGAAAGGTATGCTCTTGTAGCAATTGTTTTCCTATTTTTTACCGAATTAAAAAAATGTAACTACTGAAAGAACAATCAGGCTTTTAGGTGCGATTATGTTAAAATTTAAAGACCTTAGATCTTCGCTAAATGTAAAAAAAACTATTTTTTTTTAAATATACCATCCAGTATATTTTAATAAGATTTAAAACTCTTTTTCTTGCATTTCTAAAAATACCTTGTTTGTTAGGTTTTTAAATAATACTTTGAAGGTTATTATTATTATTTATAAACCTAGAAAACTAGGTTAAAACGATACTTTGATGCTTTAGTGAAATACCCTGTATAATTAAATGTACTATATCATTAACTGCGCAAACTAATAAACTTGTGTATTAACAATAAAATATTTCCAGATGCACTGAAAATTGCAAAAGTGTTGCCAATTTATAAAAACGTTGACCCAAACGCTCCGTCCAACTATTGACCGATTAGTTTACTTACCAATATTGTCAAAAGTATTCGAAAAATTATTAATTATTATTAAAAAACAATTAATAGAATATCTTGAAAATAACATCTTAAATGATATATAATTTAGATTCAGGCAGGGACTTTTGTGGACTGAATAACCGATTACTTTAAAGGGAGAATACGCTATATCTTCCTTCTCGAAAGCCTTCGACTGCGTCTCACATGAAATTTTAATACGTAAGCTGTATGCTTACAATATGTATCCCGACAGTTGTCAAATATTATCCTCATATTTGTCCAACCGGCAAAAGGCAGTCTGTCATAAAGGCGACCAATCAGTATTAAGGGTGAGCAACATTGGTGTTCCTCAAGGGTCTGTACTTGGGCCAATATTGTTCTTAATTTATGTAAATGATTTGCCTAAGTACCTAAACGTAGCTAATGTAGTCATCTTTGCTGATGATATAACGATAAGCAATTCAAGAAGAGATCCAGTTAGTGTAGACAGGATGCAAAATAACTCCTTGGCGGCTGTTTATTAATGGTTTCTGAGAAATAGATTACTGATGAATGAACAAAAAACAAGTACTATACACCTTTCATTGAGGGATGGTCAAACTATTCCTACCTCTGATGCAGTCCATACAAAAAAGCTCGTAGCAATTTTTTAAAATTTTTTTTTTTAGCGAATTTAAAAATGCAACTTCAAAAAAAAAACAAACGGGTGTTGAATTGAGATTATTTTCCAATTTAAGAAATTGATGTGTTAGAATGTTTGTGGTATCACGTGGGAGTAACTATTCTAAGTAAGTGTGAAATTTTTGAAGCTTGTAGCAATAGATTTTCTGTTTTTTACCGAATTAAAAAAATGCAACTTTCGAAAAACAAATGGGTATTGCATTGAGACTATCTTACAATTTAGAAAACTGCCCTTTTAAAATTTTTGTGGTATCACGTAGTTGCAAGTATTCCAAGTAACTTCAGAATATTTTAAGCTCGTCGTAATTATTTTACTATTTTTTATCGAATTTGAAAAATGCAACGTCTGAAAAAACAAACGGCTGTTGAATTGAGATTATTTTACAATTTAGGGAATTGACCTTTTATAATTTTTATAGTAACACATAGTAGCAACTATTCTAAATAACTTCGTAGTTTTCTAAGCTCGTAACATTTGCTTTTATCTGTTTTTTAGTGAATTTAAAAATGCAACGTCAGTAAAAAACAAACGGGTGTTGAATTTGAATTTGAATAAGCCAATATTTTCCAAATACAATGTACTTACATTTCCATGTATATACATATTTAGAATTTGTTTGTTTGTAAAAAAACACATGCATTTCTTTGAAACAAACGCAAATTTTCATAACTACGGTACCCGACATCGAAATAGTCTTACTGTTGTAGGGCCTGACACCGCCTTGTATGAAAGAGGGCCGAAATATAATTGTATAACAATGTATCGGGTGACCCAGGGATCTGTAAAAGCCCCATAACTTGTTTGCTATTTGAGATATGGACTTCTAGTTTTCTTGAACTGGTACCCACACTTATTCTACATATTTTAAAAATATGCATGTTTTTGTACAGGGTGTCCCAATATAGATAACAGAACAAAGTTATGTTTTTTTAAATGGAACACCCTATATTTTATACTTTATTTTCAACCCTCTTGAGAAGCTGATAAAAATAGTATAAGATAGTATGGGTCTATTATGGACGGTTGGCTAGTTATGGGCAAATTTGTGGCAAAAACATGTACATATTGAAAACATTGCAAAAGCGTTCCTAGCAAAGATAGCATCATTTTTTATACACTAGAAATTTTCCCACATCATAAAGAATAATACACATCGGCTTTGGTTCTCTTTTATTCATAGTGATATACAGGGTGTCAACATACGCAAAACAAGGGATAACTATTTTTTTTCAAATGGAACACCCTATATAAGTTGCCACCAATTTATGGCATCTTTAATAATCTTTCCAATGATATACAATTTGTATAATGAAATATTAAGGATTCTTGAGATTTATTAATAAAAACATATTTCTTTTGCCACCTTCCGCCTATTTTTGGATTTTCAGCCAAAACTATGGATTTTCAGGAAAAATTATAAGAGACCAAAGTTGTAGAGCGAAAAATTTCCGATCGATGTGGGCATTTCTAATTTTAAGATAATGCGTGTATTGCCCGCCAGAGCGCGCAAAATCGTGACCGTATATGCATTTTAGCGTTTTCTTTTCAAATTTTTTATTAATGAATTGCACTATACTTTATTTTCCGCACCCTCTAGTGGAAAAACGGGAAATTATAGGGAAATTAAAATGGCCCATATCGATTGAAAATGTTCCGCTCTACAACTCTTGATAGAAGCAATTTTTGCCAAAAATGCATAGTTTTTCCTAAACATGCAAATTGAAAATGTATGTATCAATTTTTGCGTTTTTCAATGTTTTTTTGTATTTATAGCGAAAACTGCATTTTGGGCAAAAATTGCTTCTATTAAGAGTTGTAGAGAGGAACATTTTCAATCGATATGGGCCATTTTAATTTCCCTATAATTTGCCGTTTTTCCGCTAGAGGGTGCGGAAAATAAAGTATAGTGCAATTTATTAATAAAAAATTTGAAAAGAAAACGCTAAAATGCATATATGGTCACGATTTTGCGTGCTCTGGCTGGCAATGCACGCATTATCTTAAAAGTTGAAAATTTGGCGCTCCAACTTTGGTCTCTTATAATTTTTCCTGAAAATGCATAGTTTTGGCTGAAAATCCAAAAATGAGCAGAAGGTGACAAAAGAAATATGTTTTTATTGATAGATCTCAAGAATTCTTAATATTTTGTTATACAAACTGTATATCATTAGAAAGCTTATTAAAAATGCCATTGATTGATGGCAACTTATATAGGGTGTTCCATTTGAAAAAAAAATAGTTATCCATTGTTTTGCGTATGTTGACACCCTGTATAGCACTATGAATAAAAGAGAACCAAAGCCGATGTGAATTATTCTTTATGATGTGGGAAATTTTCTATTGTATAAATAATGATGCTTTCTTTGCCAGGAACGCTTCTGCAATGTTTTCAATGTGCACATGTTTTTGCCACAAATTTGCCCATAACTAACCAACGGTCCATAATAGACCCATACTATCTAATACTATTTTTATCAGCTTCTTAAGAGGGTTGAAAATAAAGTATAAAATATAGGGTGTTCCATTTAAAAAAACATAACTTTGGTCTGTTATGTATATTGGGACACCCTGTACAAAAACATATATATTTTTAAAATATGTAGAATAAGTGTGAGTACCAGTTCAAGAAAACTAGAAGTCGATATCTCAAATAGCAAATAAGTTATGGGGCTTTTACAGATCGTTGGGTCACCCGGTATAAGAAATTACCAAGTTATCTTAAAGATATTGAAGTTTATAGTGAATTTAAAAAACAATTAAAAATATATTTATTACACAATGTATTCTATAGAATAGATGAATTTCTTTTGTAATGTTTTTGGACAAAATGTTACACTGACTTGTCCAATATCGTTTGATTTATGTGGATTAATAAAGCATTATTATTATTATTATTATTGAGATTATCTCACAATTTAGGAACTTGTTCCTTGAGAAACTTTTTATGGTATGACGTAGTACCAACTATTCTAAGTAACTTCAGATTTTTTAAGCTTGTAGCAATTGATTTTCTATTATTTTTGCCGAATTTAAAAAACTTCAGAAAAAAGAAGCGGGTGTTGAATTGAGATTGATTATATTACAATTCAGGAAATTGATCCTTTAGAATGTTTATGGTATCACATAGTAGCAACTATTTTAAGACTCATCATAATATTTTAAGCTGGTGGCAATTATTTATTTGGCGAATTTAAAATTGCATCTTCAAAAAAAAAAAAAAACAGGTGTTAAATTGAGATTATCTTACAATTTAGGTAATTGACCTATCACATAGTATCAACTATTCTTTGGAATTTTTTAAGCTTGTAGCATTTAATTTTCTATTTTTTCTTTAGAAAAAACAAACGGGTGTTGAATTGAGATTATATTGCAATTTCAAAAATTGACCTTTTAGAATTTGTATGATTACGTAGTAGCAACTATTTACGTAACTTTGGAATTTTTTTAACTTGTTGCAATGGATTATCTATTTTTTATCGAATTTAAAAATGCAACTTCAGAAAAAAACAAACGGACGTTAAATTGAGATTATCTTACAATTTAGGAAATTGAGCTTGTAAAATTTTTATGGTATCACGTATAAGCAACTATTCTTAGGAACCTTAGAATGTTTTAAGTTAGAAGCAATTGTTTTTCTATTTACACCGAATTTAAAAATGCAACTTCAGAAAAAAAACAAACGGGCGTTGAATTGAGATTATCTTACAAATTACGAAGATGCCCTTTTAGAATCTTTATGGTGTCATGTAGTTGCAACTATTCTTCAACTTCAGAATATTTTAAGCTCGTAGCAATAGTTTTTCTATTTATTTACAAAATTTAAAAAATGTAACTTTAGAAAAACCAAGCGGCTGTTGAACTGAAATTATCTTACAATGTAGAAAATTGACCATGTAGAGTTTTTAAGGTATCACGTAGTAGCAACTATTCTTAGTAATTTCGGATTTTTTTAAAGTTTGTTACAATTGTTTTTTTTACTGGATTTAAAAAATGCAACTTCAGAAAACAAATGGACGTTAAACTGAGATTATATTACAATTTAGGAAATTGATCTTTTGGCATTATAATAGTATCACGTATTAGCAACTATTGTAAGTAACTTTGGAAATTTTTAAGCTAGTAGTTATTGTTTTTCTATTTTTTTACCGAATTTAAAAAATGCAACTTCAAAAGAAACAAACGGACATTGAATTAAGATAGCCTTACTACTCCGGAAATTGATCTTTTAGAATTTTTATAATATCACGTAATAGCAACTCTTCTAAATAAATTCAGAAAGATTTACGTTTGCAGCAATTGTTTTTATATTTTTTTGCCGAATTAAAAAATGTAATCACTGAAAGAAAACAAACGGACGTTGAATTGAGATTATCTTACAATTTAGGAAATTGACCTTGTAAAATTTTTATGGTATCACTTATAAGCAACTATGCTTAGGAACCTTAGAATGTTTTAAGTTAGAAGCAATTGTTTTTCTATTTTCACGGAATTTAAAAATGCAACTTCAGAAAAAACAAACGGGCGTTGAATTGAGATTATCTTACAAATTACGAAGATGCCCTTTTAGAATCTTTATGGTGTCATATAGTTGCAACTATTCTAAGTAACTTCAGAATATTTTAAGCTCGTATCAATAGTTTTTCAATTTATTTACAGAATTTAAAAAATGTAACTTTAGAAAAACCAAGCGGCTGTTGAACCGAAATTATCTTACAATGTAAAAAATTGACCTTGTAGAGTTTTTAAGGTATCACGTAGTAGCAACTATTCTTAGTAATTTCGGATTTTTTTTAAGTTTGTTACAATTGTTTTTTTTACTGGATTTAAAAAATGCAACTTCTGAAAACAAATGGACGTTAAACTGAGATTATATTACAATTTAGGAAATTGATCTTTTGGCATTATAATAGTATCACGTATTAGCAACTATTCTAAGTAACTTTGGAAATTTTTAAGCTAGTAGTTAATGTTTTTCTATTTTTTTTTTACCGAATTTAAAAAATGCAACTTCAAAAGAAACATTGAATTAAGATAGTCTTACTATTTCGGAAATTGATCTTTTAGAATTTTTATGATAGTTTAAAATTAGTTTTAAGGTTATATTTTTCCATGATTATATTACTTTAATTTTATTATTATTTTTATAAAATGGATTTTTCCGTAAATAAACATTATTATTATTATTATTATATCACGTAATAGCAACTCTTCTAAATAAATTCAGAAAGATTTACGTTTGCAGCAATTGTTTTTATATTTTTTACCGAATTAAAAAATGTAATCACTGAAAGAACAATTAGGCTTTCAGGTGCGATTATCTTAAAATTTTAAGATATTTTCGATTTTTTTATGATATAACGTATTAGCATATATTCTTAATACTTTCTGAAAGTTTTGTGCTTGTGTAGCAATTATTTTTCTAAATTGCTTTAACCGAATTTGAGAAAATGCTACTTCAGAAAGAACAAATCGGCATTGAAGTGAGATTATCTTATAATTTAGGAAAGTGGCATTTTAGAATTTTTGTAGTAGTAGTCTGTGTAGCTTCGGAAAATTTCAAACTTTGTAGCAATTTATTGGATTACAAACGAATTCTTCCGGTTTTGACATAGACAAAGGATTTCTATATTTGTATCATATTAAAAGGAAATGGTGAATGGAAGATTCAAAGTCACCAATTTTAAAACTTGTTTAATGTTATTATATTTGACAAAAATTATAGCGTAATTTTTAAGAAAACTTAAAACAGTATTAAGTTTGATATTTATCTGCATCTTCGGGTTATTGGTGAAAATTTATATTATTGTAAGCCTTGTACAACACTGGCTACCGCTTAAAATTCCTTGTCCACTTTGGTCATTTTAAATTCTTTAAGTTGTAATGATATTGTATTTTTGAAAACTTATTTATGTTTACTTTCCGCTAAAATTTTCTCTGTAGCAATGGTTAATATGGCGAAACTAGTGAACAGTTTAGATACGATAGTTGTGGCTCTATTATATCACTATGTCCCATTTTAAGAAAAAATTTCCAACTATATACTATTGTTAGCGCAGACGAGACTTCTCAAAACACATCTGGAAAAAATACACTATCGTATCGGAGACACAAGTCAAATAATAATAATCCATTAAAAAAATACAAAATGTATGCAAACTTAGTAAGACAGTATAGACCTCGCTATTTTTTTTTCTTCTATTTTTGGCTTTGGTAATTAAACCATTAATCATCACAGAGGACTTTGCTAATAAATACTGTACCTGAATCAAAATTCAGTATGATTAATTTGGACCGGCTGTGGAATCATACCCCAAAAGGTCTACAAGACGGGGCCCCTGTAGACCCGGGGCCCGGATTCAGCTGCCTCCTCTGCCTTATTATAATTACGCCATCGAGTGAGTTAAAGGAAATATTAAAGTAATATTAGACGGGAATCCCGAATTCATTTTTCATTTCGTAATTTGGTGAAACTGTGCCGTAATTAAGCGGAACCTATCATCATCGCGTGACCGCCTGAAATATGACTTTCGCTATTTTAAGCCGCTATATTTATAATATCTAGCAATATCTCTGTATTGTCGTTTAATTTGGGACTTAGTGGGAAGGTGTTATCTTGGGACACGGAGAGCTGAAGACAAACAATGGCCGCATTTGTTGTTGTCACGAGTTGAATGAAACTATTTGTGAGCGCGATGTGTGTGTGTTAGCAAAACTTTATTATAATCTATCATATTATCCGGGCGCCAGTGACAATTGTTCGACAAAAAGTTTGTTTAACAAAAAATGATAATATTGTAATTTTACCTATGGATGAGTTACTTCTTTTATGATTTTACATAATTTTTACTTTCTCCGTTACAATGGTCGTGATTTACGGAAATTTCCGTTTGTAGTCACTAGAGGCGATTGCAATTATTTTTAGGTAAAACAAAATTGTGTGTGTATAATAATAATAATAATAATAATACATTTATTTCTGTAGATACAAGAATACGAAAAATAATGGATGATTGTTTACAGAAACAAGCCAATAGCACAATAGACAAAATTAGAAGCTAAGTTAATCTAAAATCGTAAAATTCAGTTATAGTATATTATACAACTTCAATAGTATATTTAAGTTTATGTGGATATTAAGGCGCGAGTTAGAAAGTACGACGGCGACAGCAATAAAGCAAGTGCTTTAAAGACCAGAAAACCACGCATACTTTAGGCTATTTTTTTTAATATACACTCTATGTGATGAACAAATCAAATCCGTTTTATACTCAAATAGCCCGGATGAGGAGAATGTGTCACCAAAGCGCAATTTTTTTTTCAAGAAACTACAACTTCCTAAAACGCCATAGTTCTACTACTATTACTACTACATCCGGTCCACTATGCCACGGCTCGAGTCTCGGTCGAATCCCGTTCAATATTTAAGTGTCCGACTGCATTTCGAAGCGTGTCCATGGAAACCCCGATTCTACTCGAGCGTCATCTGTTCTATCCTCCTGGTGCTTTATCATTCTACCCAACGAGCTTTATTTCCCTTTGGCTGGACGCATAAATAAGCACATTCCTACCCATTTCACTCCAGGTTTTGCGTTGTGCTCTCTCTGTCCGTTTACGCACTTAATGCCTTTGTGATTGTTGCGATTACCCGACAGGTATAATTGGAATATTATATCTGGATGTTAAACTGGTACATCTAATGACTTAGTAAGGAACTTTCGAGAAATTTCTATTTTTCATTCATATGCAAATTTCAACTTATTTAAATATAATCATTCTTTTTCAAATGTAGTTTTTTTTTAGATCTATTTCATATAATTTGCAATTTACGGTTATCCACAAATTATTTAAAATGCAAATTTTGCGTTTAGCAAAAGCTCTTTTGATGATTTTCTTCCCTCCGTCCTCGCCACGAGATTTAGTGTCCCTTCTCGTGCTAAAGGTATTGAAGGATGGTCTGCTGTTTCTTTGTTAACATTTTTTTGTTTCTATTTTAGTTGTTCATTTATAATTTTGTTTTTGATTTTTAGTTTTATTTTGAAGGGTGTATATCGGGAGTGTATAAATTGGCGGATAATCTATTCAGAATTTTAGGAAGAGCATAGCCACGTGTATATTATCCGCCAATTTATACACTCCCGATATTTTAGTTTTTATCATATAGTCTCCGATATTTTGGATTTAAGCCTCAGAATATCAAATTTCATCATAATTTTGATATATAGTCCAATTTATGGATTTTGGTATCTCAATGGTGGAATTTTGTTTCAATTTTTGGTTTGTAGCGCCAAAATTTAAGATTCGAAAATTTAAACTGTATTCAATTGTACAGTTCAATCCATGTATTTCAGGGTCTAAAAGACTGGAATGTTGGCCCAATATTCGAATATAAAGGTCTTAATCCTTAATTTTTAGGGTCCTAATTTTGACGTTTAAGGTCAAAAAATTCAAGACCCAAAAAAGGTCCGGATGGACAACTTATTGTCTTCATGTTATATCTTAGTACGAATAATCTTTAATACTATACAAACAAAGGGTTGTGGCAGATGACCTAGTTGTCAACGCTATAATAAAAAAAATAAAAAAAAAAGACCCAAATTGTATCTGCTTGAATATCTGCTTGAATACAATTTATCAATTTTAGAATTTAAATGTTGGAATTCAGGTGAATTTAAGTTTTAAAACCCAAATTGTATTGATTGTAGAGTTCAATTTGTAGATTTCAGGGCCCAAACGTTGGAATTTTGACGCAATTTTTGTATAGGTCTTAAATCTTCTGGCGCCCAAATTTGGGATTTTATCTGTAAAATTCCAAATTTTATATTTTAGTTTTGAGACCCAAACTTTATTGGATAGTAGATGTATTTTAAGATTTAAATTCTGGATTTCAGCTACAATTTTTCGGATTTTAGCGCCATTTTTTTTTGGATTGTAGAGTCTAATTTATGGATTGTAGGATCTAAACTTTTGAATGCCTAGGTCTCAGGTTTTATTGAACTTTACGATGTCAAGCTCTAAATATTGTATTTCATGCTCAAACTTCGAATTTTAACCCCAACATTTTAGATTTTAAGATCTAAATTGTACCGGGTTGTAAAGTTTAATCTATCGATATGAATATCCCTATATTGGAATTTAGGGCCAATTGTTAAATTGAAAGGTTTCAAATGTTACGTTTCAGATCCTAAATTTAAGTTTTTTCGCTCTAAAATTTCAGGTTTTAAGGTCGAAAATGAATTTTATTGTAGATCTAATTTATCGATTTTAAGGTCTAATTGTTGTAATTTATTGGATTGTAGAATTAAATTTACCGTCTAGACGTTGAAATTTGGGTCCAATTTTAAGATTTCAGCTCCTAAATTTAGTTTTTTTCACTATAAAATTTCTGGTTTTAAGATCTAAAATGATTCAGATTGTAGGTCCAATTGATCGATTCTTAGATCTAATTGTTGGAATTTATTGAATTGTTCGATTAAATTTGGGATTTTGGAATTTGGGCGCAATTTTCGAACGTATAGGTCTTAAATGTTACGTTCTGACGCCCAAGTTTCGGATTTTATCAGCAAAATTTCATATTTTATGACCAAAATTTTATTGGATCGTAGAGCCCAATTTATGTACGTAAGATTTAAATGCTGGAATTCAGGTTTTTTTTTTATTTCAGCGCAAAATTTTTAGATTTCAAGGCCCATTTTTTGGATTGTAGAGTCTAATTTATGGATTGTAGGATCTAAACGTTAAGATTTAGGCCCAGTTTTTCAAATTATATTGAATTTTACGATGTCCAGCTGTAAATATTGTATTTCAAGCCCAAACTTCGAATTTTAACGCCAACATTTCAGATTTTAAGATCTAAATTGTGTCGGATGCCTAGGTCTTAAATTATATTGAACCTTATGATTTCAAGCTCTAAACATTGTAATTCAAGCCCAAACTTAAAAAAAGCGAATTTTGACACCATAATTTTGACTTTTAAGATCTAAATTGTATCGGATTGTAAAGTTTAATCTTAATTAGGGCCAATCATTGACTTAAAAGGTCTTAAATGTTACGTTTCAGGTCCTAAATTTTAGGTTTTTCCCTCCGAAATTTCAGGTTTTAAGATCGAAAAACGCCAAAATTTCAGATTTTAATGAGAATTAAAATGTTAGTTTCAGGCTCTAAATTTAATTTTTTTCACTATTAAATTTCAGGTTTTAAGGTCCAAAATGATTTGGATTGCTGGACTTTATTGAATTGTTCGATTAAATTTGGGGTCCGAACGTTGGAATTTAGACGCAATTTTCGAATGTATAGGTCTTAAATGTTACGTTCTGGCGCCCAAGTTTCGGATTTTAACAGCAACATTTCATATTTTCTGCCCAATTTGTGTATTTTAGGATTTAAATGTTGGAATTCAGGTAAATTTTTTCGGAATTTAGCGCCAAAGTTTTAGATTTGTAGACCCACATTTTTTGGATCGTAGAGTAGATCTAAACGTTAGGATTTAGGCACAAATTCTGAATGCCTAGGTCTAAATTATATTGAACTTTACTATTTCAAGCTCTAAACATTTTAATTCAAGCCCAAACTTAAAAAAAGCGAATGTTAACGCAAAAATTTCGGATTTTAGGATCTAAATTCGGATTGTAAAGTTTAATCAATGGATATCTATACATTAGAAATCAGGGCCAATCGTTGAGTTAAAAGGTCTCAAATGTTACGTTTCAAGTCCTAAATTTTAGATTTTACGATCTAAATTAGAATTGTAATCTATGGATATCTACACATTCGAATTCCGGACCAATCGTTAAATAAAAGCTTGCATTTCAGATCCTACATTTAGGTTTTTGGCTCTAAAATTTCAGATTTTATCACCAAAATTTTATTGGATTGTAGAGCCCAATTTATGTATTTTAGTTAGGATTTAAATGTTGGAATTCAGATAAAATTGTTCGAAATTTAAAGCCCAATTTTTAGATTTCAAAACAATTTTTTTTTATTGTAGAGTAGATCTAAACGTCCGGATTTAGGTCCAATTTTTGAATGCCTAGGTCTCGAATTATATTGCACTTTACGATTTCTGTTGTGAACATTTTATTTCAAGCCCAAACTTAAAAAGCGAATTTTAACGTCAAAATTTCGGATTTTCGGATTTTCGCCAATCGTTGAGTTAAAAGATCTAAAATGTTACATTTCAGGTCCTAAATTTTGGGTTTTTTGCTCTGAAATTTCATGTTTTAAGATTAGAAAACGCCAAAATTTAGGATTTTAAGATCTAAATTTGGATTGTACAGTTTAATCTAAGGGTATCTATACATAGGAATTTAGAGTCAATCATTGAATTAAAAGCTTGCGTTTCAGATCCTAAATTTAAGTTATTTCGCTCTATAATTTCAGGTTTTAAGGTCGAAAATGAATTTGATTGTAAATATTATTTATCGATTTTAAGGTCTAATTGTTGGAATTTATTGGATTGTAAAATTAAATTTAGGATTTAGACGTTGGAATTTGGGTCCATTTTAAGATTCAGCTTTCAAATTCTGCTTTTAAATCCTAAGCAAACAGTACTGGATTGTGGGTCTAAATTTCCGAATTATTTGACCAAAATGGCCAATAACTGAATTATTTGACGAAACTGTTGGATTTTGGGTTTAAATTTGAGATTCTAGGATCCTGATTTCGAATTTTAGGTCTAACATTTTTAGGGGTCCAAATTTCGGGTTTTGGATTTTAGGACCTTCAGGTTTTGAATTAAAAGTAACTTGGATTTTAAGACCTTTAGGTTTTGAATTAAACATAACTTGGATTTTAGGACCTTCAGGCAGGTTTATAATTAAAAAAAAAGATATTTAAAAATATTGCATTAGTAAGTATTTCTTATGAAATTTTTAAATTATTTGACCAAATTGGTCGATTGCGGAATTATTTGACGAAAATGTTGGATTTTAGGTTTAAATTTGTGATTCTAGTGTCCAGATTTCGAATTTTAGGTTTATTAAAACTTTTGGGATCCAAATTTCGGGTTTTTTATTTTAGGAACTTCAGGTTTGGAATTAAAAAGCATTTGGAATTTAAGGACCTTGAGGTTTGATTTCCTTAAATCACTAAATCAAGACGCAACACTAATGTTTAATAAGTTTTTCAATGAATTTAGAAGCATCTTCGACGAGTGCTTCCCGCTAACAAAACAAATTTTGATTAGTAAAGACTCGTCAAGACGACTCTGGTATACCAGCGATCTAAAAAAACAACTAGACACAATACAGGCTCTAAAAATTGTATACAAAAGTACAGGACATAAATTCATAAAAGAGGAAATAAACAACCTGGAATATCTTTATCAATTCAATATAAATGACACAAAAAAAAGCTATCACGAGAATAAAATACTTAAATCTTTATAATGAGAAAAACGATATTTAAAAATATTGCATTAGTAAGCATTTCTTATGAAAATTTTAAATTATTTGACTAAAATGGTCTATTGCGGAATTATTTGACGAAAATGTTGGATTTTAGGTTTAAATTTGGGATTCTAGTGTGCAGATTTTGAATTTTATGTTTATTAAAACTTTTGGGATCCAAATTTCTGGTTTTGGATTTTAGGACCTTCAGGTTTTGAGTTAAAAAGAATTTGGATTTTAGGACGTTCAGGTTTATAATGAAAAAACAAGATATTTAAAAATATTGCATTAGTAAGCATTTCTAATGAAATTTTTAAATTATTCGACCAAAATGGTCTTTTGAGGAATTATTTGACGAAAACGTTGGATTTTAGGTTTAAATTTGGGATTCTAGTTTCCAGATTTCGAATTTTAGGTTTAAAATTTTTGGGATCCAAATTTCGGGTTTTGGATTTTAGGGCCTTCAGGTTTGGAATTAAAAAGCATTTGGATTTTAGGACCTTGAGGTTTATAATGAAAAAAAAAGGTATTTAAAAATGTTGCATTAGTAACCATTTCTTATGAAAGGTTTAATTTCAAGGAGTTAGGGTCAAAAATTTGATTGAATAAAATAGACTTTAATTAGACTTTTTGCATTTTTTTATGTTCTTTTAATTTCTCCGTTACGAAGTTGAGTCAATTTCAACAATTGTGTCTGTGTGTTTGTCTTTTTGTATGTACGCGCTGTATCTCAAGAATTATTTATTTTTTTTATTTATTTATTTATTTATTTATTTACAAACGGGAAACCCCTATTTCACAAAAAATACAAAAACCTTTGTCAAGTTCATGTGACTTAATACTAAATTAAGGCAGGGGTTGAATTTATTTATATTTGCCAAATCCAAAGAACTGAAACGCTTTTGGTAAAATTTCGTAAACCGGAAGTGAATGTTTACCTTAACCGTTTTTTTGTTTTTTTTCAATAATTTTTTAAATATGAAAAATATTACATAATAATTTAAACAAATATTAAAGGTCACTAAGAAATAAAGATCTGTTTGAAAATAATATTTTAATAAATCATTCTTGTTAATATGAAAATTTAATTAAAATTTTTTTGTCATTTTGTCAAGTAATTAGAAAATATTTTTTTAATGAATCATTCTTTTTAATATGAAAATTTAATTAAATTTTTTTGTCAAGTAATTAGAAAATATTTTTTTAATAAATCATTCTTTTTAATATGAAAATTTAATTAAATTTTTTTTGTCATTTTGTCAAGTAATTAGAAAATATTTTTTTTAATAAATCATTCTTTTTAATATGAAAATTTAATTAAATTTTTTTTGTCATTTTGTCAAGTAATTAGAAAATATTTTTTTTAATAAATCATTCTTTTTAATATGAAAATTTGATTAAATTTTTTTTGTCATTTTGTCAAGTAATTAGAAAATATTTTTTTAATAAATCATTCTTTTTAATATGAAAATTTGATTAAATTTTTTTTTTGTCATTTTGTCAAGTAATTAGAAAATATTTTTTTAATAAATCATTCTTTTTAATATGAAAATTTGATTAAATTTTTTTTGTCATTTTGTCAAGTAATTAGAAAATATTTTTTTAATAAATCATTCTTTTTAATATGAAAATTTAATTAATCTTTTTTGTCATTTTGTCAAGTAATTAGAAAATATTTTTTTAATAAATCATTCTTTTTAATATGAAAATTTAATTAATTTTTTTTGTCATTTTGTCAAGTAATTAGAAAATATTTTTTTAATAAATCAATCTTTTTAATATGAAAATTTGATTAAATTTTTTTTGTCATTTTGTCAAGTAATTAGAAAATATTTTTTTATTAAATCATCCTTTTTTATATGAAAATTTGATTAAATTTTTTTTGTCATTTTGTCAAGTAATTAGAAAATATTTTTTTAATAAATCATTCTTTTTAATATGAAAATTTAATTAAATTTTTTTTGTCATTTTGTCAAGTAATTAGAAAATATTTTTTTTAATAAATCATTCTTTTTAATATGAAAATTTAATTAAATTTCTTTTGTCACTTTGTCAAGTAATTAATCGTAGTCGCCTATGAATTCAAATGCGCATAGTTTTGATTAACGCATAATAGTCAACATTTCTGATGTTAACAGTCTGAATGACAACCACGATTGTTTAATCAGAGCATCCGCATTTCAATTCAAAGGCGACTGCGATTAATTAATTAACACTCTATACTAGAAATGCCGGTAGTTGGCGCATTCAATTTCAGCGCCGGATCAGCGATGGCTTGAGTCAAGCAATGCTGTTTCAGGTCTGAATTTGGATGGGTAACTGGTATTTGCCATTGCGACACAGTGTACGTGACGGGGACGGTCTTTTGAAGTAACAAGTCCAAACACACAAATCTACACGACTGAAGAATCTCGCCATCGATGCCAGGAAAAATTGCCTAAATTTATAAAATAAATATCTCTACTACTACTACTACTACTACTGGAAAAACTTCTTAACTTCAAACTTGATTTTTCATTAATCTAACTAGTTGAGAGTTTCGTTTCTTGAATAATGTATTTCAATCAAATATTGCAACTGGCTAATTTCGAATCATAATTATCGATCAGGTAATTGTGTTTTTATTGGAGTTGTTTGATGAATAATACAGTCATGTGCCGACGGAAACTACTGAATTATTTATTCAGATAACTACTCAGCAAATACATCCTCCCCCGCCGAGGGACTCGGATTGGTTGAATATTTTATAAAATTGGGATGAGTCTATAACAATAAAAGAGTCCGCGCCGAGGGGGGTATTCTCAATGAATAAACCTTTATTAACACCGAGCATGCAGGACCTAATTAGATTTTAGTAGCAAAAGAAAAAGAGCGTGTAATTACATACAAAATAATAGCTATTTGTGTATTCAGTGCGCAAAGTACGTGTTTGCCGATTGAGATAGACATCGAAATCGGCAAACAGGCGAAATTACGTTCGAAATTACACTAAATATTTTTTTCTTACGACCGTTTTGCAGAAAAATCCAAACACAATGAATAAATTTGTATAACTAATACCAGGGGCGGCTCGTTATATAGAGCCAAGGAGCCATGGCACTACCTGTAGTTTCAAGCTCAACAAGAATTTTTAATTAATTCATAAAACACTTTTTTGCCAGTTACTTTGGTCTTGGAAGATAAATCGTTCTTTATTTCTTCAAAAAAAAAAACATGTTCTACGAGCCACCACTGGTGTTAGGTACGGCCTTTCACAATGTGATTATGATAAAATATTTCTAAAAGATCTGCTCCGTATGGTCGAAAAAAAATGTATTAAAGCCCTGATATTGATAAGTGATTTTGAGTGATTTCCTTTGATTTTAACCGAAATTTCACTTTTTTTCAGTTTATCAACTGATATTTTAGTTGAATAAGTCAAAATTAAACGCAGAATGTTTTAATCTTCTGCAAAAAATATTGAAGCCCTGATAACGATAAGTGATTTTAAATGACAGATCATTGTGCTTTGCTTTGATTTTAACTGAAATTTCACTTTTCCTCAATATATGTTACAAAAACTGATATTAACAAGTTTTTAGTTTTTCCAGAATAACTATAAAACCAACTTCGGAATGTTTGGATCTTTTGTTTTTTTCAAAAATATTGAAGCCCTGATAACGATAAGTGATTTTAAATGACAGTTTATTGTGATTTACTTTGATTTTAAACAAAATTTCAATTTTTTTCAAGATTTATTACAAAAAATTAACCTTTTCTGGTTTCTATAATATTTTGAATAAATATTGAATCCTTGATATTGATAAGTGATTTTGAGTGATAGTTTATTGTGATTTGCTTTGATTTTAAACAAAATTTCCATTTTTTTCAAGATTTATTACAAAAAATTAACCTTTTCTGGTTTCTATAATATTTTGAATAAATATTGAATCCTTGATATTGATAACAGTTTATTGTGTTTTGCTTTGATTTTAAACAAAATTTCCATTTTTTTCAAGATTTATTACAAAAAATTAACCTTTTCTGGTTTCTATAATATTTTGAATAAATATTGAATCCTTGATATTGATAAGTGATTTTGAGTGATAGTTTATTGTGATTTGCTTTGATTTTGAACAAAATTTCCATTTTTTTCAAGATTTATTACAAAAAATTAACCTTTTCTGGTTTCTATAATATTTTGAATAAATATTGAATCTTTGATATTGATAAGTGATTTTGAGTGACAGTTTATTGTGATTTGCTTTGATTTTAAACAAAATTTCAATTTTTTTCAAGATTTATTACAAAAAATTAACCTTTTCTGGTTTCTAGTTGAATAACTCAAAATAAATATGCAGACTATTTTGATCTTCTACGTAAATATTTAAGCCCTCATATTGAAAAGTGATTTTGAGTAGTAACAGTTCATTGTGATTTGCTTTGATTTTAACCGAAATTTCACTTTTTCCTAATATTTGTTACAAAAATTGATATTTTCGTGTTATTTAGTGAAATAACTCAAAAACCATCTTCATAATGTTTTGATATTTTGCATAATTATTAAAGTTCTGAGTATTAGTAGGAAATGTTGAGTTTTGTTTTAATTCTAGCCGAAATTTTACTTTTTTCTAATATTTGTTCCAAAAAATCGAGTTTTTAGTTGAATAACTCAAGAGCCATCTCAAGAATGTTTTGATATTTTGCTTGAATATTAAAGTCCTGATATTGATAAGTAATGTTAAGTGATAGTCCGTTGTAATTTGTTTTCGACTTTAGCCGAAATTTCACTTTTTCACAATATTTGTTATAAAAAACTGATATTTTCGAGTTTTTAGTTGAATAACTCAAAAACCATCTGCAGAATGTTTTAATCTTTTTAATATTGAAGCCCTGATATTAATAAGTGATTTTGAGTGACAGTTCATGTGATTTGTTTTGATTTTAAACAAATTTTCACTTTTTCTTAAGATTTAATATAAAAAATGAACATTTTCGAGTTTCTAATAAAAACAAATAAATCTGCAGAATATTTTGATCTTCTGCATGAATATTAAAGCCCTGATATTAATAAGTGATTTTGAGTAACAGTTCATTGTGATTTGTTTAATTTTAATTGAAATTTTCACATTTCCCAATATTTGTTACAAAAAAAACTGATATTTTCGAGTTTTTAGTTGAATAATTCAAAAAGCGCCTCCAGAATGTTTTGATACTTTGAATAGTAAAGTCCTGATAATGATAAGTTTTGAGTGATAGTCCATTGTGATTTGCTTCGATTTTAACCAAAACTTTTTCAAATATTTGATTAAAAAAAATTGCCATTCTCGAGTTTTCAGTTGAATAATCAAAAACCATTTCCAGACAATATTGATTTTTTGCTTAGATATTAAAATCCAGATAATTATATAAATTTCAATTCCCATAATCATGAAATAATAAATCATATGTGTATCCCACGCAATCCAAACATTATCATAAAACCCAAATATCCCGATATCACTATTCATCAATTCATAACATCATTTCATCAAGACATGAACAATCTCGACGTTTAAAAGACAGATGACTGAAAATTTCATAAAAGACATTAGCAATCATGACGTTTTTATGACAGATTTAGGCTGAAAGACCGCGGGTCGGTAGCCGTTTAGCAGAAATAATTTTGTAAATTTTAAATGTATTATATTTGTTTAATATTGTAGTGTCTGCAAATAAAGATATTGTATATATATATATATATATATATATATATATATATATATATATATATATATATATATATATATAAGTATATAAGTAATTTTAAATGACAGGCCGTTGTGATTTACTTCGATTTTAGCCAAAGTAAGTCTCGTATTTTGTATTTTAAAGGTGAAATGGGGATATTTCGAGTGAGGTATCATAAATGTTTTTAACTTTTTTGTTAGGCAGGGCGGCTCGTTATATAGAGCCAAGGAGCCATGGTACTGCCAGTAGTTTCAAGCTCAGCAAGAATTTTAAATTAACTCTTAAAACACTTTTTTGCCAGTTGCTTTGGTCTAGGAAGATAAATAGTTTTTTCTTTCTTCAAAAAAAAATGGAGGGGGGGATATTGTATATGTGGCTCTACCATCAATATGTTCAACGAGCCGTCACTGACTAATACACATAAATATCAACCATGCGCCATTATTTTCGATTTGTCATGAGTTGGTGAACGGGATCTTCCTGATGGGTAAATAGAAACAAAAGTGACGTTTCTCACAATAAACTTCAGTTAATTATATGACAGTGATAAAATTGTTTTTTGACCCCTTAACGCACGTGCCTGAGTGTGATTCGCGCATGCATTACTGTCAAAATTGTGCCAAATATATTTATTATCAATTATAAAAAAAGAAAGTTTTCCAAAAAAAAAAAATATTTTTAACTATTTTGACTATTGAAAATATTTTTCACATATGCTTATACATGGTGTATTTGAAATAACGAACAGGCTCGTAACCACAAAGAGATTATATTATTTTTAAACAATATTCGCAATTATTTTCTTCATAACTGTAACAAAAATCCCGTAATTGATTATTAAAGTTAATGAATGAAAATACGCAACATGTTTGGGGGCAGTGGTAATGTGACCTAATTTTTAAACGGCATCGGCTTTAGATATCGAATTACAACAAGCGCGTAGGAAATATCTGAGTGCTCTTTAAGCGTCAATGAACTTGAGGACTGTTTATCTTTTACAAAAAAAAACACGTTGCGATAACACTTCAAATTTCGGAGGCAAGAAATCGTATCTCGCGTTTTAAATAAACAAACACACATTCCATGCAGACCTAATTAAATGAGAAAACCATCGGTTCTCAAAATGTTTAAAAAAACTCGGAAAATTAGGAAAATTCAAAATTTTTTCCAGACGGAAATTGGTTCACAAATATTTTGTGTATGTGCCCTTAAATGCCTGTTCGTTATTTTAAATACACCCTGTATATGTATTATCAACTATAAAAAAAAACAAGATTTTACTTTAGCGTTTTTCTAAAAAAAAAAAAGCCGTGCGCTAAGGGGTTACCAAATAATTATGAGTGAAAACAATGAAAATAGCAACGACAATGATTTTATAAATACACCGTCCGATATTGCAGATGTTGCGAGCTCTATGGCGCTGCATTTACTACCGGAAAATCAAAGATAAAGTATGAAAAGCAATAGGAAAAATTTCAGTATTGGTACGAGAAACAGAAAGTTGGCAAGTACACAGAGAATAGCGTGCGGGAAAGTACTTTCCCGCACTTGCTATAAGTAACGTGCGGGAAAGTGTAGCTGTTCGGAAAACTACTCCACTGAAAACGCAAAAGCCCACTTTATTTATCGGTAGTTGAAAAATATTTCACGATCACAATAATTTTCGTACTTCGTAACGGAGATAGTAAAAATAGCGAAATTTTTGCCTCTCAGTTACTATTGGTAAACTGAGCTTTGTCCTGTAAATATTATAATATACACTTTTAATAATATGATGTCGTATTTTATAATTTTGAAATTGATTAGTTTGAAAATCGGTATGTTAATATTTACAAAGTTATTCTACAGTTGGCGGTAGAACGCTTTGTAATTTTCTCAATTTAAATTCGTTTTGAACCGTACTTTATAATTAGTTTTGCCGTTTATTCTAATTGGAGTAGTTTCTGGACGGGGAATAAAATTGCGAACAATCGAAACAATTCATATAAATTGAATTAGTCGTGTGCGCTAAGAGCACCGACATGAAATTGATATAACTAAAGCGGAACTGAATTAAAGTAAATCCTTTAAAACAAAGTCAGCAATTCGACTAGAATGCTTACTTAATCGCTAAAAGCTTAATGTGCTCAAATCAGTTTCACTATCACCCTAAATATACAGTGCGCGCCTAAGTATGGAATATATTCAATAAAACCGAGATAAAATATTTTTGAAAAAAATCCTCAAACAAGTCGAGTTTCTTTGATAAAAATACGAATTTTTGCATGAAAGTCAATTTTCAGTCATCATTTGATTTTGAGTAATGAAGTCATCCGTTTTGTTTTTAAATGACAACCCTCTATTTTTTCTTGATTTTGAGAGATCTTTTCATTGTCGAACTGGAAGTATATAAAATTTGTATTTAATATTGCCATCTTACATCAGATATTTTTCGAGTAAATTACAATTGAAGGTGAGAACCCGACATTTAGTTTAGTTTTTCAAATAACCTTGTTGCAGAGCTTCTAAAACAAATATGAGCTTGAAAGTACACAATACAATATGGTTTCAGCAAGACGGCGCACCCCCGCGTTATGCGAGTTTTTCAAAATGACCTTGTTGCAGAGCTTCTAAAACAAATATGATCTTGACCTTACACAATGCAATATGGTTTCAGAGTTTGAGCATGTCAGTGGCTTAAAAACATCGAGCTGAAATGAAATGGTTAAGTTATTTTGTATTTTATATGAACGTTAGTTGTAAACCTGCATCATTGTTTGTTTTATTTTATTTTGTTTTGTTTTATTTTTTTTTTATTTTAAGTATTGCTTTTAAGCACTTGGTTAAATCATGACGTGTCTAATATTGTTTTGAACAGACTAATAAATTCGTATCTTATCTTATACTGCCAGTTCGACAATGAAAAGGTAGGGGGTTGTCATTTAAAAACAAAATGGCGTCATTACTCAAAAATAAATGATCGACTTTTATGTAAAAATGTATATTTTTCGATGTATAAATCGTCCGAGGATTTTTTCCAAAAATATTTTATTTCGGTTTTACTGAATTTATTCCATACTTCAGGCGCGCACTGTATATACCGAGTGACCCAGGGATCTGTAAAAGCCCCATAACTTATTTGCTTGACTTGAAAGTCATATTGTTATGATCGAATTCCTTTAAAATAACCCTTGATTTTTGAAAATGTGTCAATTTTTGCGTGAGCTATGAATTCTTGAAAATTAATATTTTCAGTTGTTGAAGACAAAAAATTCGAAAAAAAATAAATGGTGATATAATAGAACTCCACAATTTTTTTTACATTTTTGCTAAACACCAAAAAAAACTAACTTAAATTTTTGAAAATCTGCCAATTTCTTCGTGAGTTATGAATTTTTGAAAATTATTGTTTTAAGGGAATTGCTATTTTTAATATAACCACAAGATATCAAGGTTCGACCGTCAATAAATAAATAATAATAATAATATCAACATTTAACATAAACTTTCATTTTTGAAAATGTATCCATTTCTGCGTGAGTTGTAAATTTTTAAAAATGATTTTTTTAATTATTATTTTCTATTATTTGAACAAAGAAAAAATATTTAAAAAAAAATATCGATATGATTGATTTTTTTTAAAACTCTGACGCCATCATAATTAATTTATTTACCTTAAAAAATCACTTTGATTTTTGAAAATTAGTCTATTTCTGACTGAGTTGTGAATTTTTGAAAATTAATATTTTCATTTGTTGAAGACAAATAAAATCTAAAAAATAAATAGTGATATAATATAACTCCACAAAATGTTTAAAGTCATTACAAAATATTTACCTTTAAAAATAACTTAAATCTTGGAAAATGTGTCAATTTCTGCGCGAGTTATAAATTTTAAAAAATTAATTTTTAGGTGGTCGAATAATTAAACAAGGAAAAACTCGAAAAACAGTCATATCGATATGATTGAATCCCTTTAAAATTAACCTTGATTTTTGAAAATGTGTCAATTTTTGCTTGAGCTATGAATTCTTGAAAATTAATATTTTTAGTTGTTGAAGATTTCAACAAAAAAATGGAAAAAATAGTGATATAATAGAACTCCACATTTATTTTTTTATTTTTACTAAACATCACCTTTAAAACTAACTAAAATTTTTGAAAATTTGCCAATTTCTATCGGAGTTAAGAATTTTTGAAAATTAATGTTTTAAGGGAATTGCTAGTTTTAATATAATCACAAGATATCAACATTTAACATAAACTTTCATTTTTGAAAATGTATCAATTTCTGCGTGAGTTGTAAATTTTTAAAAATGATTTTTTTAATTATTATTTTCTATTATTTGAACAAAGAAAAAATATAAAAAAAAAATATCGATATGATTGATTTTTTTTTAAACTCTGACGCCATCATAATGAATTTATTTACCTTAAAAAATCACTTTGATTTTTGAAAATTAGTCTATTTCTGAGTTGTGAATTTTTGAAAATTAATATTTTCATTTGTTGAAGACAAATAAAATCTAAAAAATAAATAGTGATATAATATAACTCCACAAAATGTTTAAAGTCATTACAAAATATTTACCTTTAAAAATAACTTAAATCTTGGAAAATGTGTCAATTTCTGCGCGAGTTATAAATTTAAAAAAATTAATTTTTAGGTGGTCGAATAATTAAACAAGGAAAAACTCGAAAAACAATCATATCGATATGATTGAATTCCTTTAAAATTAACCTTGATTTTTGAAAATGTGTCAATTTTTGCTTCAGCTATGAATTCTTGAAAATTAATATTTTTAGTTGTTGAAGACTTCAACAAAAAAATGGAAAAAAATAGTGATATAATAGAACTCCACATTTATTTTTTTATTTTTACTAAACATCACCTTTAAAACTAACTAAAATTTTTGAAAATTTGCCAATTTCTATCGGAGTTAAGAATTTTTGAAAATTAATGTTTTAAGGGAATTGCTAGTTTTAATATAATCACAAGATATCAACAATTAACATAAACTTGCATTTTTGAAAATGTGTAAATTTCTGTGTGAGTTGTAAATTTTTAAAAATGATTTTTTTTAAGTGGTCAATTATTTGAACAAAGAAAAAATAGAAAAAAATATCGATATGATTGATTTCTTTTAAAACTCTGATGCCATCATAATGCATTTATTTACCTTAAAAAACACTTTGATTTTTGAAAATTAGTCTATTTCTGCTTGAGTTATGAATTTTTGAAAATTAATGTTTTCATTTGTTGAAGATTTGAACAAAAAGATATAAAAAAGAAATAGTAATATAATATAATTCCACAAAAAATTTAAAGTCATTACAAAACATTCCCCTTTAAAACTAATTTAAATCTTGGAAAATGTGTCAATTTCTACGCGAGTTATAAATTTTTAAAAATTATTTTCTTGGTAGTCGAATACTTGAATAAGGAGAAACTCGAAAAAAGTCATATCAAAATGATTGAATTCCTTTAAAACCAACCTTGATTTTTGAAAACGTGTCAATTTTTGCGTGAGCTATGAATTCTTGAAAATTAATATTTTTAGTTGTTGAAGACTTCAACAAAAAAAATCGAAAAAAAAAATAGTGATATAATCCACATTTTTTTAATGTTTACTAAACATCTACCTTTAAAACTAACTTTTTTTTTATTTGCCAATTTCTCCCCGAGTTATGAATTTCTGAAAATCAATGAATAAATATAACCACAAGATATCAATATTTAACATAAACTTTAATTTTTGAAAATGTATCAATTTCTGCGAGTTCTAAATTTTTAAAAATGATTTTTTAAGTGGTCCATTATTTGAACAAAGCAAAAAAAAAGAAAAAAAAATAATATCGATGATTGCCTTAAAAAATCACTTTGATTTTTGAAAATTAATCTATTTCTGAGTGAGTTATGAATTTTTGAAAATTAATATTTTCAGTTGAACAAAAAACAAATCTAAAAATAAATAGTGGTATAATATAGTTCCACAAAAATTTTGAAATCATTACAAATAGCTACCTTTAAAACTAACTTAGATATTTAAAAGTTTGTCAACTTTTTGAGAATTTCAAAGTTGTCGAATAAGTGAACAAACAAAATCTAAAGAAAATAAATTCTTATACGATAGAATTCCTCAATTTTTTGTAATATAATCACAAGATAACAACCTTAAATATAAACTTAGATTTTTGGAAATTTTTTTAATTATTTTTTTAAGTGGTCGAATATTTGAACAAAGAAAAAATAGAAAATAAAAATAACGATATGATTGAATTTTTTAAGAACTCTGATGTAATAATGATACATTTATTTATCTTTAAAAATAACTTTGTTTTTTTGAAAATCTGTCAATTTCTGCGTGAGTTATAAATTTTTAAAAATTATTGTGGTCGAATATTTTAACAAAGAAAAAATAGAAAATAAAAATAACGACATGATTGAATTCTTTAAGAACTCTAATGTAATAATAATACATTTATTTACCTTTAAAAATATCTTTGATTTTTGAAAATGTGTCAATTTCTGCGTGAGTTATAATTTTTTAAAAATTATTTTTTTTAGTGGTCTAATATTTTAACAAAGAAAAAATAGAAAATAAATATATCGATATGATTGAATTCTTTAAGAACTCTGATGTAATAATGATACATTTATTTATCTTTAAAAATAACTTTGTTATAAATTTTTAAAAATTATTGTGGTCGAATATTTTAACAAAGAAAAAATAGAAAATAAAAATAACGATATGATTGAATTCTTTAAGAACTCTGATGTAATAATAATACATTTATTAATCTTTAAAAATAACTTTGATTTTTGAAAATGTGTCAATTTCTGCGTGAGTTATAAATTTAAAAAAAAAATTTTTTTAAGTGGTCGAATATTTGAACAAAGAAAAAATAGAAAACAAATATATCGTTATGATTGAATTCTTTAAGAACTCTGATGCAATAATAATACATTTATTTATCTTTAAAATTAACTTTCATTTTTGCAAATGTGTTAATTTTTGGGTGTAAAGTTGTCGAACACAAGAAATACTGATATGGTGGAATTTATCAAAAATTTTAGTACATTCACAAAACATCTGCCTTTAGAATCAACTTAGATTTTTGAAAATGTGTCCATTTTTGCGTGAGTTATAAATTTTTTAAAAATGATTTTTTTAAGTTGTCGAACAGAAAAAATAGAAAAAAAATCATACTGATATGATTGAATTCCTTGAAAACTCTAATGCAATTATAATACCTTTAAAATTAACTTTTTGTTTTGTTTATTTTTGCGTGAGTTATGAATTTTTGTAAATTAATATTTTAAGTTGTCGAACACTTAAATAAAACATTTGAATTTTTGAAAATTAATAGTGAAAGCTGTTGAACACGTGAACAAAAAAAATATAATTTTTTTAAATGTATTCATAAAACATCTACCTTTAAAACTAACTGTATTTTTTGAAAATGTGTCACTTTTTCCGTAAGTTATGAATTTTTGAAAATTAATATTTTCAGTTGTCGAACACGTAAACAAAACAAAAATCGAAAGCAAAATTGAGTTCCTCAAATATTTTAATAAATCGACAGAACGACTGACAACCCTTAAAACTAACTTTGATTTTTGAAAATGTGTTCATTTTTAGGTTTTAAGTAGTCAAACAAAAAAAATACTGATATGATTGAATTTATCAAAAAAATTTTAGTATATTCACAAAACATATGTCTAGAATCAACTTAGATTTTTGAAAATATGTCCATTTTTGCGTGAGTTATATATTTTTAAAAGTGATTTTTTTACGTTTGTCGAATATTTGAACAAAGAAAAAATAGAAAAAAAATAATGCTGATATGATTGAATTCTTTAAAAACTCTAATGCAATCATAATACATTTACCTTTAAAATTAACTTTGAGTTTTGTTTATTCTTACGTGAGTTATGAATTTTTGTAAATTAATATTTTAAGTTGTCGAACACTTAAACAAAACATTTGAATTTTTGAAAATTAATAGTGAAAGCTGTTGAACACGTGAACAAAAAAAAATATAATTTTTTTAAATGTATTCATAAAACATCTATCTTTAAAACTAACTGTATTTTTTGAAAATGTGTCACTTTTTCCGTAAGTTATGAATTTTTGAAAATTAATATTTTCAGTTGTCGAACACGTAAACAAAACAAAAATCGAAAGCAAAATTGAGTTCCTCAAATATTTTAATAAATCGACAGAACGACTGACAACCCTTAAAACTAACTTTGATTTTTGAAAATGTGTTCATTTTTAGGGTTTAAGTAGTCAAACAAAAAAAATACTGATATGATGGAATTTATCAAAAAAATTTTAGTATATTCACAAAACATATGTCTAGAATCAACTTAGATTTTTGAAAATATGTCCATTTTTGCGTGAGTTATATATTTTTAAAAGTGATTTTTTTACGTTTGTCGAATATTTGAACAAAGAAAAAATAGAAAAAAAATAATGCTGATATGATTGAATTCTTTAAAAACTCTAACGCAATCATAATACATTTACCTTTAAAATTAACTTTGAGTTTTGTTTATTCTTACGTGAGTTATGAATTTTTGTAAATTAATATTTTAAATTGTCGAACACTTAAACAAAACATTTTAATTTTTGAAAATTAATATTGAAAACTGTTGAATACGTGAACAAAAAAATCTTTTTTTTTTATTTATACCTTTAAAACTAACTGTAATTTTTGAAAATGTGTCACTTTTTCCGTAAGTTATGAATTTTTTTAAAATAATGTTTTAAGTTGTTGAACACTTAAACGAAACAAAAATCGAAAAGAAAATAAGTTTTGATATGATAAGAGTTCTTCAAATATTTTAGCATATTCGCAGACCATCTACATTTGAAACTAGCTTTAATTTTTGAAAATGTGTTAATTTTTCCGTGAGTTTTGATTAATTATGCTTTTTCTCTTGTAAAATAGATGTTTTGAAAATAAAGTTTAAATTTAAATTGAATTATGCTAGTTTTCTCAACAATCCAACATAATTCCGTTAGAAAATCCGCCAGCCGCTAAAACGAAAATTATTCCGTAATTCGGATTCAAAATCCGCCAGATCTAGCGGATTTTCAGCTGACTTGGCAACACTGGTAGCGGATCACGAATTGCGGTTAATATTCGATACATCTACTTGACACATCGGATGTGAGGTGTAAACATAACCTTGAAGTTTTTATAAACATTTAAGCTTACTATAAGCATAAATTGGTTTCAACTTATTTGGAAGCAGTTTGTTTATCACATTTTTTGCAACTTCTTATATTTTTAGAGGTGTGCAAGTAATGTTTGAGTCTTGTTTTTTTCAGTGCTGCGACATTTTACAATCGAAACTCACTGGATGTTAAAATTTTTATTTTATTTCAAAAATATTTACAAATATTTGAAAGTTAAATCCGAAGTGGTAAACTTGTTTAATAAGAGGCATTGTGGCACTCGTTAGATTGGAGCATTCGTGCCACAACAGTGCCTCTTATACAATTTGTAAAATAATATACTATTTAATAAAATCCTTAAAATTAAATTGAATAAAGGAGTGTTTTATATAATTTTGGCATAATCGGCTATAATAATAATAATAATAATAATAGTAATAATAATATAGTTTTATTCACGTTGCGACTAAATACAGATGTGATACGCCGACAAAAATAAATAATGATATGTTTTTACTTTCTCCGTTACGAAGTACGAGAAAGTATTGTGATCGTGATTTTTTTTTCAAAAAATTTTTTTACGGAAATATCCGTTTTGGGGTCCCTAGATGCCATTTCAACAATTTCTGGAAAAAAAAATGTGTGTCTGTGTGTGTGTGTGTGTGTGTGTCTGTGTGTGTGTGTGTGTCTGTGTGTGTGTGTGTGTCTGTGTGTGTGTGTGTCTGTCTGTGTGCGCTGTATCTCAAAAACTAATAAAGCAATTGATAAGAAACTTTGAACATACGTCTTATTTGATAATCCGAAGAACTGAAAAGCTTTTGGTAAAATTTCGTACACCGGAAGTGGGCGTTTACCTTAACTGTTTTTTGTTTTTTGCAAATATTTTCTTAAGTATGAAAAATATCACAAAAACATTTAAACAAACATTGAAGACAACAAAGAAATTAACATCTTTTGCTTAAAAATATTTTTCATAAAATCATTGCTATTCGAGAAAAAAAATTATTATTTTTTTTAAATTTTTGGTTTATAATTATGAAACGATAATAGTTACAGCAAATTTATGTTAATAATAATTGTAGAGAATGCTGAAATGAACAACTTCTAAAGAATAAGTTTTTTTCGAAATCCCGTTAGTTTTTGAGTAAACCGAGTTTTTTAATTTGAAGTATAATTTTTCCATCTTTCACAATTTTGACGTTTTAAACGTCAGTTTCATCCCCTCGATGTACATGTAAAATATGATTTAAATTCAAAATAAACCATGAAAACGTAAATATAAATGATACCGTCAAGTCGGAGAAAGTAACATGATGGCCACATCACCATTTTTTAATTATTCGCTTTGTTTTAAATTTAATTCTGATTTTAGTAGTCAGTAATAAATATTATGATAAACTCTTGAAGTACAAATAAGTTGAATAAATGTATGTGTTAAATACATACTATTAGAAATGTATCGTTTATAATTCATTTATTAAATAAATACTGAGGGCGCTCTATGGAGCATCTGCTTTCGGTTCGAGCGGTGTGGGTTCGATCCCCACGATGCCGACGAAAATTTGCGTGGTACAATTTTCGGTTTATTCCTGTAGTTGGAAATTAATTTACCGCGCTGTTATCTTTCTCGAGATATGCATTTATTGAAATTATTATTTCAGTGAGCTTTAGAGGCTGGAAACTTTTAATCGCTGCGACCGCTTAATATTTAGTTAAGTTAATTTATTCGGGGGATTTCAGGTCCCGAAACCCATTTAGGGGTGGATCAATGCAAGGGTTGTTACAACATACAGATATGCAGTTGGCAGCGGCGTTATACATGGAATACAGTCCGCGTTTATCGGCTTATAGAATAATCCAAATGGATATATTTGAATTTGGTACGTGTAAACATACTACAAAATAAATATGAAATCCGCAAAGGGATTTCCATTAAAAAAAACGGGAAGAGCGAAAAATAAATATGTATAACGGGTCGATGTGCGCAGTCCCGGAATATTTCCACCAAATATTTCAAAAGGGGTTGATGAACTCTCCCCAAATAAGAGAACAAATAAATGTAGCACACTTGATGTATTACCCTCGAAACTCTGCCGTAATGTTTCTGGCGCATTCATCCCCTAACATATTGTTTTTTTAAAAACCCGAGGAATAGCTCATCCGTTTTATTTGTTGCTACATTCTGACGAGGAATAAATGTTGTATTTTTTCTTTTCGATTAGAAAATAAACAACCTACAATATACAGGCTAGTATTTTTATACAGTGCGAATTTTTAATCTCTGAACGATTCGTTGCGAACTGTCAAGGCATAATGCGATTGAAGTGTGTTTTTTTAAATTGAACATATGAAATGTTACGTGTATTCGTAATTTTGTATTATTACAAATTAGTTTATTAGGAAACTTATAATTTTCAGCAAACTATACAAGCTTCAAACTCCATAAAAAAAATATTCCAATTAATTTTCAACAAACTAAACTCCATCAGTCTAAAGATGTATCAAATCTAAATACTGATATGTATCACATTTATGAAACCATTAAGAATTGAGCAGGAAATGTAAACAATATGTTGGCAGCATAGGAGTAACTCGGTGCAGAATTGATCAAAAGTAAATCCATACCAAACAGCGGTTACTCGGAGGGGTTGTCGGTCACCCTCGCAGTGTACCCTGCAGTAAAAAAAAACACCCAGAATAATTCATCAGAACTTTGCGGTAAAAGTTCGAGAGATCCCTCTATGGCCGTGGCGTGAAGCCCTCGGGGGCTCAAAATGTGCGCAGCATTGATTTATGAAAAGTATTTGGTTTCGCAAATTGCTACTTATCTGCAACGGAGGGAACTGATAATATTTACTTAATTTCACCAAGGGCAACAATTCGGGAATGAAAATCTCCTAAAATTGATCTTAGATATAACACCTCTATACTGTTTGTATTCATATACAGGGTGTTCAATTTAAGTGAAGACATTGAAATATCTCGAAAACTACACATCGAATAAAAAAAATTATGATTAAAATTTGTTCGCCTCGGAGGGGGACATCTAATGATACGAAACTAGACCCACTACCTTCAACCCCCTAGGGGGTAGGGGGTGAGAAATAGAAAAGTTAAATAGGAACCCCCATTTTTTTGTACGGATTTGAATACTCCCGGAAAAAATAAGAAAGTTTTATCTGAATTTTTTTTTATTCGTGACAGACGACGCCCCACAAAAAAAAGTCCGGATCTGTAGATCAGACATGTGTATTCTTATGTATTTTTCACCGCTGAATCCGAATCCGAGGTCAGAATAACGCCTACACCCCTGGAATTGGCCCCAGAGGCCGAAAATGGCCGCTATAAGGTGTGAAACGTGGATTCCGGGATGACGGATGCTTAGGCGAGGTCGAGATTGCATTCAAAAGCCAAAGCCGAATTCGTGGTCAAAAAAGTTTAGAGCCGACTGGGATTCACCCTCTGAGGTCGGAAAATGGGCGCTCGGGGGCCGGAAAATCGAGATTCGCACGTTATAGGGGCCATTTTTGGCCTCTGGGGCAAATTCCAGGGGTGTAGGCCTTTTTCCCCGGATTCGGATTCAGCGGTGAAAAATACATAAGAATACACATGTCTGATCTACAGATCTGGACTTTTTTTGTGGGGCTGTGTTATAGCGTCTTCTGTCACGAATACAAACAAAAATTTTAGATAAAACTTTCTTTTTTTTTCCCAGAGTATTCAAATCCGTACAAAAAATGGGGGTTCCTATTTAACTTTTCTATTTCTCACCCCCTATCCCCTAGGGTTGAGGGTAGTGGGTCGAGTTTCATATCATTAGATGTCCCTCTCCGAGGCGAACACATTTTATCCACAAAATTTCGTCTGTACATCATTCTTGAAAATGGCACTAAGCCGAAACTAGTTAATAATAAAACAATTTAATCGTTAAACAAACCAAGTGAATTTTAATTTTTAAACCTATATTAACATAATGTTTCACCAAGTGATCAATGAGAAACAAGTATATGACGAACACATTTTAATTACATTTTTTTTTATTCGATGTGTAGTTTTCGAGATATTTCAATGTCTTCACTTAAATTGAACACCCTGTATATTTACTCAGTCAAGGCCATTCCAAATATGAATATTTAAATTGTTTAAGTGTTTATAATATTTTAATTAATTAATTAATTAATTCTTTACAACGTTTAAAAATGTTTTTGATATTTTTTTTCCGAACTTTAAAATAAAACTGGTAGCCAGGAAAGGCATCAAATACAACACAACAGAGCTGCAGGAACAAAAAAAAATGCTCTTTGAAACTTTGGCGCCCCAAAAAAAATTAAAATCCTAGTAAAACCAAAATAATTTGCCATTTTAAAGGTAGGGTACCCATTAAATTAGCCGCTCAAGAAATCTAATATATTTTTTTAAATATAAACTATTTAAAATAGTTTGTTTTTACATCATCTTATATAAATATCTGTAAATATTTCTGTCTTTGGGTTTTGGTTTTATTTTTATTATTAACAAAGTTAGCAACATTTCACTTTAAACAGATAAAATGCGGAACCATTTAGGTAACAACCATTACATTTGGATAGTGGTTAACCAATACATATATCTACGCAATGAAATAATTTGAAAGCAAAATCAAAATTAATAAAGAAACTATGAATAAATTAGGCGACAAATATTATTCATTTCTCACCTAATTTGTTGCTAGTTTCTTTATTAATTATGATTTTGCCTTCAAATTACTTCATTGCATAGATAAATGTATTGGTTAGCTTCTTGTCAGATTAAACTATTGTTACTTAATTGGTTCTCCATTTTATCTGTTTGAAGTAAACTGTTGCTAACTTTGTTAATAATAAAAATTAAACCAAAACTTAAGGATAGAAATACTTACAGATATTTATGTAACATGTTATAAAAATAAACTATTTGGAATAGTTTATATTTACAAAAATATATTCGATTTCTTGAACGACTAATTTAATGGGTACCCTACCCTTAAACCGCGAAAATAACTCCTTAGCTCAAAATAAGTCTCCAACCAGAAAAAATAATGGCCAAAATCTAAAACAAAATGGAAATAAAAACAATTCAGTTAAATAATCTAAAATAAAAGGCAAAAACAGGCAAAAAAAACTTTCAAATGGCGAGAGAAAAAATAAAAATTCAGGCATAAAAATCAATAATTCACGTTGAAAAATCTAAAATTGTTCTAAAAGCAAATTAAAATTCGAAAATTTAGGCCAGCATAAAGAATATTTAGCCCAAAAATTCGAAAATTTTGACAAAAAAAAAACAGAATTACAGGCCAAAGTTAAAATATCGGCCAGAAAATAAAAAATGAAAAATCAATCAATCTAAAAATAAAAAATGCAGACCAAAAAATTAGAAATTCAGGGAAAAATGATTTGCCATTTTCACCACCAAAATAACTCTTTAGCTTGAAGTAAGTCTGCAACTAGAAACTAGGAAACAGCAAAAAAAAAACTAACGCAATAGAAACGCATAAAAACTTTAAAATACCGACAAAAAATTCAAAAATTAAGGCATAACAATCAATAATTCACGTTGAAAGATCTAAAATAGTTCTAAAACCAAATAATAATTCAAAAATTTAGGCCAGCATAAAGAATATTTAGCCCAAAAATTCCAAAAATTTTTAGCAAAAAACAGAATTACTGGCCAACTTTTAACAATTTATTTTATTTTATTTTTTCTAATTGTTACCTGATCGCTTTTTACTCGGCGAAAATGATGGAGGGATCATAATGATACTGAAATACTGTATTTAGAATTATCAAAAAAAGGATGTTAAAAAAATCATATTAAGGGAAGATATTTTCAAAAACGATATTTCGATTTCCCAACATTTTCCTGAAACGGCGCTGTCCTCTTCTTGCTGCTCCAGTTCGACCAGGACCTCTTGCAGCGGCCCAAAACGTAAACGTCGCGTCCAAAAATAAAAACCAAACAGAACAACACTCGAGAACCGGTGGTCGTATTGAATTATAAACAAAATTAATGTTTTTGTTTTCGAAAATAGCAGGATATTATTTACTGCTCAATGCCTGCAAGTGCCTGAATCACGCCGCAAACATTTAATGTATGCAGTCCGATATCCTGTCTTCATTCGTGATTTCTGATTTTTTGTTCTTCGCTCCTCCGCAGACAACAATTAAAATTAGATAGGATCTAGTGATTCATGCCCGAATCAAGTTCAACGAGTTCACGGTAAAATCGCATGTCAAAGTAATATGTTTTTTTTTTAGTAGTCATCCCCAAATTTCCCCAACTACTGACGAATTTATTATTAGTCGCAGTATTTTCACTTTCCCTATGGTGCTGCACGTCAGAAACGGAATTGTAAACAGGTGAAACTATCAGAGAATTCAACATATAAAATTAGCTTGACTATATATAAGATATGTGTGTCAAACTGTCCTGTGTTTTATTTATACACTATAACGTGGGGCCGCAGTCATTAAATAAATGTTCTACGACTATTCCGAATAATAATACGGGGCGCTCATTAAGAAAAATTAATTACTTATGAGTTAGCTGAAACGTAACCGTCTATTACATTAAACGTCAGTTTTCGTGACACGCTTAGGGCTGTAGTAATTAATTAAATGTTGCACACCCTTGGCTGTGCAAAAAAATAGTGTTGCTGTTATGTGATTTGCGAGTTCCGCTGGCTTTGAGGTTAACAGAGGTGGATTATAGATACGATTAAAAAATGTAAGAAGGAAGGAATTATGGATGACCTTGTTGGTAGAATGATCGCGAAAACAGTCAATAACCAGGACGTTGTTCAGTTCACGACGTGTCATGGATGGTTACTATTTGAGAAATAATTGGCCAGGTTTAAATGTTTACTCTTTCTATTTTAGTGAGTAACTGTAGCAAATTCTTTTAAAACATTCGGTCGTTATGAATACTGTATAAACGCCAGATTTTGTTTCCTGTTGACTAAAGCCATGATATTTTTATACTAAAACTAGCTGACCCGACAGACGTTGTCCTGTCTTAACTATGAATATTGAATTCGAATTGGTATAATTCATAAAAAAAATATTCAAAAACATAGTGTTTATTATTGTAATGATCTATGATACACAACATTCTTCGTTTTATTTTCTGCTAACGTATTAAAATCGATACCATAATCATGAATTGAGCAAAGTAACTACTGCGCTGCGCCGTCGTCCGTGCGTAGTCCTTTAAAATCAAGCAAGGTAACTGGTGACGAACGACGGCTCCGCTGTGAAGCGCTGTCGTCAATATGTAGCTTATTACTGGTGACGCTCATTAAAATTAAGCAAATAAACTGGTGACGAGCGACGGCTCCGCTGCGCTGCGCCGTCGTCCGTGCGTAACCTTTAAAAATTAAGAAAGGTAACTGGTGACAAACGACGGCTCCGCTGCGCTGCGTCGTCGTCAATACGTGGCTTATTACTGGTGACGAATGACGGCTCCACTGCGCTGCGCCGTCGTCCGTGTGTGGCCCATTGAAATTAAGCAAATAAAGTGGTGACGATAATGGCCGAAAACGGTTTAGGCTCTAATTTTTGAAATTCACTATCGCTTTAACGTGCAATTATTGCTTCAAAAATTCATAATTTTTTTAATAATCAACGGATTTGAACTAAATAACAAAATTATTAAAGCTTAAGAATGTAAGAAGTGTATTGTTAATAATAAAAACATCTATCGCCAGTTGAAATATTTTTTTTCCAATTTTTGAAATTCATGATCGCTTTAACGTGCAATTATTGCTTCAAAAATTCATAACTTTTTAAATAATCACCGGATTTGAACTAAATAACAAAATCATTAAAGTTAAAGAATGTAAGAAGTGTATTGTTACTAATAAAAACATGTATCGGCAGTTGAAATATTTTTTAGAATTTTTGAAATTCATAATCGCTTTAACGTGCAATTATTACTTCAAAAATTCATAACTTTTTTAATAATCAACGGATTTGAACTAAATAACAAAATTACTAAAGTTAAAGAATGTAAGAAGTGTATTGTTACTAATAAAAACATGTATCGGCAGTTGAAATATTTTTTTTAGAATTTTTAAAATTCATGATCGCTTTAACGTGCAATTATTGCTTCAAAAATTCATAACTTTTTTAATAATCAACGGATTTGAACTAAATAACAAAATTATTAAAGCTAAAGAATGTAAGAAGTGTATTGTTACTAATAAAAACATGTATCGCCAGTTGAAATATTTTTTTTTAATTTTTGAAATTCATGATCGCTCTAACATGCAATTATTGCTTCAAAAATTCATAATTTTTTTTAATAATCAACGAATTTGAACTAAATGGCAAAATTATTAAAAAAATTCTCAACCGCGCACAGAATCTTCCGCAGAATATTTTAATTCGTAACACCACCGCGAGCGACATTCCAACCACCAAGAGATGGCGCGCGTATTATAAATCAATCGTTATCACCAATTTATGTATTTAAAGCCGACTTAATTGTTCATCGGATGCAAGTGTTGCAATTGAACTCAGTGCAGCATTTGCTGTTAATATTTTGTTTATATTTTTTTTTTATAATTTCAGCTACTTATTTATTTACATTTATCGATACGAATCTACAGGGTAAGCCCATTAAAACCCATTAATAACCGTCGGCGCAAACAATGGAAAAGGAATAACTGATCGAGCGGTCGATCGCCGAGAGTAGAAAATTATTAAAGTACTAAAATCGCTATTAAAAAATTGGGGTTGGTGGTAGAAGGGTGAAAATTTAGGGTTGTATGTATTTTTTAATGCCGAATCATAAAAAAATAAAAATAAAAAATTTTGTCCAAAAAATAAAAATAAAAAATTTGCGGTGGACCACCCTTATCATTTAGGGGTATTAAAAATAGTTTACATCCTATTTTCAGACCCACTCAATATACACACAAAATTTCATAGGAACCTGTTAAGCCGTTTCGGAGGAGTTTTGTTACAAACACTGTGACACGAAAATTTTATATATTAGATATAGTTTCACTATAATAAAAAGTACAATTAACATTAGCAAAACTTGTAAATCGTCATCGTATTATGAGTTATAATAGTTTAATAATGGGCTCATTGTCCCATCAAAAAAATGGTGATGTGGCCATCATGTTACTTTCTCCGATGGTATCATCATTTATACTTACATTTTCATGGTTTATTTTCAATTGAAATCATATTTTAAATGTACATCTAGCGTTGCGTAAACTTGCATGAAACTGACGTTTAAAACGTCAAAATTATGAAAGATGGAAAAATTATACTTCAAACTCAAAAACTAAAGGGATTTAAAAAAAAACTTATTGTTTATAAGTTGTTCATTTTAACATTCCCTACAATTAATATTAACACAAATTTGCTGTAACTATTATCGTTTTATAATTATAAACCAAAAATTAAAAAAATAATTATACATTTTTTTCTCGAATAAAAATGATTTTATGAATAATATTTTCAAGCAAAAGATGTTCATTTCTTTGTTGTCTTCAAAGTTTGTTTAAATTTTAATTTTTTTTAAATTTTTGTGATATTTTTTATATTTAAGAAAATATTGGCAAAAAACAAAAAACAGTTAAGGTAAACGCCCACTTCCTGTGTATGAAATTTTACCAAAAGCTTTTCAGTTCTTCGGATTATCAAATAAGATGGATGTTCAAAGTTTCATATCAATTGCTCTATTAGTTTTTGAGATACAGCGCGCACAGATAGACACACATACAGACACACACACCCACACACACAGACACATTTTTTTTTTTAACAAATTCTTATAACAAATATTAAATCCTACTTGTGCCACAATGGACCCGCTTATTAAACTTATTTAATAATGTACTATTTGTACGCCTCCTGGGAGAAACTTATAGGAAATAATTTTTACCAATAATATAAAAAACATTTAGCATTTAGTTTTGAGTTATAAGTCAACTTCCGCGAGTGTAATCTGTACTGATCTCGTGTAGGGTGTTTTAAAAAATCTCGCTGTTTTGGCAACACCGCATTTGCCATCTTCAGGAGCTCTATAAAATTAAGTAATGTAAAAAAAAAACATTAAAAAGAAAAACACAATTATATTTGATATAACGAGATTAAAAATCTCCTAATTAAATGCATTTAATATTTAATACTCCGTAATTAGTCGGCAATGGGAAACGAAACGAAATGAAATGCATCTTTCACTATAAAAGAACATCTCGACTATAATGAGCGCCATAAAAGAGCCAGCGGAGCTTTATGAAAACTCCCAACTCTGAAGCTGCGCGGCGATTGTTGTTTTGTTTACACGAGCTTCTGCTCTATTATGCTTTAGTTGCTTTTTATGCCATCAACTTTGGATGCCGGGAAACTTCCCGAAACAAGATAAAAAGGAGGACAGTCGTAGCCGATATTGCGGGAACCGGTGTACGTTTGCCCGTTTGTGCGCGGCGTAATTTATTGCGTCAATTTATATTGCACTTTTTGGGTCTGGAGCTTTGGGGCCCTTGTTTTGTAGAATGTATAGAATGCGAGAGAGGAAACCCGTTAGAAATTTATATGCAGCTCTGTTTCATATAATGGAATGGATTTTGCGAGCCGCGGTTGGATAGATTTTGTGAGATTGAATTATCCTCGTCTAATCACTCAACTATATCACTAATACTAATAAGTTTGAAACGTATCACAGCCGCAACTTTTACTTTATAGAACATTCTAAGGCCAGAAATAACAATGAAGAAAACATCTACATGACGCAAGACAACACCTTAAAAGCTAATCTCATTCATTATAAAAGAGATTATGATGTAAAAGCAGTGCTTAGAAATAGTGGCTACGGCGGTGTTGATTTTTAATATTCTCATAAAATTTCTTAGCCTTAGTTTGGTGAACTTTTCCATCTATTTGCAGAGTTTGGCTTCCATAGTCCTTTGAGCACATGTCACATTTCTGATAGGTGTCAGACCTCGGTTGTCCAAATAATAAATTAAAGTTTCCTCGAAGGTAGCGTTGGTAAAAATATAATTTAATAATACCAGCGTGTGGATGTAACAACAAAAAACACTAGTGTATTGTTTTTATCGACAAATCAGCGGCTAAAAATTGTCGGTTCTACTATAGTAATATTTCCTTCTTGGAAAACTCTTCATGTGGTCAAGAATCTTTTGACAGAGTTCATCAATTATTTTGTTAGGTCTGTTGTGATGTTTTCCTTTGCTATCTTTAGAAGTTCACTTTCACCATCTGATTTTCTTGTTGATAGTTATCGCCAAAACCTGATGAAATGTCATCATCATACCCACTTTTAATTAATTTGTATAATTTAACAATAATAAAATTATGATAATAAAAACACACGTAAAGCGAAATTTCAATAGCAAAACATATAGTCAGTCACTATGAACATTCTAGAAAATTAAATAAAATAATTGATTTTTCAGACTTTGATCGGCCGTAGCGGCTAAACGAAAACTCCAAATTGAACGCGGTTTGCAAATCTGAGCTTCTCGTACGTCAATTAGTCGGATTAGAGATTTTTAAGTTTTGATGAAAACTTGGAAAAAAGACATGAGTAAACCCCTTGAAATTTTGTGAAAAAATGCAACTTTCTTAATAATCATCGTATATTATTAAATTTTACCTTTTTTTCATCAGAAAAACGAGAGAAATTGATTGCCGTTAAAAAAATTGAGCTATCTTCAATAGCAAAAAAATTAGTCAGTCACTATGAACATTTTAGAAAATTAAATGAAATAATTGATTTTTCAGACTTTGATCGGCCGTAGCGGCTAAACGAAAACTCCAAATTGAGCGCGGTTTGCTAATCTGAGCTCCTCGTACGTCAATTAGTCGGATTAGAGATTTTTAATTTTTGATGAAAACTTGGAAAAAAGACATGAGTAAAACCCCTTGAAATTTTGTGAAAAATGCAACTTTCTTAATAATCATCGTAGACAATTGAATTTAACTTTATTTTCATCAGAAAGACGAGAGAAATTGATTGCCGTTAAAAAATTTCAGCTAACTTCAATAGCAAAAAAATTAGTCAGTCACAGTGAGCATTTTGGAAAATTTAAGAAAATAATTGATTTTTCAGACTTTGATCGGCCGTAGCGGCCAAACGAAAACTCCAAATTGCACGCGGTTTGCAAATCTGAGCTCCTCGTGCGTCAATTAGTCGGATTAGAGATTTTGAATTTTTGATAAAATCGTGAAAAAAAACATGACTAAACCCCTTGGAAATTTTGTTAAAAAATGCAACTTTCTTAAAAATCATCGTAGACTATTGAATTTAACTTTATTTTCATCAGAAAGACAAGAGAAATTGATTGCCGTTCAAAAATTTTAGCTAACTTCAATTGCAAAAAAATTAATCAGTCACAGTGAACATTTTAGAAAATTTACGAAAATAATTGATTTTTCAGACTTTGATCGGCCGTAGCGGCCAAACGAAAACTCCAAATTGAACGCGGTTTGCAAATCTGAGCTTCTCGTGCGTCAATTAGTCAGATTAGAGATTTTGAATTTTTGATAAAATCGTGAAAAAAAACATGACTAAACCCCTTGGAAATTTTGTTAAAAAATGCAACTTTCTTAAAAATCATCGTAGACTATTGAATTTAACTTTATTTTCATCAGAAAGACAAGAGAAATTGATTGCCGTTCAAAAATTTTAGCTAACTTCAATAGCAAAAAAATTAATCAGTCACAGTGAACATTTTAGAAAATTTACGAAAATAATTGATTTTTCAGACTTTGATCGGCCGTAGCGGCCAAACGAAAACTCCAAATTGAACGCGGTTTGCAAATCTGAGCTTCTCGTGCGTCAATTAGTCGGATTAGAGATTTTGAATTTTTTATAAAATCGTGAAAAAAAACATGACTAAACCCCTTGGAAATTTTGTTAAAAAATGCAACTTTCTTAAAAATCATCGTAGACTATTGAATTTAACTTTATTTTCATCAGAAAGACAAGAGAAATTGATTGCCGTTCAAAAATTTTAGCTAACTTCAATAGCCAAAAAATTAATCAGTCACAGTGAACATTTTGGAAAATTTAAGAAAATAATTGATTTTTCAGACTTTGATCGGCCGTAGCGGCCAAACGAAAACTCCAAATTGCACGCGGTTTGCAAATCTGAGCTCCTCGTGCGTCAATTAGTCGGATTAGAGATTTTGAATTTTTGATAAAATCGTGAAAAAAAACATGACTAAACCCCTCGGAAATTTTGTTAAAAAATGCAACTTTCTTAAAAATCATCGTAGACTATTGAATTTAACTTTATTTTCATCAGAAAGACGAGAGAAATTGATTGCCGTTAAAAAATTTCAGCTAACTTCAATAGCAAAAAAATTAGTCAGTCACAGTGAACATTTTGGAAAATTTAAGAAAATAATTGATTTTTCAGACTTTGATCGGCCGTAGCGGCCAAACAAAAACTCCAAATTGAACGCGGTTTGCAAATCTGAGTTCCTCGTGCGTCAATTAGTCAGATTAGAGATTTTGAATTTTTGATAAAATCGTGAAAAAAAACATGACTAAACCCCTTGGAAATTTTGTTAAAAAATGCAACTTTCTTAAAAATCATCGTAGACTATTGAATTTAACTTTATTTTCATCAGAAAGACAAGAGAAATTGATTGCCGTTCAAAAATTTTAGCTAACTTCAATTGCAAAAAAATTAATCAGTCACAGTGAACATTTTAGAAAATTTACGAAAATAATTGATTTTTCAGACTTTGATCGGCCGTAGCGGCCAAACGAAAACTCCAAATTGAACGCGGTTTGCAAATCTGAGCTTCTCGTGCGTCAATTAGTCGGATTAGAGATTTTGAATTTTTGATAAAATCGTGAAAAAAAACATGACTAAACCCCTTGGAAATTTTGTTAAAAAATGCAACCTTCTTAAAAATCATCGTAGACTATTGAATTTAACTTTATTTTCATCAGAAAGACGAGAGAAATTGATTGCCGTTAAAAAATTTCAGCTAACTTCAATAGCAAAAAAATTAGTCAGTCACAGTGAACATTTTGGAAAATTTAAGAAAATAATTGATTTTTCAGACTTTGATCGGCCGTAGCGGCCAAACGAAAACTCCAAATTGAACGCGGTTTGCAAATCTGAGCTCCTCGTGCGTCAATTAGTCAGATTAGAGATTTTGAATTTTTGATAAAATCGTGAAAAAAAACATGACTAAACCCCTTGGAAATTTTGTTAAAAAATGCAACTTTCTTAAAAATCATCGTAGACTATTGAATTTAACTTTATTTTCATCAGAAAGACAAGAGAAATTGATTGCCGTTCAAAAATTTTAGCTAACTTCAATAGCAAAAAAATTAATCAGTCACAGTGAACATTTTGGAAAATTTAAGAAAATAATTGATTTTTCAGACTTTGATCAGCCGTAGCGGCCAAACGAAAACTCCAAATTGAACGCGGTTTGCAAATCTGAGCTTCTCGTGCGTCAATTAGTCGGATTAGAGATTTTGAATTTTTGATAAAATCGTGAAAAAAAACATGACTAAACCCCTTGGAAATTTTGTTAAAAAATGCAACTTTCTTAAAAATCATCGTAGACCATTGAATTTAACTTTATTTTCATCAGAAAGACGAGAGAAATTGATTGCCGTTAAAAAATTTCAGCTAACTTCAATTGCAAAAAAATTAGTCAGTCACAGTGAACATTTTGGAAAATTTAAGAAAATAATTGATTTTTTAGACTTTGATCGGCCGTAGCGGCCAAACGAAAACTCCAAATTGAACGCGGTTTGCAAATCTGAGCTCCTCGTGCGTCAATTAGTCGGATAAGAGATTTTGAATTTTTGATAAAATCGTGACAAAAAACATGACTAAACCCCTTGGAAATTTTGTTAAAAAATGCAACTTTCTTAAAAATCATCGTAGACCATTGAATTTAACTTTATTTTCATCAGAAAGACGAGAGAAATTGATTGCCGTTAAAAAATTTCAGCTAACTTCAATAGCAAAAAAATTAGTCAGTCACCATGAAAATTTTGTAAAATTTAAGAAAATAATTGATTTTTCAGACTTTGATCGGCCGTAGCGGCCAAACGAAAACTCCAAATTGAACGCGGTTTGCAAATCTGAGCTCCTCGTGCGTCAATTAGTCGGATTGGAGATTTTGAATTTTTGATAAAATCGTGAAAAAAAACATGACTAAACCCCTTGGAAATTTTGTTAAAAAATGCAACTTTCTTAAAAATCATCGTAGACTATTGAATTTAACTTTATTTTCATCAGAAAGACAAGAGAAATTGATTGCCGTTAAAAAATTTCAGCTAACTTCAATAGCAAAAAAATTAGTCAGTCACAGTGAGCATTTTGGAAAATTTAAGAAAATAATTGATTTTTCAGACTTTGATCGGCCGTAGCGGCCAAACGAAAACTCCAAATTGCACGCGGTTTGCAAATCTGAGCTTCTCGTGCGTCAATTAGTCGGATTAGAGATTTTGAATTTTTTATAAAATCGTGAAAAAAAACATGACTAAACCCCTTGGAAATTTTGTTAAAAAATGCAACTTTCTTAAAAATCATCGTAGACTATTGAATTTAACTTTATTTTCATCAGAAAGACAAGAGAAATTGATTGCCGTTCAAAAATTTTAGCTAACTTCAATAGCAAAAAAATTAATCAGTCACAGTGAACATTTTAGAAAATTTACGAAAATAATTGATTTTTCAGACTTTGATCGGCCGTAGCGGCCAAACGAAAACTCCAAATTGAACGCGGTTTGCAAATCTGAGCTTCTCGTGCGTCAATTAGTCAGATTAGAGATTTTGAATTTTTGATAAAATCGTGAAAAAAAACATGACTAAACCCCTTGGAAATTTTGTTAAAAAATGCAACTTTCTTAAAAATCATCGTAGACTATTGAATTTAACTTTATTTTCATCAGAAAGACAAGAGAAATTGATTGCCGTTCAAAAATTTTAGCTAACTTCAATAGCAAAAAAATTAATCAGTCACAGTGAACATTTTAGAAAATTTACGAAAATAATTGATTTTTCAGACTTTGATCGGCCGTAGCGGCCAAACGAAAACTCCAAATTGAACGCGGTTTGCAAATCTGAGCTTCTCGTGCGTCAATTAGTCGGATTAGAGATTTTGAATTTTTTATAAAATCGTGAAAAAAAACATGACTAAACCCCTTGGAAATTTTGTTAAAAAATGCAACTTTCTTAAAAATCATCGTAGACTATTGAATTTAACTTTATTTTCATCAGAAAGACAAGAGAAATTGATTGCCGTTCAAAAATTTTAGCTAACTTCAATAGCCAAAAAATTAATCAGTCACAGTGAACATTTTGGAAAATTTAAGAAAATAATTGATTTTTCAGACTTTGATCGGCCGTAGCGGCCAAACGAAAACTCCAAATTGCACGCGGTTTGCAAATCTGAGCTCCTCGTGCGTCAATTAGTCGGATTAGAGATTTTGAATTTTTGATAAAATCGTGAAAAAAAACATGACTAAACCCCTCGGAAATTTTGTTAAAAAATGCAACTTTCTTAAAAATCATCGTAGACTATTGAATTTAACTTTATTTTCATCAGAAAGACGAGAGAAATTGATTGCCGTTAAAAAATTTCAGCTAACTTCAATAGCAAAAAAATTAGTCAGTCACAGTGAACATTTTGGAAAATTTAAGAAAATAATTGATTTTTCAGACTTTGATCGGCCGTAGCGGCCAAAGAAAAACTCCAAATTGAACGCGGTTTGCAAATCTGAGCTCCTCGTGCGTCAATTAGTCAGATTAGAGATTTTGAATTTTTGATAAAATCGTGAAAAAAAACATGACTAAACCCCTTGGAAATTTTGTTAAAAAATGCAACTTTCTTAAAAATCATCGTAGACTATTGAATTTAACTTTATTTTCATCAGAAAGACAAGAGAAATTGATTGCCGTTCAAAAATTTTAGCTAACTTCAATAGCAAAAAAATTAATCAGTCACAGTGAACATTTTAGAAAATTTACGAAAATAATTGATTTTTCAGACTTTGATCGGCCGTAGCGGCCAAACGAAAACTCCAAATTGAACGCGGTTTGCAAATCTGAGCTTCTCGTGCGTCAATTAGTCGGATTAGAGATTTTGAATTTTTGATAAAATCGTGAAAAAAAACATGACTAAACCCCTTGGAAATTTTGTTAAAAAATGCAACCTTCTTAAAAATCATCGTAGACTATTGAATTTAACTTTATTTTCATCAGAAAGACGAGAGAAATTGATTGCCGTTAAAAAATTTCAGCTAACTTCAATAGCAAAAAAATTAGTCAGTCACAGTGAACATTTTGGAAAATTTAAGAAAATAATTGATTTTTCAGACTTTGATCGGCCGTAGCGGCCAAAGAAAAACTCCAAATTGAACGCGGTTTGCAAATCTGAGCTCCTCGTGCGTCAATTAGTCAGATTAGAGATTTTGAATTTTTGATAAAATCGTGAAAAAAAACATGACTAAACCCCTTGGAAATTTTGTTAAAAAATGCAACTTTCTTAAAAATCATCGTAGACTATTGAATTTAACTTTATTTTCATCAGAAAGACAAGAGAAATTGATTGCCGTTCAAAAATTTTAGCTAACTTCAATAGCAAAAAAATTAATCAGTCACAGTGAACATTTTGGAAAATTTAAGAAAATAATTGATTTTTCAGACTTTGATCAGCCGTAGCGGCCAAACGAAAACTCCAAATTGAACGCGGTTTGCAAATCTGAGCTTCTCGTGCGTCAATTAGTCGGATTAGAGATTTTGAATTTTTGATAAAATCGTGAAAAAAAACATGACTAAACCACTTGGAAATTTTGTTAAAAAATGCAACTTTCTTAAAAATCATCGTAGACCATTGAATTTAACTTTATTTTCATCAGAAAGACGAGAGAAATTGATTGCCGTTAAAAAATTTCAGCTAACTTCAATTGCAAAAAAATTAGTCAGTCACAGTGAACATTTTGGAAAATTTAAGAAAATAATTGATTTTTTAGACTTTGATCGGCCGTAGCGGCCAAACGAAAACTCCAAATTGAACGCGGTTTGCAAATCTGAGCTCCTCGTGCGTCAATTAGTCGGATAAGAGATTTTGAATTTTTGATAAAATCGTGACAAAAAACATGACTAAACCCCTTGGAAATTTTGTTAAAAAATGCAACTTTCTTAAAAATCATCGTAGACCATTGAATTTAACTTTATTTTCATCAGAAAGACGAGAGAAATTGATTGCCGTTAAAAAATTTCAGCTAACTTCAATAGCAAAAAAATTAGTCAGTCACCATGAAAATTTTGTAAAATTTAAGAAAATAATTGATTTTTCAGACTTTGATCGGCCGTAGCGGCCAAACGAAAACTCCAAATTGAACGCGGTTTGCAAATCTGAGCTCCTCGTGCGTCAATTAGGCGGATTGGAGATTTTGAATTTTTGATAAAATCGTGAAAAAAAACATGACTAAACCCCTTGGAAATTTTGTTAAAAAATGCAACTTTCTTAAAAATCATCGTAGACTATTGAATTTAACTTTATTTTCATCAGAAAGACAAGAGAAATTGATTGCCGTTCAAAAATTTTAGCTAACTTCAATTGCAAAAAAATTAATCAGTCACAGTGAACATTTTAGAAAATTTACGAAAATAATTGATTTTTCAGACTTTGATCGGCCGTAGCGGCCAAACGAAAACTCCAAATTGAACGCGGTTTGCAAATCTGAGCTCCTCGTGCGTCAATTAGTCAGATTAGAGATTTTGAATTTTTGATAAAATCGTGAAAAAAAACATGACTAAACCCCTTGGAAATTTTGTTAAAAAATGCAACTTTCTTAAAAATCATCGTAGACTATTGAATTTAACTTTATTTTCATCAGAAAGACAAGAGAAATTGATTGCCGTTCAAAAATTTTAGCTAACTTCAATAGCAAAAAAATTAATCAGTCACAGTGAACATTTTGGAAAATTTAAGAAAATAATTGATTTTTCAGACTTTGATCAGCCGTAGCGGCCAAACGAAAACTCCAAATTGAACGCGGTTTGCAAATCTGAGCTTCTCGTGCGTCAATTAGTCGGATTAGAGATTTTGAATTTTTGATAAAATCGTGAAAAAAAACATGACTAAACCCCTTGGAAATTTTGTTAAAAAATGCAACTTTCTTAAAAATCATCGTAGACCATTGAATTTAACTTTATTTTCATCAGAAAGACGAGAGAAATTGATTGCCGTTAAAAAATTTCAGCTAACTTCAATAGCAAAAAAATTAGTCAGTCACCATGAAAATTTTGTAAAATTTAAGAAAATAATTGATTTTTCAGACTTTGATCGGCCGTAGCGGCCAAACGAAAACTCCAAATTGAACGCGGTTTGCAAATCTGAGCTCCTCGTGCGTCAATTAGTCGGATTGGAGATTTTGAATTTTTGATAAAATCGTGACAAAAAACATGACTAAACCCCTTGGAAATTTTGTTAAAAAATGCAACTTTCTTAAAAATCATCGTAGACTATTGAATTTAACTTTATTTTCATCAGAAAGACAAGAGAAATTGATTGCCGTTAAAAAATTTCAGCTAACTTCAATAGCAAAAAAATTAGTCAGTCACAGTGAGCATTTTGGAAAATTTAAGAAAATAATTGATTTTTCAGACTTTGATCGGCCGTAGCGGCCAAACGAAAACTCCAAATTGCACGCGGTTTGCAAATCTGAGCTTCTCGTGCGTCAATTAGTCGGATTAGAGATTTTGAATTTTTTATAAAATCGTGAAAAAAAACATGACTAAACCCCTTGGAAATTTTGTTAAAAAATGCAACTTTCTTAAAAATCATCGTAGACTATTGAATTTAACTTTATTTTCATCAGAAAGACAAGAGAAATTGATTGCCGTTCAAAAATTTTAGCTAACTTCAATAGCAAAAAAATTAATCAGTCACAGTGAACATTTTAGAAATTTACGAAAATAATTGATTTTTCAGACTTTGATCGGCCGTAGCGGCCAAACGAAAACTCCAAATTGAACGCGGTTTGCAAATCTGAGCTTCTCGTGCGTCAATTAGTCAGATTAGAGATTTTGAATTTTTGATAAAATCGTGAAAAAAAACATGACTAAACCCCTTGGAAATTTTGTTAAAAAATGCAACTTTCTTAAAAATCATCGTAGACTATTGAATTTAACTTTATTTTCATCAGAAAGACAAGAGAAATTGATTGCCGTTCAAAAATTTTAGCTAACTTCAATAGCAAAAAAATTAATCAGTCACAGTGAACATTTTAGAAAATTTACGAAAATAATTGATTTTTCAGACTTTGATCGGCCGTAGCGGCCAAACGAAAACTCCAAATTGAACGCGGTTTGCAAATCTGAGCTTCTCGTGCGTCAATTAGTCGGATTAGAGATTTTGAATTTTTTATAAAATCGTGAAAAAAAACATGACTAAACCCCTTGGAAATTTTGTTAAAAAATGCAACTTTCTTAAAAATCATCGTAGACTATTGAATTTAACTTTATTTTCATCAGAAAGACAAGAGAAATTGATTGCCGTTCAAAAATTTTAGCTAACTTCAATAGCCAAAAAATTAATCAGTCACAGTGAACATTTTGGAAAATTTAAGAAAATAATTGATTTTTCAGACTTTGATCGGCCGTAGCGGCCAAACGAAAACTCCAAATTGCACGCGGTTTGCAAATCTGAGCTCCTCGTGCGTCAATTAGTCGGATTAGAGATTTTGAATTTTTGATAAAATCGTGAAAAAAAACATGACTAAACCCCTCGGAAATTTTGTTAAAAAATGCAACTTTCTTAAAAATCATCGTAGACTATTGAATTTAACTTTATTTTCATCAGAAAGACGAGAGAAATTGATTGCCGTTAAAAAATTTCAGCTAACTTCAATAGCAAAAAAATTAGTCAGTCACAGTGAACATTTTGGAAAATTTAAGAAAATAATTGATTTTTCAGACTTTGATCGGCCGTAGCGGCCAAAGAAAAACTCCAAATTGAACGCGGTTTGCAAATCTGAGCTCCTCGTGCGTCAATTAGTCAGATTAGAGATTTTGAATTTTTGATAAAATCGTGAAAAAAAACATGACTAAACCCCTTGGAAATTTTGTTAAAAAATGCAACTTTCTTAAAAATCATCGTAGACTATTGAATTTAACTTTATTTTCATCAGAAAGACAAGAGAAATTGATTGCCGTTCAAAAATTTTAGCTAACTTCAATAGCAAAAAAATTAATCAGTCACAGTGAACATTTTAGAAAATTTACGAAAATAATTGATTTTTCAGACTTTGATCGGCCGTAGCGGCCAAACGAAAACTCCAAATTGAACGCGGTTTGCAAATCTGAGCTTCTCGTGCGTCAATTAGTCGGATTAGAGATTTTGAATTTTTGATAAAATCGTGAAAAAAAACATGACTAAACCCCTTGGAAATTTTGTTAAAAAATGCAACCTTCTTAAAAATCATCGTAGACTATTGAATTTAACTTTATTTTCATCAGAAAGACGAGAGAAATTGATTGCCGTTAAAAAATTTCAGCTAACTTCAATAGCAAAAAAATTAGTCAGTCACAGTGAACATTTTGGAAAATTTAAGAAAATAATTGATTTTTTCAGACTTTGATCGGCCGTAGCGGCCAAACGAAAACTCCAAATTGAACGCGGTTTGCAAATCTGAGCTCCTCGTGCGTCAATTAGTCAGATTAGAGATTTTGAATTTTTGATAAAATCGTGAAAAAAAACATGACTAAACCCCTTGGAAATTTTGTTAAAAAATGCAACTTTCTTAAAAATCATCGTAGACTATTGAATTTAACTTTATTTTCATCAGAAAGACAAGAGAAATTGATTGCCGTTCAAAAATTTTAGCTAACTTCAATAGCAAAAAAATTAATCAGTCACAGTGAACATTTTGGAAAATTTAAGAAAATAATT